>SNQJ01S0008737.1:39966-58297 GCA_010110895.2 Picea sitchensis
AAAAAAAATTCCATTGAAAAGCAATGAAGATAGAATAAGGTAAAACATTATATAAGTCACATTATGACATAACTATTGCAGCATGCACATGTGACCTGATGTAAGAAACATATCTAATATTTAACAAAAAAATGGTCTTAAGTTCTCTTGGAAGGATATAAATAGATATGTTCTATTGTTTGAGATCAAATTTATATGCTTAGGGGCTCTTAGGATTTGAAAAAAAAACTATATCATTACAAAGTTTGCTCAAACTTGTAACAATGCACATAGACTATTAAATCTCGATAGTGACAATAATATAAATACTTACATGATGTTCCAAATTAAGAAGCAATTACAAGACAAGCATGGAAATTCATATTTTGTAATCTTAATCCACTGCCAAGTTCAATTTTGACTTTGTCAAAGTGTCTAAGAGGAATTGAACAATGTTTGAACTAATTTTATGTTGCAGGTACTTTGAAATCCAAATAACTATGTTTTGTAAAGGATACTATGGACAACTCAACTCATGACACATATAACAATGAATTTGGAACAAATAATAATGTATGCATTGTTCTCTAATGCTTGAATTGCGTGTTATGACTGTACAAAAACAATACAAGTACTATCTATGGCACACCCAAAAAGCAGACAATTATGGATTTGTGTTGAAATTAGTTTCCATAAAGAAATGGAAATGAAAAAAGGACCATGCAAACACAATCTTCCAAACACGGCAATCACTCAAAGAAAACACCTAATGTTGACCCAAATATGTTTTTCGAGCCCAACATGATCTTTTACATTATCGACCTTTCCAAGACAATTGGAGGGTTGATCCAAGCAGACTTTCAAAGACCAATTTCAAATAAGAATATAGTTTGACTCATTGTCATCATTAATTTTTTCACACCAAAGAAGTTCAAAGAGACAAAGTGATTGGCCATTTTAGGTGTATAGTGATTTATTACTAACACTAGAAGAGTATATTTCATCATCAATAGTTCACATGGGATTGTTTGAAGAGGTAGGCAGTGTTTTGTTTTCCATTCAATTAGGCCTCATGCACCAAACTTGGGTTTGTATTAATAGTTGAGTTTAAGATGGGAAATTTTTCCTGGCATGCTATCAAACTCTCGACATGTTCGAACAAACCATTGAGGTTAGAGTTCCCAACAAGATCTTGTTGGCACACAACAAAGGCCAATATGACCTTGTTCAACATAGTTTGGACACCCTTGAATTTGGATTTTGGGGAGGTTAACCCAACTTCATTTTTAGTTCCAAAATCCTCCCACATCATCAAAGTACATGTTCAAGTTGATCATGTCATATTTTTCTAAAATTAAATGTAGTTTACAAATTTTTCGATGTTGACTTCTTTCACTGGTCATTAGGCGGGTTCCACTTGAGTTGGGTCTTACATAGAAGATAAAAGGAATTTTGAGGTATTTTGTAGAAAACCAATGGATGTATATTTTAGTGCTTATGATGTAGGGGAATCTTCCACAACAATCTATTATTTGACCTCTAATGTCTTAGGAAATTTCTGAGAGGAAGTTGGTTTCCTCATTGTAATTGTTTTTAATTATTTTGTAATAGTCTAGGGTGTTCGAGAAGAAGGCAGTTTTTCCACGAATGTAATAGGAGGTGGAAGAGTTAGATAAATTAGGAATTGTGTTTGGATCAGATCCTATCTTTTAGGATCAGAATCAAGTTGTTTTAAGCTAATTAGAATCTTTGTGTAATTAAATCTTTGTACGTTTATGTTTTGAGGTGCGAACGATCAAGATTAAATCAGGGAAATTAAATCAACAGTTCACGGCATTGCGTGTTAGTGTTTCTTGTTTCATGATTATGGAATAGGCCTGAAATCCATACGTCCTAAAGTTCAACATATGTGGCATATTTTGAATGGTGAGGAAAAGCATTATACAGAGGAGAACGATCGACCATCGATCACGATAGGATCAACGATGATCAAGTTTAAACGACATCGCCGAAAATATTAAATGGGACCTACAAGAATTAGATCTGACCATTGATCTGGAGTGTAGATCAAGAGTGTCGATAGAAAGTGTAGAAGCAATGCGTAGCAGCAAGGTGTGAGTAGGTTAACACAAGGAGGTTTGAGACCCTGAGGTCCGGAGGCTCGAAATACATGGCATCTAATTATTTATCTATGTAGTTCCACACGCAGTCCCAACGTGGCTCACACGGGAAACTTTTTATAATAAACGGACGGCATAGACTAAATATTCAGATCGAATATTGATGGCCCTCGTCGCAACAGACCGCATCCATCGAATATTTTTGGTGTTGAATAACCTAAAAGTCCCAACGTCCCGACCTCGAGGTACGTCAGGATGATGTTGGGTCCCATATTGGCTAATGATTTGTATTGAGAGAAATCAATGGTCCAAAAAAATCATGTGATCCAGATCAACAACCCAGATTAATCATGCACATTCGCACTTAAGCGTGTGGTTCCAGCGTATGGTCGCATGATAAAGGAAAGATCCTTGGCGCCTGCATGTGGTAAATTTCAAAATTTATTCTAATTGTAATTCATGTTCAATTAACGTAATCTGTAGAACTATTGGAGTTATAATATAAAGAACCAGTAGATAGATTGGTCATCATTTTGGTATCATAGCGCACAACATCCAGAAAAGGATAATTGAAGATGGCCTTTAGAATACGAGGAGGAAGAGGCCAAGGTCGAGGAAGACCTATTGAAAATGTTAATGTTATTTAAGATATGATAAATCTTCAGGCATGATTAGAGGCAATGGAAGTTACTAAATGAAGAGGTGTTGACTTGGGAGATGTTAGTGAAGAAGAAGTTGTAGAAGTTGAAGAGGGAGAAGATCCTGAAGAAGAAGGCGTTGAAGAAAAAATAATTAGAGCTATCATGGGAGTTAGCTCTAGATCAAAAATGGAGGTGCCATTGTATGAAGGAAACCTAAATGTAGATGAATTGATGGATTGGATCAGTACTTTGGACAAGTACTTTGAATATGAAAATGTACCTCATGAGAAAAAGGTAAAATTTTCTATGACAAGGACGAAAGGACATGCATTACTCTGGTGGGATGGAGTACAAGTTGAGAGGCCGAACAAAGGAAAGATGAGAATCAAGAGCTAGGACAGAATGTTATCAAAATTGAAAGTTAAATTCATGCCTCGAGACTATCAACTTGATATTTTTAGACAAATGCAGAATTTAAAGAAGAGAGGTATGTCAATTAAAGAATACACTGAAGAGTTTTATAAATTGAATATAAGAGTTGGTCATATAAAAGAGAATCATGAGAAAGTTGTTATATATCTTAATGGATTAAGATATGATATCCAAGATGAAATTGGTATTTTATCTCCTAACACTATTGAAGAAGCATATCATTTTTCTCTTAAGGTAGAAGAAAAACTACCAAGAAAGAATAATCATAGAAGTAGAGGTCATAGCTCATCAAGAAGCAGAGGAAAACAAGGTGGCAGAGGAAGATATTCATCTCCAAAGGTAGAAGCCATCAGCTCACATTAGCAAGAACAGTCACCAAGAGGTGGTGATTTCAAAGGGAGAATACCTTATCAAAGAGGTAGGGGATATTCCATCAAATGATTTAGATGTAATAAGTTTGTCCATAGATCATATGAATGTCCAGAAAATGCTTCCACTGGTAGAGGAAGTGCAAATTTTGTTCAGGAAGAAGAAGAAAGTGTGGAGCCATATGTACATGAGAATGTAACATAATAGGAGGTGGAAGAGTTAGATAAATTAGGAATTGTGTTTGGATCAAATCATATCTTTTAGGATCATAATCAGGTTGTTTTAAGCTAATTAGAGTCTTTGTGTAATTAAATCTCTGTATGTTTATGTTTTGAGGTGCAAACAATCAGGATTAAATCAGGGAAATTAAATCGATGGTTCACAGCATTGCATGTTAGCATTTCTTGTTTCATGGTTATAGAATAGGCCTGAAATCCATAAGTCCTAAAGTTCGACACACATGACATATTTGGAATGGTGAGGAAAAGCGTTATACGGAGGAGAACGATCGACCATCGATCACAATAGGATTGACGATGATCATGTTTAAATGACATCGCCGAAAATATTAAATGGGACCTACAAGTTTTAGATTTGACCATTGATCCAAAGTGTAGATCAAGAGTGTCAATAGAAAGTGTAGAAGCAACGTGTATCAGCAAGGTGCAAGTAGGTTAACACAAGGAGGTTCGATACCCTAAGGCCCGGAGACTCGAAATACATGGCATATAATTATTTATCTGTGTAGTTCCACACGCAGTCTCAATGTGGCTCACACAGGAAACTATTTATAATAAACGGACGGCAGAGACTAAATCTTCGGATCGAATATTGATGGCCCTCGTCATATCGGACCGCATCTATCGAATATTTTTGGTGTTGACGAACATAAAAGTCCCAATGTCCCGACCCCGAGGTACATCAGGATGATGTTGGGTCCCATAGTGGCCAATGATTTGTATTGAGAGCAATCAACGGTCCAAAAAATTCATGTGATCTAGATCAAAAACCCAGATTAAACATGCACATTCTCACTTAAGCGTGTGGTTCCAGCGTATAGTCGCATGATAAAGGAAAGAGCCTTGGCGCCTACATGTGGTAAATTTTAGAATTTATTCTAATTCTAATTCATGTTCAATTAACGTACTTTGTAGCACTATTGGAGTTATAATATAGAGAACCAGTCCATAGATTGGTTGTTATTTTGGTATCAGAGCGCACAACATCTAGAAAAGGATAATTGAAGATGGCCTTTAGAATATGAGGAGGAAGAGGCCAAGTTCAAGGAAGACCTATTGAAAATGTTAAGGTTATTTACGAAATGAGAAATCTCCAAGAATGATTAGAGGCAATGGAAGTTACTCAATGAATAGGTGTTGACTTGGGAGATGTCAGTGAAGAAGAAGAAGTTGTAGAAGTTGAAGAGGGAGAAGAGCCTAAAGAAGAAGGTGTTGAAGAAAAATTAATTAGAGCTATCATGGGAGTTAGATATAGACCAAAAATGGAGGTGCCACTGTATGAAGGAAACCTGAATGTAGATGAATTGATGGACTGGATCAGTACTTTGGACAAGTACTTTGAATATGAAAATGTACCTCATGAGAAAAAGGTAAAATTTTCTATGACAAGGATGAAAGGACATGCATTACTCTAGTGAGATGGAGTACAAGTTGAGAGGTAGAACAAAGGCAAGATGAGAATCAATATCTAGGACAAAATGGTAGCAAAATTGAAAGGTTAATTCATGCCTCGAGACTATCAAATTGATTTTTTAGACAAATGCAGAATTTAAAGCAGAGAGGTATGTCAATTAAAGAATAAATTGAAGAGTTTTATAAATTGAATATAAGAGTTGGTCATATAAAAGAGAATCATGAGAAACTTGCTAGATATCTTAATGGATTAAGATATGATATCCAATATGTAATTGGCATTTTATCTCCTAACACTATTGAAGAAGCATATCATTTTTCTCTTAAGGTGGAAGAAAAACTAGCAAGAAAGAATAATCAGAGAAGTAGAGGTTGTAGTTCATCAAGAAGCAGAGGACAACAAGGTGGCAGAGGAAGATCTTCATCTCCAAAGGTAGAATCCATCAGCTCACATTAGCAAGAACAGTCACCAAGAGGTGGTGATTTAAAAGGGAGAATACCTTATTAAAGAGGTAGGGGATATTCCATCAAATGTTTTAGATGTAATAATTTTGTCCATAGATCATATGAATGTCCAGAAAATGATTCCACTAGTAGAGGAAGTGCAAATGTTGTTCAGGAAGAATAAGAAAGTGTGGAGCCATGTGTACATGAGAATGTAACATAAGTTAGAGAGTATTTGATGATGAAGAGAATATTATTGAAACCACATAAAGATATTAAGGAACCTGCACAAAGGAAGACACTCTTCAGAACTGTCTACAAAAGAAAAGGTAAATGTTGTAAAGTCATCATTGATAGTGGAAGTACTGATAATTCGGTGTCTACGAAGATGGTTGAAAAGTTGGCTTTGAAAAATACAACACACCATGTTCCATATAATGTGCCATGGCTGCAAAAGGGACATGAGATGATAGTGAATGAACAATGTGAAGTGGAGTTTCAGATTGGAAGCTATAAAGACAAGGTAGTTTGTGATGTTATGCATATGGATGTGTGTCATATTTTTCTAGGTAGACCTTGGCAGTATGATAGAAAGGAAATACATGATGGAAGGAACAACACATACACTTTTGAGAAAGATGGAGAAAAACACACTCTCTTACCATTGAAGGATGAAGGAGCAACTGAAGAAAACAACTCAAAGGTCTTGTTGGTCAGTGGGAAACAATTTATGTAAGACATTAAAAAGGAAGAGGTACATTTTTCCCTGATTGGTAAACCAAAGTTAATTCTCATTAGTACAAATTTAAATGATCTTCTTGAAGAAGTTAAAGATTTTTTGATATTGTGGTTGATGATTTACCAAATGAATTACCTCCATTGAGAAGTATCAGTCACCATATATATTTAATTCCAGGGTCTAACCTTCCAAATAAAGAAGCATATTGAATGACTCCACAAGAGAATGAGGAGATAAGGAATTAGGTCAAGGAGTTGTTAGATAAAGGTTTGGTCAGAGAAAGTTTGAGCCCATGTGCAGTTCCAACAGTGTTAAGCCCAAAGAAAGAATGGAGGATGGATAATGTGCACAGATAATAGAGATATAAACAAAATTACAATTAGGTATATATTCACATTACCATGAATCGATGATTTGATATATTTCTTAAGTGGTGATAAATATTTTTCAAAATTGGATTTGAAAAGTGGGTATCATCAGATCGGGATTAGAGAAGGATATGAATGGAAAATTACATTTAAAACAAATGATGGACTGTATGAATGGTTGATAGTTCCATTTGGACTCACAAATGCCCCTATTAATTTTATGAGATTGATGAATGAAGTACTTAAAGAATTCATTGGTAAGTTTGTCATAGTTTATCTGGATGATATTATGATCTACAATCAGTCTAGAGAAGAACACTTGAGACACCTCAAGTTGGTTTTAGATAAAATACAACAAGATAAGTTATTGATCAATTTGAAAAAGCGTAGTTTTGTGAAGACATAATTGGTTTATTTGGGTTTTGTGATATCTGGAGAAGGCTTGAAGATGGACCAGGAAAAGGTAAAGGCTATAATAAATTGGCCTACTCCAAAGAATGTTTTTGAGGTAAGAAGTTTTCATGGCTTGGAAATATTTTATAGAAAATTCATTAGGAATTTTAGTGGGATATGTGCTCCAATTATAGAAATCATTAAAAGAACCAAACAACCATTTAAACATTTAAATGGACACAAGTAATTGATAAAAGTTTTAAATTATTAATGAAGAAGATAACAGAACAACCAATTTTATCACTGTCGGATTGTAATAAACTCCTTCAAGTTAAATGTGATGCAAGTGGGACTACAATAGGATCTATTCTAAGTCAAGAAAAGAAACCAGTTGCTTATTTTAGTGAAAAATTAAATGAATCAAAGAAAAAATATTCTTCATATGACAAGGAGTTTTATGCAATTATTCAAGCATTAAAGAAATGGAGACATTACCTCATGCCAAATTAATTTGTTCTTTACATTGATAATCATGCCTTGTATTATATTAGAATCCAAACAAAATTAAATCAAAGACATGTCAAATGGATTGAGTTTTTGCACAATTTCACTTTTTTTATTAAGCATATAAGTGGGAAATCAAATAAGGTAGCAGATGGATTGAGAGGAGTCAGTTTGATTTTACAAGATTTTCAAGTAAATGTTGTAGGATTTGATGAGTTGAAAGAAATGTATAAGGATGACGTATATTTTAAAGATGCTTATGCAGCCTGTGAAAATCCAGTAAGCAAAGACAAAACTCCATGGTTAGATTATATTATTCAAGAAGGTTTATTGTTTAAAGGCAGCAAATTATGCATTACAAGATGTTCAATGAGGGAAAACCTATTGAAGGAAAAGAAAAATGGTGTATTAACAAGATATTTTGGACAAGACAAAACATTTTCTCAGCTAAGTGCATTTTATTTATGGCCTGGAATGCAGACTGGTGTCAAGAAATTTGTTGAAATATGTAGGGTTTGTCAGTATGCAAAAGGAAGGAGACAAAATAATGGATTGTATCAACCATTTACAATCACATACAAACCATGGGACTCTGTAAGTATGGAATGTGTGTTAGGATTTCCAAGAACTTATCAAGGTAATGATTCAATTTATGTGGTTGTTGATAGATTCTAAAAAATGGCACACTTTATAGCTTGTAAGAAGACCAATGATGCAACTCACATTGAAAATTTGTTCTTTAAGGAAGTTGTTAGGTTGCATGGATTGCTAAAAATTATTGTTTCTGACAAAGACACAATTTGTGGGTCATTTTTGGAGAAATTTATGCAAAACGTTAGGAACCAATCTCAACTTCAATTCATCATACCACCCACAATTTGATGGGAAAAAAGAGGTGGTAAATAGAATCTTGAAAAATATTTTGAGATGTCTGGTAAGTGAGAATCCCAAACAGTGGTATCATGTACTTGCACAAGCAGAGTTTACATATAATGATTCACCTAATAGAAGCATAGGATTAAGTCAATTTCATATTTTGTAAGGAATGCATCCTAGAGGAATTTATGATTTAAGGAATCTAGGAAAACAAAAAAATTAGAAGTGTTGATGATGAAGACTTTGCAGTAAGTATGCATGAATTGCAGGAAAGGGTCAAGCAGCAGCTATAGGACATCAACAACAAGTACAAACAGAAGGCATATTTGAAGAGAAGACAATTGGATTTTGAAGTTGGAGACTTGGTCATGGCACGCCTCAAAAAAGAAAGGTTTCATAGAGGGGAATATAACAAATTAAAACTTAAAAAGATTGGACCATGTAAAGTGTTGAGAAAATTTTCCCCAAATTCTTATGAAATAAAACTTCCAAGTAACCTTGGAATTTCTCCAATTTTTAATTTATCAGATTTATACCCTTTCAAGGAACCAACAAATAATTTCACATATGCACCTGACTAGGAACCAATTTTTAATTTATCAGATTTAGACCATTGACTAGAGAAACAATTATCTACAATACAGCAAAAGTAGATTGAATCTATTTTTGACAAAAAGGTAGTAAAGAAGACAAGGGGTAAATAGTACTTTCAATACTTGATCAAGTGGAAAGGACAACCACTTGAAGATGCCATGTGGATGACAGTAGTATAAATATCTAAGTATGGTACAAGTATTGAAGAACTACCGCAACAAGCCCAATAACAAGTCTTTTCTTGCCCGGAATTCTGATGCAGGAGCATCTTCCACAACAAACTAGTATTTGACCTCTAAGGTATTAGGAACTTTCTGAGAGGAAGTTGGTTTCCTCATTGTAATTGTTTTTAATAATTTTGTAATAGTCTAGGGTGTTCAAGAAGAAGGCATTTTTTCCATGAATGTAATAGCAGGTGGAAGAGTTAGATAAATTATGAATTGTATTTGGATCAGATCATATATTTTAGGATCAAAATCAGGTTGTTTTAAGATAATTAGAGTCTTTGTGTAATTTTAGTCAGATTCAATCCTATCTTTGTGGATTGGATCGATATGGTCCCTATAGTATTAAAGGTTTGATAAAAGATACCAGATTATGAGTGTGAGTGTGTGGAATAAGTGCAGAGTGATGAGTGTGAAAGTGTGCAGAGATCGGGAAGGAACCGAGCTTCCTGTGTAATCTTATTTCCTTCAATCAATTGAATAAAAAGACAATTGTGAATTTAAGTTCTTGTACATTTTGTATTCATCCATATGTGTGTTTTGTTTGAAGGATTGTGCACAGAAGGGTTCCATATTTGAACCAAATCCCTATTAAATCCCTATGTGTTTATTTTTTGAGGTGTGAACGGTTAGGATTAAATCGGGGAAATTAAATTGATGGTGCACAACATTGTGGGCGTCATGTGTCATTGTTTATTTTTGCATGGTCTTGGAATAGGCCCGAAATCCTGAAGTCTCGAAGTCTGACACACATGGAATATTTGGAATGGATAGGAAAAGCATTATACAGAGGAGAACGATCGACCATCGATCACGATAGGGTCAATGATGATCCTGTTTAAATGACATTGGCTAACAATGGGCATATCGAACCACAATAAAGACTTTCACTCACTTCTTTCCTTTTTATTTAGTACATGGCGTGGATTTGATTCTTCCAATCGAATGTGAAGTCCATTCCCTTAAGTTGGCAATTGAGCTCCTACCTGACACATTTGATATTGAATAACGCCTTGTATACCTAGAACATCTTGATGAGCAGCTTCGAGATGCCTCTATGACTATCAAAGAAAATAAATGACATGTTAAGTTTTAGTATGATAATTATGTTTGTCGTCGGCAGTACGTTGAGGGTGACTTCGTTCTCCTTTATGACCAAGCCAAAGAACCACTAGGGGCAGGCAAGTTCAACCCCATGTGGCATGGTCCTTATATCGTGTGACGTGTCGTAGAGAAAGGAGCTAATGAATTAGAATATTATGAAGGGAATATGTTGGATGAGACCAGAAATGGGCTATGCCTTAAAAGGTATTACGCTTGATACCTCAAGCTTGGGCGTGACCTTTTGTATACTAGTGTATTTTAGTGTATATACATATTTTCCTTTGTTTCATCAACTTGCTTATCAATTTTTCCCTTGGTTGGCAGATGTCAATGAAATCTTCAGTTTACTTATGATTCACGGATAGTGCCATTCGTCATACGCAGAACATGGCTTCCACTGCTTGGGCCATTTACTCACCCGAGGGCCAAATGGTGTCTTCATGTGGCGTTCGTCTGGTGCCATAAATGAATAATGTGGTTGAGTATAGCGTCATTATAGAGCTATTACGCAATGCCATTTCACGTGGTGTTCAATCTTTAGAGGTTCTCCTAGACTCCTAGTTAGTCATATGTCAGTTGAATGGAAGTTACCATGTGTTAGATCCTACTCTACTTCGACGATTCCTACGGGTACAAATTTTGGAGCGATACTTTGATTTTCTTACTTATATTTACATACCAAGAAGTTCTAATCATGTATCTAATGCATATGTTAATTATATCTTAGATTTGAATTTGTCACATAACTAAGAAAAGAAAACACATTCATACATTGTAACATTGTAACATATATAAGTAAAACCAAAGACCAAATTTTTTCATATTTCATCCTTTCAAGTTCAAACAAAATGGGGCTCACACCCTCAAAATACATATATGGCTGGTATATAATATGACCCTGGCATCTATTCCTGTGGCGCCAGATGTGTATCGTGATAGCACACTACGTAATTTGCGAGACATCGGAAGAATCGCACCCTCACACGAGGTACACCCACCACCTGTCGTTGCATCACATATGGCGAATCCTCCACTTGAACCATAGGAATCCTATGCATCAATAGAGACAAGTTCCCTTGCACACTTTGTAGCACTCTCTCTGCGTCCCTGCCCACTTGTTCATCTCCTCGGGCCCTCCACCGATGTCGTGGGAATCTCTCTGGTCATTGCAGACATACATCTGCATAACAAAGCAATTGTTAATACTTGATACCATACAAAAATATTTTCATTTTTTATTTTTATTGAAAAAAACAAAAAAACAAAATATATAAAAACATTTCTTACCAATATCACCGTAGGCAAAACCTGGTGGAAAAGGCATGTTAGGATCCCCTCTGTATTCAATCCCTTCATAAGGATAGTTTTTAATGGTTATGACATGTCAGTGCCACCAGAAAGAGAATCATCATTGTAGGGGGTTGGCACCCTACCACCTCCTAGTCACCTCATCACATCAGTCCACCGTGACATGGTTGGATCACGCTGTCCATGTGGAGTAATCTCTACTCTAGGGCTCAAACCTGGAACCCTCTCAAAGAAAAAACTACAAAGTATGGATGCAAATCTTAAATTTCTTATTTTCCCTTGATATTAGCCAGCAGTGAGGTACATTAGTCATAAACAGTGGGTCTTAAACACTCCACCACATATAACATGAGTGTCCACGATGCCTGATGTAATGAGGATGACCCCAAAATATGTGTGAGTACAAGCACGACGATCTTTAAGCTTGGGTTCTCAATCGCCCTGATAGGGAGTTGGCTCCCTACTTTATCTATGCCTGCAGCACAGTGGGTGGAAATGTACTCCTCCATAGTCATGCCACCCCTAGCCCCTCAGGCATTGATATTCACTACCTCACCTCGGTGATACAATCCTGTGATGAAACATATATTGTCCACTTCAATCCTTGATGGTTGGTCATCAAGGTTGAAGGACTTTGTCTCTGGATCCCAGTAGTTTACTAGCAACTGAAGTAACCTCACTTGAGCACTCATTCCCTTTAGAGCCCAAAATTTATAAAGGAAGCATATTTTTAAATATTTTTGGTCCCTTGCATCTCTTCCTATTGCTGCATCTATCTCTTTATGCTTCCTTTCCCTCCATTCAATAACCATCCTACAAAGGAGAAACCATTTTTTGAGTTAAAACCTTCCAAAAAAATTGTTCACGGACTTGTATGAGGGCTAACTTGGTAAAATTCGTGTATAGGGATGCATATATGTGTTCAGGCTTCGCTTTTTCCATGCATATGGGGTCATATATACGACCCGGTGAACTGTCACCCACGTATACCCTAGTTTCCATGTTACGCCCTCTAATACTCAAAAAATGGGGCCTAAGATTGAAATTTAAACCATTGAAATTGGAGAGGGGATGGGAACTTACTTGGTTCAGACGGTTGTTGATTTCGTTGATCATATCTCCCACAATTGACACTTGAATATCGTGGGGAAAATGGCCTAAAATGCACTATGTGGGTGAACAAACTCAAATGGTATGGTAAAATGGTCTATTTTTACTATTAGTAGAAATTTTTTCCCACTTCCTATAGTTTTTGTTATTTTTTGACCTTATGGACTAATAGCGTAGTGGAAAGACTTGGTTTTTAGTGGTTTTGTCTAGGCGCTTTTGTGGTTTCCAGCATCGTATCGCTCATTCATGCTTTCAACAGGTATATTCTTTCACCGACATATAGGATAGGTTTTCACTCCATTTTTCATTCTCGCATCATCATATGACCATGATCCATACACCCTAGGTACAAACCCATTTATTAGCGACACAGAACCTTCTCAGTGCTACTAGAAGTGTCGTTCGTAAGTGGTAGAGACTTACCAAACATGGGTGCCCTCATTAGAACCTTTGTGTCATTTGGTGCCCATGCAGAAGTTATTCCATAGGAATGGGAGTTCCTTATAGTCTCGATATGACTTGGCGTTTAAACCTCATATTATTACTCACAAGAATTATGACCGTTACTTATGGGACTCCCCCCAAGTCTTGGTTAAGCTCTTTTCTGACTCTTGAAAAAACGAAAAGATTGTTGAGTGAACTTGTCTATTCACACTAGTGAAAGGGATTTGAAAGGATGTCTATTTGGTATAAGTTTAACCCTTTTTCAGACCAAGTAGACTACTTATGAAAAAGGAATACTCTAGTCACCATTGGCTAGAAGATTTCTTCTGGGTATTATTTTATTCTTTTCCGGGCCTCAGGGACTAAATCTATGAAAAATGACATTTTTTGTGTTAAGTTGTAATTGCATTCTATCATCCTACTTGCATTGTTGAGCCTATTTCTAGTTCTCTCTTTCTCATCCTCAGTAATTTGCATCACTAGCCAAGCATTGCCTTCTATATATCCTTTGAAGCTTGATACCTTGTACCCTTAGAGAAAACATCCCCTTGAGTTTCCATACCATGCATGTGTTTCATTGCATTAAGCATAGGTATGTTACATTGTTTGGAACTAGATGCTTACTCACGACACTTGTTTCCTCTCCTGTATCATATCATTTCTTTGCCTATGAAAAAACAAAAAAATATGGGTGGGAAAAGAATATTATCTCATATCGGCAGCAGTTGTGTCTCCTTTGAACGGAGCACAAACTTTTGAGTCCATTTTTCATCCAAATTTTGGGTTTAGCATGACCTTAGGAAGTTGAGCTCATTACTTAGAGTTTACTCCTTCGAATGGTTATTATTCCAGTCCCTATGGAGAGTTTGTTGATGCCTCCTGCATCACGAAGTTGTATCATCAAGTCTATGTTTCCTTAGTTATTTGTATGTCTCATGCTCTTGTTCAAAGGAATTATATAACTATGTGGGCCATTTCTCAGAACTCTTGACTTTGAATGTCATTCATACCCTTGTTAGAAAAGTGATTGTTCTCTTTTAACCCTAGACAATATCGCAATATTTTCACCCAACCATAGGCACTAATGCCACCCTAAAGCAACTTGACCTTGACAGAGAGAAGAATTCTGGTAGCAAATCAATAACCATCCAAGGCTAATGCACCAAGAAAACATAACCAAGACTGATCAGAAAGTCGAACCCAAAAAAAAAAAAAAATACAAGTTGCAGGAACTACAACTGCAGTTTCTCCCTAGACTTACGCACTACTAGATTTTTGCAGTGCGCACAAGTGGATTTCTGCAATTCTGAAATGTCTGTCCCAAATGAGAACTGGCATCTTATATTTATATTGCTTTCTCTAAGATGTCTAGGCCAACTTCTTCTTCTGGAGGCTAAATACTCAATATAAAATATTTTCTTTAGCCTACTTTTCTTCTAGGGTTATGTCCAAGTATTTTAGGGTTTCTCTTGCTTCCTGGAATATTCTAATCTCATCAAAGGTCACAAGTGGAGGATAATACCTCCCATAGCTACCATAATATCAACACTCCCTCCTAGTTAGGGAGGTATAATAGGTAATGGTCTTGATCACAAATAGACCATTCAACCTGTAGCATCATTATAGCCACACAAGCTATCTCATGATCGAATCACGAGCATTGTCATCATTATCCAACTGGATAATCTTCATGACAATCAATACAATGTCATCTGATAGAACACAATTGTCTATCCATAGTAGTACACAACTATTATCCAGTGGTACACAACCACACCAAGTAGTACACAGCTAATTTATCAGTGACACATAGTCACGACCAGTGGAAAATATCCATCACAGTAGAATACATCTATTTTTTAGAGACATATAGTCTCCATAGAAATCATATCATCTGATATCAACTTGCATAAAAACAATATCATGATATAAAGTGAGTCATCTGGGCCATTCTTCCACTCACACATGTGATATCTGGAAGAGCATATACCCTCATACAGTAAAAGCATCAACCATGGGCTATCTAGACTATTCTTCCCAAGCATGGAAGAATAATTGTCCCTGGTTTCTGAGCCTAGACCATTCACCTAAATGGGCCATTCTCCAGCACTAAACATAGTGCAACCTAGAGAGAATGAGTCTACCCTAGGGAATGCTTGTCCCTGATTGTTGAACCTGTACCATTCACCTAACTGGGCCATTCCTCCGGCACTAAACATAGTGCAACCTGGAGAGAATGGATCTTCCCTGGGAATGACTATCCAAACCATTTCCTAAGGAAATGACTATCCTGCACCAACCTCCAAAACGGAACATTCTTCGAAACTTCTCACAATTATGAAATTCGAAAGAATGACTGCCCGATGAGGTGAACCATTTTGCTTGACCACTACTGAGAGTGACTGCCAAGAAAAATTATTGTCCTAGACCATTACACCACACTGGCCACAAGGGGAATCGTTGTCTATGGTACATCAGCAATCTATTGAACCATTTTCATTATGAAAATGACTGTCCTATATGGATCATTTTACGAACTAGAAAATGCATGTCCATCAGAAATCTCAAACCACTTTCTGAACTGGAAAGGAACTGCCCATCCTGGACCATTTTCCAAGATGGAAATGAATTTCCATAAATCAATGATATATCAGTGCTCCCTCCCAACCTGGAGAGCCATCTCTTCCCCTTCAACTAAGGGAGTCATTTCCACGATCCCCAACTTGTCTCGTAAGTATGCAAACTTTGTCTTGGACAGATGATTTGTCAAAATATTTGTTGTTTTCTCATTTGTGGGGATATATTGAAGCTTCACTTCTCCTTTATGGACTTTATCTTGAATAAATTAGTATTTGATCTCAATGTGTTTCGACCGTTCATGAAACACTGGGTGTTTGGATAGCCTTGTACAACTCTGATTGTCACATTATATTATGGTTGAATCTGGAACTTGATCAAATAATCCAGAAATCATCTTTCTCAGCCATACTACTTATGTACATGCCTCACATGCTACGATACATTCTGATTCTGTTTTGCTTAGTGCGACAGACTTGTGTTTCCTATTTCCCCAAGATATGATAGCGGAGCCAAAGCTGAAACACATCCTTGAAGTACTCCTTCTGTCTTCTGTGCTTCTTTCCCAATCTGAATCTGTGAATCCATGAAGCTATATATCACTAGATGCGGTATATATTAATCCATATTTTAGCATCCCATGAATATATCTTAGAACATGCTTTGCAGTTATCCAATGCTCATGTCGAGGTTCCACCTAAAACTGGCTTAGGGTGTTTACAGCAAAGCAAATATCTGGTCGAGTATTCACTAAATACATCAATGACCCAATCAATTGTCGATATAGGTGCGGGTCTACTAGATCAGAATCTGAGTCTCTTACTTTTCTTATATATGTGGTCATAGGGGTGTCCATGGATTTGATATCCATCATTCCAAACTTCTGAATAATATTCACTACATACTTTCCTTGTCCAAGGAATACTTCACCATCCTCCTTCCATACTTCTAGTCCCGAGCAATAATGCATGAGACCAAGATCTTTCATATCGAACTTAGAAGCTAGTTCCTTCTTACACTGGATGATGAGAGACTCTTCACCTCTCAAGAATAAATCATCGAGATATAGCAGTAGAATCACAGGTGCATTGTTCACGACTTTGTAGTAAAGATTTGGATCTGCATGACTCTTGGAGAAACCAAGTCTTATTAAGTAGTTGTCTATTCTAGCATACCAAGCTCTTGGAGCTTGCTTGAGTCCATACAAGGATTTATTTAGTCTACAAACATGAGTGTCTCTGAAGTGTACTTCAAATCCTTGAGGTTTTTCAATGTATACTTCTTCTTCGATTTCTCCACTGAGGAAAGTTGTCTTTACATCCATATAATGTAAACTCCATCCCATGGAAGCAACAATGGACATAATGGTTCTAATAGAAGTATATCTAGCAATAGGAGAAAATTTCTCATCATAGTCTTCTCCATCCTTCTGGGAGAACCCTCTAGCTACGAACCTTGCTTTGTATTTTTTCACGCGTCCATCTACTGCATGTTTGATATTATAGACCCATTTTGAATTTACTACTGATGGACTGGTGTTCTTTTGTCATGGCTTCTTTACATTGTTTCTTCTGAGTTGCCTCTTCAAATGTGGTTGGTTCTTCATTTAGAAGCTTTGTGATACATGTTGCATAGTTGATGAATCTTTTGGGATTTTTTCTTTTTCTGAAGGTGCCACTTGGGGCTTTGAGTCTCTCTGCTTCTTGTAGATTAGCTTCAAGCCAAGATGGATGATTCTTGGTTTTGGGTACAGTTTATGATTCAATAGTTTCACATGGTTGCATCGAATGATCAAGTTGTTTTGTTTCTTCATTCTGACTTTATGGAAGACATGTGCTTTCTTCTTTAGGCTCTTCATACTCTTCTTCTTCTATATTTTCTTCTATGGATTTCTTGAAAGCCATCTTTTCATTGAAGTTTATGTCTCTACTGACTTCAACCTTATGTTGTTTTGGGATATAGATTCTATAGGCCTTGGATGATTCATTGTATCCCACGAATATGCCCTTATTTCCTGAGGGTTCTAATTTCTTCCTTTTATACTTGGGGATGTGAATGTAAACAGGGCATCCAAAGATTCTTAAGTGTTCCACATTAGGTTTCTTTCCTAATAAGACTTCTTCTGGACTCATATCCTTCAATATGCAGTGGGTACTTCTGTTATGAACATATATTGTTTCCATGGCTGCTTCTCCCCACAAATACATAGATAAATCTTGATCGTTCATTAGTGCTTTCACAGTTTCTTCAATAGATCTATTCTTCCTTTCTGCTACACCATTTTGTTGAGGATTATGAGGAATAGTTAGCTCCCTCCTAACCCCTGTCGATTTTCAAAAGGAAACAAATTCCTTGGATGTATATTCTCCTCCATTATCTATTCTCAAGGTCTTGATTTTCTTGTTTGTGAGGTTCTCTATCTCTGCTTTGAATTCTTGAAACTTGTTGAAAAC
>SNQJ01S0008737.1:58344-83319 GCA_010110895.2 Picea sitchensis
AGGGAACTATACCCTCATCTTCAGATAGACTGAAAATAGTCTTTTGGAGGTCCAAAAGCTTTCCAATGGGGAGGTGTGATCCAGGGGATCAAATTTTGCTCAAAATTCAAAGTGCTCGAAATCGCTTCAAATTGAATAGGTGTGTAGGCCTCGTCGTCACGAACCCAACGTAACTCATTTGGGTTCAAATGGACGTCGGATGAGTGAGATATCACGTTCTATTCAAATCATCAAACATGCAAAAAAAATGTGTTGACTGTACATTCCGTACGGATGCTGACGTGGTAGGGATGTACGACACGTGCCAGGGCTGAGTTGGAACGGTCGTATGACACATGGAAGGTGTTGGTTGGAAGTTGGACGACGAATCATTTCTTGACACGTGGCTTGTTTGCGGAGAATGGAATGGCAACACATGGCCCAATCAATGGCCGCCACGTGTCACCTGGACAGTGGTCTAAAACTTTGGTAGTCGGCAGGACTCGACCCCGCGACCTTTGGGGCAAGGGGAAGAGCTTTGGGAAGGGTCGCCCAACCGGCGGGCCCACCTATGGTTCTTAATATATATATGTTAAACAAATTATTTGAATTGCAATTGATTTGAAATGGGGGCGCGGTCCGGGCCGGGGCTAAGTCCCGGCCCCCGGTCATATGTTTATGCCATGTAACCACCGGCGCAGGCGTGCGTTTCGACCCTTTTACCACATGTTTAAACCCTTGGCCCTTTTTGTATTTGTGCGCGGTCACATGGACCCACATGTCCATGGTTTTGGTGGTTAGGGGTTGGGCGTGCCCTAACTATCCTAAAGTTCGCATCATTTTGCGGTTGCGCCTGGTGCTAGGTTTTAACACAAATATGCACGTCGGGGCTAGGTTGAGGAGACAGAGGTGCATTCTGGTGATCCAAAGACAGCAAGTTTGAAGGGGAACTTCCAGGAAGCCTATCTTCTTCAAGTTTTGGCCAAACAAGGTGCCGAAAAAGCCCAGCTAGGGGTTTTTGGACGTTCTGAAGCCATTGGAGCCATCTATTTGGCATTTTGAGCATTGTAAAGTACATATTTTATCACTTTGAGCAAATAATACAAAAGATCCATTGGAAGTTGGACTAGGAGATGTAGCCCAAGAGAGGGGTGAACTCCTTTATCATGTATTGTGTTATGTGTTTTCTGTTCACTATTATTTGTTGCTGATTATATGCATCTTGAATATGTAATTTCTATAAAAGTTGTGTTTGCAAAATTGATCCATTTTCATAAGAACACTTGAATTAAAACTTGCAAATATTTTCAAGAATACAAGTCTTTATCATTTTTAGATCAGTATTGAGAGCAATCAACGGTCCAAAAAATTCATGTGATCCAAATCAACAACCCATATTAATCATGCACATTCACACTTAAGCGTGTGGTTCTAGCGTATGGTCGCATGATAAAGGAAAGAGCCTTAGCGCCTACATGTGGTAAATTTCAAAATTTA
The DNA here is from genome assembly GCA_010110895.2 of Picea sitchensis. Lineage (NCBI taxonomy): Eukaryota > Viridiplantae > Streptophyta > Pinopsida > Pinales > Pinaceae > Picea > Picea sitchensis. The sequence continues at coordinate 59,821 of SNQJ01S0008737.1, forward strand.
TTCTAATTCTAATTCATGTTCAATTAACGTACTTTGTAGAACTATTGGAGTTATAATATAGAGAAACAATCCATAGATTGGTCGTTATTTTGGTATCAGAGCACACAACATCCAAAAAAGGATAATTGAAGATGGCCTTTAGAATACGGGGAGGAAGAGGCCAAGGTCGAGGAATACCTATTGAAAATGTTAAGTTTATTTATGAAATGAGAAATCTCCAGGCATGATTAGAGGCAATGAAAGTTACTCAATGAAGAGGTGTTGACTTGGGAGATGTCAGTGAAGAAGAAGAAGTTCTAGAAGTTGAAGAGGGAGAAGAGCCTAAACAAGAAGGTGTTGAAGAAAAATTAATTAGATCTATCATGGGAGTTAGATATAGACCAAAAATGGAGGTGCCATTGTATGAAGGAAACCTGAATGTAGATGAATTGATGGACTGGATCAGTACTTTGGACAAGTACTTTGAATATGAAAATGTACCTCATGAGAAAAAGGTAAAATTTGCTATGACAAGGATGAAAGGACATGCATTACTCTGGTGGGATGGAGTACAAGTTGAGAGGTAGAACAAAGGCAAGATGAGAATCAATATCTAGGACAGAATGGTAGCAAAATTGAAAGGTAAATTCATGCCTCGAGACTATCAACTTGATATTTTTAGACAAATGCAGAATTTAAATCAGAGAGGTATGCCAATTAAAAAATAAACTGAAGAGTTTTATAAATTGAATATAAGAGTTGGTCATATAAAAGAGAATCATGAGAAAGTTGCTAGATATCTTAATGGATTAAGATATGATATCCAATATGAAATTGGCATTTTATCTCCTAACACTGTTGAAGAAGCATATCATTTTTCTCTTAAGGTAGAAGAAAAACTAGCAAGAAAGAATAATCAGAGAAGTAGAGGTCGCAGTTCATCAAGAAGCAGAGGACAACAAGGTAGCAGAGGAAGATCTTCATCTCCAAAGTTAGAATCCATCAGCTCACATTAGCAAGAACAGTCACCAAGAGGTGATGATTTCAAAGGGAGAATACCTTATCAAAGAGGTAGGGGATATTCCATCAAATGTTTTAGATGTAATAATTTTGTCCATAGATCATATGAATGTCCAGAAAATGCTTCCACCGATAGAGGAAGTGCAAATGTTGTTCAGGAAGAATAAGAATGTGTGAAGCCATATGTACATGATAATGTAACATAAGTTAGAGATTATTTGATGATGAATATAATATTATTGAAACCACATAAAGATATTAAGGAACCTGCACAAAGGAAGACACTCTTCAGAACTATCTACAAAAACAAAGGTAATGTTGTAAATTCATCATTGATAGTGGAAGTACTGATAATTCAATGTCTACGGAGATGGTTGAAAAGTTGGCTTTGAAAAATACAACACGCCATGTTCCATATAATGTGCCATGGCTACAAAAGGGACATGAGATGATAGTGAATGAACAATGTGAAGTGGAGTTTCGGATTGGAAGCTATAAAGACAAGGTACTTTGTGATGTTATGCATATGGATGTGTATCATATTTTTCTAGGTAGACCTTGGCAGTATGACAGAAAGGAAATACATGATGGAAGGAACAACAAATACACTTTTGAGAAAGATGGAGAAAAACACACTCTCTTACCCTTGAAGGATGAAGGAGCAACTAAAGAAAACAGCTCAAAGGTCTTGTTGGTCCGTGGGAAACAATTTATGTAAGACATTAAAAAGGAAGAGGTACATTTTTCCCTGATTGGTAAACCAAAGGTAATTCTCATTAGTACAAATTTAAATGATCTTCTTGAAGAAGTTAAAGATTTGTTGGATGAATTTGTTGATATTGTGGTTGGTGATTTACCAAATGAATTACCTCCATTGAGAAGTATCAGTCACCATATATATTTAATTCCAGGGGCTAACCTTCCAAATAAAGAAGCATATTGAATGACCCCTCAAGAGAATGAGGAGATAAGGAATTAGGTCAAGGAGTTGTTAGATAAAGGTTTGGTCAGAGAAAGTTTGAGCCCATGTGCAGTTCCAACAGTGTTAAGCCCAAAGAAAGATGGAGGATGGATAATGTGCACAGATAACAGAGATATAAAAAAAATTACAATTAGGTATATATTCACATTACCCTAAATCGATGATTTGATTGGTTTCTTAAGTGGTGATAAATATTTTTCAAAACTGAATTTGAAAAGTGGGTATCATCATATCGGGATTAGAGAAGGATATGAATGGAAAACTACATTTAAAACAAATGATGGACTGTATGAATGGTTGATAGTTCCATTTGGTCTCACAAATTCCCCTAGTAATTTTATGAGATTGATGAATGAAGTACTTAAAGAATTCATTGGTAAGTTTGTCATAGTTTATCTGGATGATATTATGATCTACAGACAGTCTAGAGAAGAACACTTGAGACACCTCAAGTTGGTTTTAGATAAAATGCAACAAGATAAGTTATTGATCAATTTGAAAAAGCATAGTTTTGTGAAGACAAAATTGGTTTATTTGGGTTTTGTGATATCTGGAGAAGGCTTGAAGATGGACCAGAAAAAGGTAAAGGCTATAATAAATTTGCCTACTCCAAATAATGTTTTTGAGGTAAGAAGTTTTCATGGCTTGGAAAGATTTTATAGAAAATTCATCAGAAATTTTAGTGGGATATGTGCTCCAATTATAGAAATCATTAAAAGAACCAAACAACCATTTAAACATTTAAATGGACACAAGTAGTTGATAAAAGTTTTAAATTATTAACAAAGAAGATAACAGAACAACCAATTTTAGCACTGTCGGATTGTAATAAACTCCTTCAAGTTAAATGTGATGCAAGTGGGACTACAATAGGATTTGTTCTAAGTCAAGAAAAGAAACCAGTTGCTTATTTTAGTGAAAAATTAAATGAATCAAAGAAAAAATGTTCTTCATATGACAAGGAGTTTTATGCAATTATTCAAGCATTAAAGAAATGGAGACATTACCTCATGCCAAATTAATTTGTTCTTTACATTGATAATCATGCCTTGTGTTATATTAGAATCCAAACAAAATTAAATCAAAGACATGTCAAATGGATTGAGTTTTTGCACAATTTCACTTTTTTTATTAATCATATAAGTAGGAAATCAAATAAGGTAGCAGATGCATTGAGAAGAGTCAGTTTGATTTTACAAGATTTTCAAGTAAATGTTGTAGGATTTGATGAGTTGAAAGAAATGTATAAGGATGACGTATATTTTAAAGACGCTTCTGCAGCCTGTGAAAATCCAGTAAGTAGAGACAAAACTCCATGGTTAGATTATATTATTCAAGAAGGTTTATTGTTTAAAGGCAGAAAATTATGCATTACAAGATGTTCAATGAGGGAAAACCTATTGAAGGAAAAAGAAATATGGTGTATTAACAAGATATTTTGGACAAGACAAAACATTTTCTCAGCTAAGTGCATTTTATTTATGGCCTGGAATGCAGACTGGTGTCAAGAAATTTGTTGAAACATGTAGGGTTTGTCAGTATGCAAAAGGAAGGAAACAAAATAATGGATTGTATCAGCCATTTACAATCACATACAAACCATGGGACTCTGTAAGTATGGAATGTGTGTTATGATTTCCAAGAACTTAGCAAGGTAATGATTCAATTTATGTGGTTATTGATAGATTCTAAAAAATGGCACACTTTATATCTTGTAAGAAGACCAATGATGCAACTCACATTGAAATTTTGTTCTTTAAGGAAGTTGTTAGGTTGCATGGATTGCTAAAAATTATTGTTTCTGACAGAGACACAATTTGTGGGTCATTTTTGGAGAAATTTATGCAAAAAGTTAGGAACCAATCTCAACTTCAATTCAGCATACCACCCACAATATGATGGGAAAAAAGAGGTGGTAAATAGAATCTTGAAAAATATTTTGAGATGTTTGGTAAGTGAGAATCCCAAATAGTGGGATCATGTACTTGCACAAGTAGAGTTTACATATAATGATTCACCTAATAGAAGCATAGGATTAAGTCAATTTCATATTTTGTAAGGAATGCATCCTAGAGGAATTTATGATTTAAGGAATCTAGGAAAACAAAAAAAATAGAAGTGTTGATGATGAAGACTTTGCAGTAAGTATGCATGAATTGCAGGAAAGGGTCAAGCAACAGCGATAAGACATCAACAACAAGTACAAACAAAAGGCATATTTGAAGAGAAGACAAATGGATTTTGAAGTTGGAGACTTGATCATGGCACACCTCAGAAAAGAAATGTTTCATACAGGGGAATATACCAAATTAAAACTTAAAAAGATTGGACCATGTAAAGTGTTGAGAAAAATTTCCCCAAATTCTTATGAAATATAACTTCCAAGTAACCTTGGAATTTCTCCAATTTTTAATTTATCATATTTATACCCTTTCAAGGAACCAACAAATAATTTCACATATGCACCTGACTAGGAACAATTTTTTAATTTATCAAATTTAGACCATTGACTAAAGAAACAATTATCTACAATACAGCAAAAGCAAATTGAATCTATTTTTGACCAAAAGCTAGTAAAGAAGACAAGGGGTAAATAGTACTTTCAGTACTTGATCAAGTGGAAAGGACAACCACTTGAAGATGCCATGTGGATGACAGTAGTATAAATATCTAAGTATGGTACAAGTATTGAAGAACTACCGCAACAAGCCCAATAACAAGTCTTTTCTTGCCCGGAATTCTAATGCAGGAGCATCTTCCACAACAATCTAGTATTTGACCTCTAAGGTATTAGGAACTTTCTGAGAGGAAGTTGGTTTCCTCATTGTAATTGTTTTTAATAATTTTGTAATAGTCTAGGGTGTTCAAGAAGAAGGCAGTTTTTCCACGAATGTAATAGGAGGTGGAAGAGTTAGATAAATTATGAATTGTATTCGGATCAGATCATATATTTTAGGATCAAAATCAGGTTGTTTTAAGATAATTAGAGTCTTTGTGTAATTTTAGTCGGATTCAATCCTATCTTTGTGGATTGGATCGATCTGGTCCCTATAGTATTAAAGGTTTGATAAAAGATACCAGATTGTGAGTGTGAGTGTGTGGAATAAGTGCAGAGTGATGAGTGTGAAAGTGTGCAGAGATCGGGAAGGAACCAAGCTTCCTGTGTAATCTTATTTCCTTCGATCAATTGAATAAAAAGATAATTATGAATTTAAGTTCCTGTACATTTTGTATTCATCCATATGTGTGTTTTGTTTGAAGGATCGTGCACAGAAGGGTTCCATATTTGAACCAAATCCCTATTAAATCCCTATGTGTTTATTTTTTGAGGTGTGAATGGTTAGGATTAAATCGGGGAAAATAAATTGATGGTGCACAACATTGTGGGCGTCGTGTGTCATTGTTTCTTTTTTCATGGTCTTGGAATAGGCCCGAAATCCTGAAGTCTCGAAGTCTGACACATGTGGAATATTTGGAATGGATAGGAAAAGCGTTATACGGAGGATAACAATCAACCATCGATCATGATAGGGTTGATGATGATCCTGTTTAAAGACTTTGACTCACTTATCTCCTTTTTATTTAGTACATGACGTGGAGTCGATTCTTCTGATTGAATGTGAGGTCCCTTCCCTTAAGTTGGCAATTGAGCCCCTACCTAACACATTTGATATTGAATAACGCCTTGTATACCTAGAACATCTTGATGAGCAGCGTCGAGATGCCTCTATGACTATCAAATAAAATAAATTACATGTTAAGTTTTAGTATGATAATTATGTTTGTCCTCAGCAGTACGTTGAGGTTGACTTGGTTCTCCTTTATGACCAAGCCAAAGAACCACTAGGGGCAGGCAAGTTCAACCCCATGTGGCACAGTCCTTATATCGTGCGACGTGTCGTAGAGAAAGGAGCTGATGAATTAGAATATTGTGAAGGGAATATGTTGGATGAGACCAGAAATGGGCTTTGCCTTAAAAGGTATTACGCTTGATACCTCAAGCTTGGGCGTGACCTTTTGTATACTAGTGTATTTTAGTGTATATACATATTTTCCTTTGTTTCATCAACTTTCTTATCAAGTTTTCCCTTGGTTGGTAGATGTCAATGGAATCTTCAGTTTACTTACGATTCGCGGACAGTGTCATTCATCATACGCAGAACATGGCTTCCGCTGCTTGGGTCATTTACTCACCCGAGGGCCAACTGGTGTCTTCAGGTGGCGTTCTTCTGGAGCCATCAATGAATAATGTGGTTGAGTATAGCGTCGTTATAGATCTATTATGCAATGCCATTTCACGGGGTTTTCGGTCTTTAGAGGTTCTCCTGGACTCCTAGTTAGTCATATGTCAGTTGAATGGAAGTTACCATGTGTTAGATCCTACTCTACTTCGACGATTCCTACGGGTACAAATTTTGGAATGATACTTTGATTTTCTTACTTATAATCACATACCAAGAAGTTATAATCATGTAACTAATGCATATGTTAATTATATTTTAGATTGGAATTTGTCACATAACTAAGAAAAGAAAACACATTCATACATTGTAACATTGTAACATATATAAGTAAAACTGAAGACCAATTTTTTTTATATTTCATCCTTTCGAGTTCAAAAAATATGGTGTCATAGTACAAAATGGGGCTCACACCCTCAAAATACATATATGGTTGGTATATAATATGACCCTGGCATCTATGCCTATGGCGCCAGATGTGTATCATGATAGCACACTACAACATTTGCGAGACATCGGAAGAGTCGCACCCACACACGGGGTACACCCACCACCTGTCGTTGCATCACATCTGGTGGATCCTCCACTTGAACCATAGGAATCCTATGCGTCAATCGAGACAAGTTCCCTTGCACACTTTGTAGCACTCTCTCTGCGTCCCCGCCCACTTTTTCATCTCCTCGGCCCCTCCACTGATGTCGTGGGAATCTCTTTGGTCGTTGCAGACATACATCTGCGTAACAAAGCAATTGTTAATACTTGATACCATACAAAAATATTTGCATTTTTTATTTTTATTGAAAAACACAAAAAAAGTCAAATATATAAAAACATTTCTTACCAATATCACCATAGGAAGAATCTGGTGGCAAAGGCATGTTAGGATCCCCTCTGTATTCAATCCCTTCATAAGGATAGTTTTAAATGGCTATGACATGTCAGTGACACCAGAAAAAGAATCATCATTGTAGGGGGTTGGCACCCTACCACCTCCTAGTCACCTCATCACATCGGTCCACCGTGACATGGCTGGATCGCGTTGTCCATGTGGAGTAATATCTACTCTAGGGCTCAAACCTGGAACCCTCTCAAAGAGAAAACTACAAAGTATGGATGCAAATCTGAAATTTATCATTTTCCCTTGATATTAGCCAGCAGTGAGATACATTAGTCATAAACAGTGGGTCTTAAACACTCCACCGCATATAACATGAGTGGCCTCGATGCCTGATGTAATGAGGATGACCCCAAAATATGTGTGAGTACAAGCACGGCGATCTTTAAGCTTGGGTTCTCGATCGCCCTGATAGGGAGTTGGCTCCGTACTTTATCTATGCCTGTAGCACAGTGGGTGGAAATGTTATCCTCCATAGTCATACCACCCCTAGCCCCTCAGGCATTGATATTCACTACCTCGCCTCAGTGATACAATCCTGTGATGAAATATATATATTCCACTTCAATCCTCGATGGTTGTCCATCAAGGTTGAAGGACTTTGTCTCTGGATCCCAGTAGTTTACTAGCAACTGAAGTAACCTCACCTGATCACTCATTCCCTTTAGAGCCCAAATTTATAAAGGAAGCATATTTTTAAATCTTGTTGGTCCCTTGTATCTCTTCCTACTACTGCATCTATCTCTTTATGCTCCCTTTCCCTCCATTCAATAACCATCCTACAAAGGACAAACCATTTTTTGAGTTAAAACCTTCCAAAAATTTTGTTCATGGACTTGTACGAGGGCTAACTTGGTAAAAGTCGTGTATAGGGATGCATATACGTGTTCAAGCTTCACTTTTCCGATGTATATGGGGTCATATACACGACCTGGTGAACTGTCACCCACGTATACCCTAGTTTCCATGTTACACCCTCTAATACTCAAAAAATGGGGCCTAAGATTGAAATTTAAACCATTGAAATTGGAGAGGGGATGTGAACTTACTTGGTTCAGACAGTTGTTGATTTCGTTGATCATAGCTCTCGCAATTGACAATTGAATATCGTGGGGAAAATGGCCTAAAATGCACTATGTGGGTGAACAAACTCAAATGGTATGGTAAACTGGTCTATTTTTACTATTAGTAGAAATTTTTTCCTACTTCCTATAGTTTTTGCTATTTTTTGACCTTATGGACTAATAGCGTAGTGGAAAGACTTGGTTTTTAGTGGTTTTGTCCAGGCACTTTTGCGGTTTCCAACGTCGTACCGCTCGTTCATGCTTTCGACAGGTATATTCTTTCACTGACATATAGGATAGGTTTTCACTCCATTTTTCATTCTCGCATCATCATATGACCATGATCCATACACCCTAGGTACAAACCCATTTATTAGCGACACAGAACCTTCTCAGTGCTACTAAAAGTGTCATTCATAAGTGGTAGAGACTTACCAAACATGGGTGCCCTCGTTAGAACCTTTGTGTCATTTGGTGCCCATGAAGAAGTTATTCCATAGGACCAGGAGTTCCTTATAGTATCGATATGAATTTGTGTTTAAACCCCATATTATTACTCACAAGAATTATGACCGTTACCTATGGGACTCCCCCCGAGTCTTGGTTAAACTCGTTTCTGACTCTCGAAAAAATGAAAAGATTGTTGAGTGAACTTGTCTATTTCACACTAGTGAAAGGGATTTGAAAGGATGTTTATTTGGTATAAGTTTAACCCTTTTCTGGACCAAGTAGACTACTTATGAAAAAGGAATACTCTAGTCACCATTGGCTAGAAGATTTCTCCTCGGTATTCTTTTATACTTTTCCGGGCCTCATGGACTAAATCTATGAAAAATGACATTTTTGGTGTTAAGTTGTAATTGCATTCTATCATCCTGCTTGCATTGTTGAGCCTATTTCCAGTTCTCGCTTTCTTGTTATAAGCCTCTTACCTCAGCAATTTGCATCACTATCCAAGCATTGCTTTCTATATATCCTTTGAAGCTTGATACCTTGTACCCTTAGAGGAAACATCCCCCTGAGTTTCCATACCACGCATGTGTTTCCTTGCATTAAGCATAGGTATGTTACATTGTTTGGAACTAGATGATTACTCGTGACACTTGTTTCCTCTCCTGTATCATATCATTTCTTTGCCTATGAAAAAACAAAAAAATATGGGCGGGAAAATAATATTATCTCATATCGGCAGCAGTTGTGTCTCCTTTGAACGGAGCACAAACTTTTGATTCTATTTTTCATCCAAATTTTGGGTTTAGCATGACCTTAGGAAGTTGAGCTCATTACTTAGAGTTTACTCCTTCGAATGGTTATTCTTCCAGTCCCTATGGAGAGTTTGTTGATGCCTCTTGCATCACGAAGTTTTATCATCAAGTTTGTGTTTCCTTAGTTATATGTATGTCTCATGCTCTTGTTCAAAGGAATTCTATAACTATGTCGGCCATTTCTCAGAACTCTTGACTTTGCATGTCGGTCATACCCTTGTTAGAAAAGTGATTGTTCTCTTTTAACCATAGACAATATCCCAATATTTTCACCCAACCATAGGCACTAATGCCACCCTAAAGCACCTTGACCTTGATAGAGAGAAGAATTCTGGTAGAAAATCAATAACCATCCAAGGCTAATGCACCAAGAAAACATAACCAAGACTTATCAGAAAGTTGAACCCAAAAAAAAAAAAAAATTACAGGTTGCAGGAACTACAGCTGCAGCTGCTCCCCAGACTTGTGCACTACTAGATTTTTGCAGTGCGCACAAGTGGATTTCTGCAATTCTGAGATGTATGTCCCAAATGAGAACTGGTATCCTGTATTTATACTACTTTCTCTAAGATGTCTGGGCCAACTTCTTCTTTTGGAGGCTAAATACTCAATATAAAATATTTTCTTTAGCCTACTTTTCTTCTAGGGTTATGTCCAAGTATTTTAGGGTTTCTCTTGCTTCCTGGAATATTCTAATCTCATCAAAGGTCGCAAGTGGAGGATAATACCTCCCATAGCTACCGTAATATCAACACTCCCTCCTAGTTAGGGAGGTATAACAGGTAATGGTCTTGATCACAAACAGCCATTCAACCTGTAGCATCATTATAGCCACACAGGCTATCTCATGATCGAATCACGAGCATTATCATCATTATCCAACTGGATAATCTTCATGACAATCAGTATAATGTTATCTGATAGAAAACAATTGTGTCTATCCATAGTAGTACACAACTATTATCCATTGGTACACAGCCACACCAAGTAGTACACAACTAATTGATCAGTGACACATAGTCACAACCAGTGGAACATATCCATCACAGTAGAATACATCTATTTTTTAGAGACATATACTCTCCATAGAAATCATATCATCTGATATCAACCTGCATAAAAACAATATCATGATATAAAGTAAGTCATATGGTCCATTCTTCCACTCACACATGTGATATCTGGAAGAGCATCTACCCAGATACAGTAAAAGCGTCAACCATGGGCTATCTGGACTATTCTTCCCAAGCATGGAAGAATAATTGTCCCTGGTTTCTGAGCCTAGACCATTCACCTAACTGGGCCATTCTCCAACACCAAACATAGTGCAACCTGGAGAGAATGAGTCTTCCCTAGGGAATGCTTGTCCCTGATTGTTGAACCTGTACCATTCACCTAACTGGGCCATTCCTCTGGCACTAAACATAGTGCAACCTGGAGAGAATGGGTCTTCCCTGGGAATGACTATCTGGACCATTTCCTAAGTAAATGACTATCCTGCACCAACCTCCAAAACAGACCATTCTTCGAAACTTCTCACAACTGTGAAATTCGAAAGAATGACTGCCCGGTGAGGCGAACCATTCTGCTTGACCACTACTGAGAGTGACTGCCCGGTGAGGTGAACCATTATGCTTGACCACTACTGAGAGTGACTGCCAAGAAGAATTATTGTCCTAGACCATTACAACACATTGGCCACAAAGGGAATCATTGTCTATGGTACATCAACAATCTATCAAACCATTTTCATTATGAAAATGACTGTCCTATATGGACTGTTTTCTAAACTAGAAAATGCATGTCCATCAGAAATCTCAAACAACTTTCTGAACTGGAAAGGAACTGCCCATCCTGGACCATTTTCCAAGATGAAAAATGAATTTCCATAAATCAGTGATATATCAGTGCTCCCTCCCAACCTGGAGAGCCATCTCTTCCCTTTCAGCTAAGGGAGTCATTTTCACGATCCCCAACTTGTCTCGTAAGTATGCAAACTTTGTCCTGGACAGAGGATTTGTCAAAATATTTGTTGTTTTATCATCTGTGGGGATATATTGAAGCTTCACTTCTCCTTTTTGGACTTTATCTCAAATAAAGCAGTATTCGATCTTAATGTGTTTCGACCATTCATGAAACACTGGGTGTTTGGATAGCCTTATACAACTCTGATTGTCACAGTATATTATGGTTGAATCTGGAACTTGATCAAATAATCCAGAAATCAGCTTTCTCAGCCATACTGCTTATGTACATGCCTCACATGCTGTGATATATTTTGATTTTGTTTTTCTTAGTGTGATAGACTTGTGTTTCCTATTTCCCCAAGATATCATAGAGGAGCCAAAGCTGAAACACATCCCTGAAGTACTCCTTTTGTCTTCTGCACTTCTTGCCCAATCTGAATCTATGAATCCATTAAGCTATATATCACTAGATGCGGTATATATTAATCCATATTTTAGTGTCCCATGAATATATCTTAGAACATGCTTTGCAGTTATCCAATGCTCATGTCAAGGTTCCACCTAAAACTGGCTTAGGGTGTTTACAACAAAGCAAATATCTGGTCTAGTATTCACTAAATACATCAATGACCCAATCAATTGTCTATATAGGGACAGGTCTACTCGATCAGAATCTGAGTCTCTTACTTTCCTTATATCTATGGTCATAGGAGTGTCCATGGATTTGATATCCATCATTCCAAACTTCTGAATAATCTTCACTGCATACTTTCCTTGTCTAAGGAATACTTCACCATGCTCCTGCCATACTTCTAGCCCCAAGTAAGAATGCATGAGACCAAGATCTTTCATATCGAACTTAGAAGCTAGTTTCTTCTTACACTAGATGATGAGAGACTCTTTACCTCTCAAGAATAAATCGTCGAGATATAGCAGTAGAATCACAGGTGCATTGTTCACGACTTTGTAGTAAAGATTTGGATCTACATGACTCTTGGAGAAACCAAGTCTTATTAAGTAGTTGTCTATTCTGGCATACCAAGCTCTTGGAGCTTGCTTGATTCCATAAAAGGATTTATTTAGTCTGCAAACATGAGTGTCTATGAAGTGTACTTCAAATCCTTGAGGTTTTTCAATGTATACTTCTTCTTCGATTTCTCCACTGAGGAAAGTTGTCTTTACATCCATATAATGTAAACTCCATCCCATGGAAGCAACAACGGACATAATGGTTCTAATAGAAGTATATCTAGCAATAGGAGAAAAATTTTCATCATAGTCTTCTCGATCCTACTGGGAGAACCCTCTAGCTACGAACCTTGCTTTGTATTTTTCCGCGCTTTCGTCTACTGCATGTTTGATATTATAGACCCATTTTGAAGTTACTACTGATGGACTGGTGTTCTTCTGTCATGGCTTCTTTCCATTGTTTCTTCTGAGTTGCCTCTTCAAATGTGGTTGGTTCTTCATTTAGAATCTTTGTGATACATGTTTCATAGCTGATGAATCTTTTGGGATTTTTTCTTTTTCTGAAGGTGACACTTGGGGCTTTGAGTCTCTCTGCTTCTTATAGATTACCTTCAAGCCAAGATGGATGATTCTTGGTTTTGGGTACAGTGTCTGATTCAATAGTTTCGCATGGTTGCATCGAATGATCAAGTTGTTTTGTTTCTTCATTCTGACTTTATGGAAGACATGTGCTTTCTTCTTTAGGCTCCTCATACTCTTCTTCTTCTATAGTTTCTTCTATGGATTTCTTGAAATCCATATTTTCATTGAAGGTTATGTCTCTATTGACTTCAACCTTATGTTGTTCTGGGATATAGATTCTATAGGCCTTGGATGATTCACTGTATCCCACGAATATGCCCTTATTTCCTAAGGGTTCTAATTTCTTCCTTTTATACTTGGGGATGTGAATGTAAGCAGGGCATCCAAAGATTCTTAAGTGTTCCACATTAGGTTTCTTTCCTGATAAGGCTTCTTCTGGACTCATATCCTTCAATATGCAGTGGGTACTTCTGTTCTGAACATATATTGTTTCCATGGTTGCTTCTCCCCACAAATACATAGATAAATCTTGATCGTTCATTAGTGCTTTCATAGTTTCTTCAATAGATCTGTTATTCCTTTCTGCTACACCATTTTGTTGAGGATTATGAGGAACAATTAGCTCCCTCCTAACCCCTGTCAATTTTCAAAAGGAAACAAATTCCTTGGATGTATATTCTCCTCCATTATCTATTCTCAAGGTCTTGATTTTCTTGTTTATGAGGTTCTCTATCTCTGCTTTGAATTCTTGAAACTTGCTGAAAACTTCGTCCTTTGTCTTCAAGAGATATAACCAAGTATTTCTTGAGTAATCATCTATGAAGATTACATAGTAAAGATAACCTCCTATAGATTTGATTGGCATCGGACCGCAAACATCTAAATGTATTAGATCTAGGAATTCCTTAGATCTATTATTGTTGCATGAGAATGGTTTCTTAACATTCTTACCAAGAGCACATCCTTTGCAAATTCCTTCATGTGTAGATTGTAGTTATGGTATTCCTTCAACCATGTTTTTGAGGAAAGGTAATGCTTTATAGTTGATATGAGCATACCTTCTATGCCAAAGTTCATTGGGATTGACTTCATCATATACAAGAGCTTCATCATTTCTTTCTAGCAGTCTGTACAGTCTTCCTTCACGAGTTCCAATAACTCTAGCGTTCTCTATGTTGGAGTCTCTAGACCAAGATAATACTTTTCCATCTACAAAGGATATTATGTTTCATTTGTCTTCTAGGAAAGATATGGANAGTTGATATGAGCATACCTTCTATGCCAAAGTTCATTGTGATTGACTTCATCATGTACAAGAGCTTCGTCATTTCTTTCTAACAGTCTGTACAGTGTTCCTTCACGGGTTCCAATAACTCTAGCATTCTCTATGTTGGAGTCTCTAGACCAAGATAATAATTTTCCATCTACAAAGGATATTATGTTTCCTTTGTCTTCTAGGAAAGATATGGATACAAGATTCTTTTCTAAACCAGGTACATATAAGACATTGCTCAAATGAACATTATTGCTTGTTTCAATTTGACAGAGGCTTGACCAATTCCTTCAACTGGATAGGTGTTTTTATCTCCAAGTTCTACCTTGTAGGATGTCTTATTTTCATTTAGATTAGATATTATGGTCTGGTCTCTTATCATATTCCTAGAATCTCCACTTTCAATTATCGAAATGTCATCTTCAAGAGTTCCTGTGAGTGTTGAATAGTGTAGATGATCTGTCTTTTCATTCATGATTTATGTTGACCGATAATTGGTCAAGCTTTGACCCAAAATCTCAACCTTGATGGTTTTTCCTTTTGAGAGTGACAAGAGGTGTGTTGGACTAAGGCACACTAGAATATATTCTCCTTGAGTAATGTATTCCATCATAAGTTGTTAGGAAAGAGTTTTAGGGTTTCTACAACTACACTTGGTAGTAACCCCAGCGGCAGTGCTTCAGTAACTGCACCTGCTAGAAACCCTAGCGGCAGTTCTTCAACGAGCTTGATAACCTTATGGGTTAGCTTCCTTCCAGTGTTTAGACTGATTGAAGGAGGTGTGGGCCAATAACCTGTTAGAAAAGTGGGTGTTCTCGTCTAACCATAGACAATATAGCAATATTGTCACCCAACCATAGGCACTAATGCCACCCCCGAGCACCTTAACCTTAACAAAGAGAAAAATTTCAATAGAAAATCAATAACCAACCAAGGCTAATGCACCAAGCAAATATAACCAAGACTGATCAGAAATTCCAAACCACAGAAAAATAAAAATAAAAATAAAAAATAAAAAAAATTACAGGTTGTAGGAACTGTTGAAACAAAGTTTATTTTTCTTCTTATATCCTAAAACTCAGTTTTCTTTGGTTATGGAGCCACCCTTAGTTCTAAAAAGCATTCAAATTCTTTCAATAGTTTCAGGTTTTGGGGTTTGGCTATTCACGAATTATGATTTTTAATAACAACTCCAAAGCCCCGATAACGAAGTCTCGAAAGTATTGTTTAAAGGAAATTAAACTAAATTAAAAGGAATAATTAAAAATGTTTAACGGTTTTCTAAACCTTTCGTATTTTCTTTTTCGGCTATCTCAACTTAAACAATAGTTCAAAGTCCTGATGCACTTTTTATGAAATATCTTTTTAATCGTGATTAACTAAACTTTAAACATACTTAACAAATCGTTAATCAATCGCATTTCGGAAAATCAAAGAGTTATCACTCTTTCGCACTCAAAAAACCACGAAGCCCGAAATCCTGAAAGTATTAAGAACTTAAGCATAATTAACTTAACATTAAAACAGGGTTAAAAATATTAAATGACTTTTCGCGTTTCGCTATTCGGGATTTTTCGAAGACATTCCTTTCGAAATCCCAGTTTTGAATCACCAATATATGTCAGTATTTATAACAGATTAGTGGAGATATTTTTAGCGTAAAGTGTGTATATACAGGTGTATCATCCCCATTAAATCATTTAATTTTTATCGCCTGTATCAGTACGCTCAATTTAAGGCAAGTTAAGGGTTAATAAAGGTTTTTTATTTCGAATTTCTTCTTACTTTCAGACAAGAAGCAAGTTACATTCAAAAAAGCTCATGCATTTCTTCTCTGTAATAGGATTTCATTTTTAGCACAAACATCATGGCACCCAGAAAAGCGCCTAAGAAGAGTGAAGAGTTTGGTGAGAGCTCAAATCCGAATGGAGATGTTATATCCAATACTACATCACATGTTGTGGATTCAATCAAGTCCTAGAGACAGATTTTTTATATCTTGGAGTATGAGCTGAGGAATTGCCCCGACGATTTCAGAAACGAAAAGACTGAAAATAAACTCAGGGATATAGTAGAATCTGAGCTCCATAAGATAGCCACATGGCCGAGACTCATGCCATGCAATGACATGATAAGCTGGGCTTTATAAAAAACCGATATTCAGACTAGGATCATTCTAAATCACCAAAAGGTCATCGTCGGCTCATTTAGACCAGAGCACATCCAAGTAATGTATAAACTGTCCCATGTCTCTAAATACATTTTTAATGTCAAATTCATAGAATAATTTCAAAGAAAGGAGTGTACAGAATTGGATCAAACATATCCAGGTATAATCAAAGATTGGTGGGGAATTCCAGTGAAATTTAGAGATGATACCCATGGCATTTATGCCACAGCACCGTTAAAAAATACATGGTTTATATAGAAATGATGTTGTGTAGACTGTTTGGGAGGAAAATTCCTACCCATTTCCTGGTGGAATGGGTGCCAATTATACACGAGGTAGCAGAAGGTTTCACCTTCAAATGGGCCAAAATCCTGTCAGATAACCTAGCTAAAGAGATTAAGGATTACCAAATGGAAAAATCAAAAGGTTGACCTGTATATTTTTACATGTCTACATATATTATGGATGATATATGTTACATGACTCCATTCCCCTTGATGAATTGGAGTTAGAGCCCAGCCTGTGCTGAACCCATTCATGTTTATCACTCTAAACTATGGGAGGAGAATGTTAAAGATTTCTTTTACGAAATCTGTCACTATGTAGTGATACCTATGCACCAAATTTTGTATGGTTATGCACCCCCTCGGATTTCAGAGAAAATCATGGGAAACCTTAAGGCAGTTGTCGATTGGTTCATCGAAGAGAATTTATCTTATGTTAGAGTCTTCGAATGTTTAATCCTCCCTCATTCTCTCCCTAAATTTCTCACTGGAAGAATGTTGTGCAGAGAAGTGGCATACCAGATAATAATAGGAGGCATTGGTACAGAGTTAAAAGCATCTCAGAAGAAATTATGGCCAGTTTTTCCTGTGCAGATTGGGAATTTTTCATTGCTTAATCTTGGCCATTCTAAAGTGGAAGCTGCAACATTAGAAGACATTAAGCTGGTATATCTTGAACTCAGAAAGAATGACCCATACCAAATTGTGGGAAATCATCTAACTCATTGCAACATGAAAAAATTTGAGCATGAAAACTCCCCCTGTGACGACATATTCAAAGGAGCCAAAGCATATGAGGAGATATTAGAGAGAGTTCAGGCATTACCACCTGACCTGCAAACCATATTTCTTTCTTTCTAGAAGCACAGATGAAGTGCTTTGCCAAAGATACTATAGGGAGAAATGGTAACCTCTCCTCCAGAACAGGAAAGCATACCCCCAGGTTTCAACTCAAAGCCCTCTGACGAGAAGACTACAGAAGAAAATCCAAAGAAGACTGAAGCGTCTTCAAAAAAAAGAAGAAGCTTCAAAAACAGAGTACCCAAAGTCAGGAATAGAGTCTAAGCTCGAGACACCTCCAAAGTTGAGTCAAAACATTCCACCTTCATCATCGACTATTCCTGCTGATATTCCCAAAATAGTAGGAGAAACCCAATCTACAGAGTTGGGAAGCCCTATTACATCATTGACTCCTTTACAGACAACATTTGGGACTCCTCATCTAGAAGTTATATATGTAAGTGACCTCACTCCAATCTCTAGAGAAGAGATACCTTCCTCTGATTATTTTTTCAGTAAGAAGACAAAAGCAGTAGTGAAACAGGAAATGCATTTGAGAGAAGGAACAATGGTAAAGAAACACAGAGTGCTCATAGATGGACAGAACCTAGAAGAGGAATATTTTGCCACTGAGGTAGCAGGATCTATGGGAGCTTTGGAAATAGCTAACTTATTTTCAATTGACAATCTAAAAACAAGTTTGAAGCAGAAGGATCAAATGATAGCCTAGTTGCAAGGTCAAATAAAAAATACTGAGAAAAATATCAGAGAGGAGGTAAACAAAGGGCTAGAACATGCTAGAGTTGCTGACAAACAGGAGATTCAATTGCTCAAATATAGCTTGGATGAGATGTATAAGAAGATGCAATCCAGTCAAGGACAAGTCATTTATCAGGAAGAATTAGCGAGACAGTTGTAGGATAGGCTAAATTCTATTCAAAATCAGGTGATAGATTTAAAAGTTTTTCAAGTCCAGGCACTAGAGGTGCATATGAATATAGAAGCAGAGCAACAAAGATTGATTTCTAAAGTAGAATTTATTCAGAACTATTTCCAAGAATTAAGTCAATCTTCCGATAACATTGTTTTTAAAGAAAAAGAGGCTAAAGCAGCCTGGGCTACTTTTCAAAAGGAAGTTGTACTTTCGGAAAAAGAAGAGGTATCAGAAACTCCAAGGTTGTATGTTGCAGAGCAGATCAGGGGTGATATCATGCTTAAAGTATGGGAGGCCAACATAGCCGAACAAGGATCATTTTAGGAGCTAAATTTCGCTCATGGGCTAATTTTCCATGGTTTTTCCAAAAACAAGATTCGTTATTTTAAAGATGATTCGTCCAAATTCTATAGGATAAAATTATTTTACCTTAAAAATCGCCAAAAATTTATTAAAACTATATAAAATCCTTAGAAATTTGAATTTTTTTACAAAAATATTGCCAATCATTTATAGTTGGCATATGAAGGATTAGTAAGATTCACCAAGGTTTCTACATTTTAAAATAAATTTCCATCCTTAAAATCATCCTTGTAGCCGAAATCAAGAAAATGGCCAAGGAAGTCAATGATGATTGTGAAGAGACATTTGGTTTACTAGACAAAGGATCGTTAGGTATTTGAGAAGACGATTTCCTTGGGCTACTAGGACAGATCAATATTGTAAGACATCAACTGAAACTCAAAGAGAACTTGAATGAAATTCAAGTTGAAATTTCGCAATTAAAGGAGATTGATGTTACCCAAATAGACAGGTGGTTGGTGAAGCCAAATTTAAAATTGCAATCAGTTAATTTTCCTGACAAATAGATTGGAGACTGATTCCCAAAAATTCAAAGAAAGTTTTATCTGTTCGAGACAAAGGATATACTAGAGCCTCCTAGATCTTTTGTGTATTTTCTAGAAAAATGCATTGAATGTCTCGAACCAAAAGAAGGATATACTTCGAAGAAGCAATGAAGTATCATATTGTAGGCTCATATTATCAAAATGATAGAGAAATAAAAGATAACTATGCAAACGGTTCAAGTTTGCAATTTTGTAACCGTTAGCCCCTAGGAGTTAGGAAATCACCAACCGTCAAGAGTTGGTGACTTTGTATAAATATAATTTCATAGGACTGAGAAAAGGCTTTTTTGCGGCCGATTGTACTAGATAAATTTTTACAGTGATTAATGAGAATACAAAACAGAGATTCCAGATTTTGTCAACCCTGAGTTCTGTGTTCCTCTTTACTTTAATTTTCAGCATCTTCCCTTATATATCTTTGATGAATGTTTAACTGCAATTTAGTACAACAACTATTATGGTTAGGAATTATTTGATTATTTAATTGTTTACAGTCTTTCCTCTGTGCTTGCTATCAGCAGGTTCAAGACTTGTAGATTATTTAGATTACTATATTTTTATGCTTCATCAGAGATCTATGGTCTTCCTTCTTCCTCTGTTGCAAAGTGAGATTACTCCATGATTGATGCCTCACCTTGTTTAAACAGCTTCATGTTTTCCTCCCATCACTTCCATGATTTTTGAATTTGACTCAGGAACAGGAAATGACCTCTGAAACTGTTATGTTAATAATTCAAGTTTGGGAACTTTTCTCTTATAATCCAAAACAAAAATAGAAAACCTTGAAAACAAAGTAATAGATTTTTTAACCTTTATCCCTCATGACTATACCTGTTACAAGACAACCCAATATAAAACCTGGCCTTTCATATCAGACTAGCATTGCTTTAAACTTATTTAACACTATCTTACAGACAACAAATACCCGGGTTGATTTAGAATGTTCATGGGCAGCAATTGAATAGGATATAAGCATCCAGAAACACTGGGAAGCTAGATAGAGATAGTTAAGAAACCATCCATAACTTTTCTTTTTAGTAACTGATACAGTTTATACCTTAAATCTCTCTACCTTTTTTGGATGCCTAGACTTTATATTTTAAAGCCTTAAATATAAAATCTAGAACAACATGAACTGCAGTTGCTCCCCAGACTTGTGCACTACTAGATTTCGGCAGTGCGCACAAGTGGATTTCTGCAATTCCGAAATGTCTGTCCCAAATGAGAACTAGCATCATGTTTTTATACTACTTTCTCTAAGTAGGTTGGGTCGAATTCTTCTTCTAGAGGCTAAAGACTCAATATAAAATATTTTCTTTAGCCGACTTCTCTTCTAGGGTTATGTCCAAGTATTTTAGGGCTTCTCTTTCTTCCTGGAATATTCTAGTCTCATGAAAGGTCACAAGTGGAGGTTAATACCTCCCGCAACTACCATAATATCAAAAACCCTCAATGTATCTTAGAGTCACATGAATTTGTATTCCTACCATGCACCCCAGTCCTACTTTCATTATGGGTAGGTAACCTTGAACCCAACAGTTGGCATATCCTCATTGGTCGATGACTGGGGGGTTTCCCTTGTGTTCAACGGCAAGAAATCTATTCACAAATTGGGATTCATGCAGTGTCTTGGATTCCATTATCCTTATTAGTGGTTCCCTCTCCTTTGTCATCAATTTTCCTTATTGGTTGTTATTCAAAGGGTCTCTTTCGTGCACTACTTGCATCTGGTGCATGTGAGGGATGCACAAGGTCGTTGGTTCATGAACATCCTATTCATCTGAGCTCCTCCTATTCATCAAGTTATTGCTTTATAACTTGTTTTGAATGATGAGAGATTCCTTAATGCTCTCCTTTCAGTGGGTCTCCTTCCATCGACTTCAGCTCATCTATTCTAGAAACGAGACCTAGAGTCCTATGAGTACCGAGAGGCTTGCAATCCTCAGTGGCAGGTTCTCTCGCCATCAACAGTTGGGAATATATCAATGTCTCTTGATCAATGGATTCTTCAAGTGTTCAACCTCAACACATTTATTCACACTTGTAGAATGTAATCGGTGCCTTGATACCTACTTTCATTATCGGTGGGTTGTCTCAAGTTTGTTAATGGTATACCTTAATGACCAGTAATCAAATGAAGTCTCATTATGTTCAAATTTAACTCCTCTATTGACATGACATAGACTTGCACCTTCAATGGATAGTATAGAATACCTCCAGCTTACAGTAGTAGCATTCCTCATCTGTTGTTTTCTTTCATTGGACCAGTACCTATATGACTTCAATGATCATGGGAGATAAAATTGTACTCCATTGTATACAGATATCTTCAGATTGATTTTGAGATTGGATTCCATTGCACCTTGTTCATGACTATGAAATCCTATGGCATATGTCCACTTTGTATTGCATATTCATAGCCATGAACAACTATTTGATATATTTCCACATGGATCTACAGTGTAATTGAGATTGGAAACCATGTGTACAAAGTCATTGTGGATTGTAATATTCTCATGAGCAACTAGTAATTTCAGTTGAGTCTTCATTAATCCACTTATGGGAATTATAATGTATTTTTTCCATCACAGATAGTCCTCTGACCTCACACATTAGGGGGCATCTGTTACAACAATTTTTTCCTCACTCCATGCAACTTGCTTAGATGGATTTCCATTTCCCTATGTAGACTTGAAGTTCCCTTTTTGTGCCTTCCAGAGCCAAAAAATCATAGCTTTCCACATATGCATTCCCTATCAGTTATACAACAAGCATATATGCAGGTTGCTCCACTACAACCCACATACATCGGGTTTGGTGCTCAAAATTAAAATTTATGTCGGGTTTCCATGCCATGTTACGAGATTCATGGTCCTTGACCTTCCATATACTGGAAACACTCTGACTCATCCCTTTAGTTCCATTTGAGGACTATAAATTGAGCCATATCCAAGCCTTGAGGGATTCAACAATTCAAATTCAAGAGAAAAGACACTCTGGAGAAATTTCACTTCATATTGAGTCTACATCCCTTTGTCCTTGAAAGTATGAACTTCTTGTTTAGCCCCCAAGCTCTTCCTTCTTTGTGATGGAGAACCTCATTGACTCCTTTATATGATATTTCCTTTGGTGGATGATTGAAGTGGTGGAGGCCCAGCTGGAGGGACTTAGTTTCTCAGTTTTGATATGTGTCGTTACATAAGTTTTTCGCCTATGTACTTCTGCTAATTATTTTAATAGAAATACTCTTTTCTCGTCCAATTGATATCTTGAAAATATTTGAATTATTATTCCATGGGCGTATTTGTGATGTATGTTAATGGATTATGTTACTCTATATGATAACATTATATATTATCACCATATGCTTGCGTATCTTGGTTGTTGAGGAAAAGATGTAGGTATAAAGTTTTGGGTTGCGTGCTCAACGGTGGTCTTCTTCGAACGTTCAGACGAGGTATTTTCTTGGCCTTGTCTTGTTAGAATTTCATTTATATAGAATACTTGGGGTTAGAGTTGATTTTTGTGTATCATTTTGTTTGTTGTGGTTTACCCCTTTCCATATTGATATTTTCCTCGTAACACCATCCCACCCCATGCCTCTCCCAAAGTTGTATCCCCCCACATTATGTATCCCCAAGGCCCTCTCTAATGCTTCTACTACCCATATCATATCCCCCTTAGCCTCTTTCCACCCCACTTCCCCCCAAAAAAAGTCCCTAAACCCAATTTCCCTCTCTACCCGCTTACATTCACCTAATCCACCACTAGACCACTACCCCCATTAGCAACCTCCTCCTCCTTTCCCACTTCAAGAACCTCCCACCACCACCCAACCACTACCTTCCCTCCACCCTATGTGACAAGTCTCTCAACTTATCGGCCAACCATCTCCAGTGGAAGAAATATCCACCACTACCACCCATTAAACCAAAGAGGAATGACAACCTATCATCTCACCACTTGGGTGATCCCACCCTCAAAATACCAACCAACCAATAGGGATAAAATTCCCAACAACTTATAATTTTTTTGAAATTTTATATAGTTATGAATTCATAAACTTGTTTTTGGTGGAAATGAGATAACTCGACAAAACTAAGCATAACTTGGGCATCTGAAGGTGAAATTGAGCTCAGAAAGAGCATAGACATCACTAGTAGAGAGACTTATCCATTTATATGCC
>SNQJ01S0008737.1:83329-104765 GCA_010110895.2 Picea sitchensis
AATCCTATATATAATATTACTCAATGTATTCTCTGAAACTCCTCCAAGTTTCACTCCTTGAATCCTCCCCAAAAAGAATTTATAGAAAGAATGGTAGACTTTATTCAATTATGGACTATTCAGGAGACCGAACTTGTACAAAATTCCCCACGCTCAATATTTAACATCCAATTCTAAAACTCATACACAAGAAACTACAGTCCATAATATTTCCAATGAAATTTGTCCCACATCATTTGGATTCTCAATGAGGAAGTTATGATTGTTTTACCCGAAACACCTATTTATTGACTGGCTTCAGGACTGGTCACAAACCCTATCTTCCACAAAGTTTATCTCCATAATTATAGCGAATCAAGAGCTGAACTTTTTACCAGAGATACCTTGATATGTCTTCTCAATACTATAGCGATTTCACCATCTGGATCGTTCTATAAAAATATTTATAGCAAAAATGGTAAGATGACCTAAAAATAACATACATTAGAACACATCACCAAAAGACTTCATCCTCCCTTGAAATCCAGCCTTATTTACTTCTTATTTCCTCTGAAATTTGACTTGTATCAAAATGATTGTATAATGATGTTTATTTATACCATTTATGTCACTTCATTTTAACATTAGGGCCGACCTAACACTTTCTTATTTTGTAATTGTTTTCTTTAATTATCTTCAGGGCCTACATGTACTTCCTTCTTCAATCCCACTTTGTCATCTTCAAAAATCCATTTCTCCTCAACCATGAGGATCCACGTGACGTGCCAAATACCACCGGAAACAACATGATGTATACTATCCATTCATGGGTGTTGTATATGCATGTGCATTTTCCTTCATGTCCAAATACCTTTATCAATCTTGCAGTCCAAAACCCATGACTAGGGTTGACATCAATGACAACAACCAATCTTCCAATAGTGGCCTCTTGGAAAGTCTTAGTTATTGGGTGCAAGATCATTAGGTGAAGATTGATCCTATGTGATTCATTTTACTAATTTCAATCTCACTTCTTCACTCTTGTGAGAATTACCCGATGCAATGAGTGCTAAGTGGACTATTAAAAAATCATGAGAAATTGGTTAGTTGCAACTAATTGATGCAGGAGCATCATCAAGAGTCTTGAAGAGGCAAAGTGGAGGATAGCTCAACGCTAGTGCACGTTTCAAAACAGTTTTAAATTCCAAAGGAGGGTGCATCTTCTTAAATTTTATAAAATCTTGTAATTAAATCCCTTTTAAATGTTTTGAGGCTAGATCCATTGTGAACAATCGTAGGAGATCATATTTTATTTAATTCCTGAAGGATTGTAAAGATATGGAGCATCAGCTTGTATTTGAATATAATGGTCATTTATTGTAATAAGAATTACTAGATAGGTGTTTTAATTGTGATATGATATCACTAAGGTAGTCGGTAGGAAGGTCCGAGAAGCCACTCCATGTATAAGTATATGTCTTTTGTGCCCAAATGAGGTTGTTGATCATTATCTTAGAGAGTTGTTGAAGATCAATGTAAAAAGTTATTGAAGAGAACAATGGAGGATTGTATGAATCCATGTATATATTTCCTAAATGAATATAACAGAGAAGGTTGGCTTCCAAATATATGGTGTTACTTATTTTTGAGTTTTATGGAGTGAATGTCATGTTCTTTGTTTTATTTGTTTTATGTGCTTGAGAATGCATTTCATAGTTAGATGTGTAAACTATTAATGTTTCTATAATTTTCATTTGTTTTCTCTTCTGAGAGTTTTGGTGCAAGGAGTGCATAGTACCCGTAAGGAGTGTGAAGGTCGAGTCAATATTGACTCAGAAGCTCATAAGAGGTAGCGTGAAACTTCACAGTCGAAGTGAAAGGAGTGCACAGTTTCTCAATGGAGAGAAACGTCTAGAGAAGACCCGTGCAAGGCGTGCATCGGGATAACACTCAGTTGAAGTGTTGAAGAAGTCATAGAGAAGATGAGAGCAAGGAGTGTGTAAGGAGATTTTCACAAAAATCTCTAAGTCCAAAAATTTTCAGAAGTTCAAAGGATGCAAGTAGTGCACCTAAGGTCTGAAATACCCCAAAGATCAAAGCTCAGGAAGGATAGCGGTCTAAATCTTTCAAGGAGAAGGATTTTACTCGTTTTAAGTGTCAAGTGGATGAGATCCATTTGGGAGGATCTAAGATCTCTCGTGATCGTTAGATCTAGAGAATTTTCACAATGGTTAACTTTGAAGTCCTTCGAACTTCACACACTTGGGAGATTTGGAGTCTGGAGGAATTGGTACCCCCGAAGTCCTGAAGGCCAGAGCTAATCATAGTCATCCAATCCCAAAGGACACATATCAGTAGATCGTCGGATCCGAAGGACCAGGAGTCCGAGAGAATAGCGAGAAGAAGAGTTTGATCTCTCCAGAGTCCCAAAGTCCAGAGTTGATATGAACCATCGATCGAAGGAGGAAATGCGGAAGCATATCTGGAGGTCCAGAGAACCAGTACTCCTGAAGAAAGGAGTGACAAATATCTTGGGAGCAAGGATTTCCAAAGTCTCGAAGGCTAGGATTCATCATAACCACTGATCAGAGGGGGACACGTTGAGGAAGGTGAGGCCCTTCAGCATTTCGGAGTTCAGGAGGAATAAGGGTTTGTGTTGATTGAACACCCGAACTCCTAAAGCCCGAAGTAAATCCAGGTCGTTCATCAGTCAAGGTGTGGAGATCCTTGATTTGTGTCCTCTACGAGTTTGCAAGTCTGACGCTCCGGAGGTTTTACAGTTTTGGACACCCGGGACTCTCGAATCCCGGAATCCTGGAGTAAATCATGGTTGTTGGCTAACAAAAGGGTGTGAGTTGTTAATTACCTTTGGTGTGTATGTTCGTCAGTCTAGCGCTCTGGTAGAATTGTGGAGAGGTGTCGTGAAGAACCACCGAAGCCCGAATTAGTGAAGCTCATGTCAGTCGTTGATCGGGTGGAAGAATAAGGACCATATGATCTGGTCCACCTATTCATCTTGCCAGGATCTTGGTGTGTTGAAAAGGTTAGACTCGCCAAAGCATGATCTCATGAATTTGACCCCCTTCATTGATTGGTGTGGATGTTGTGAATCGTCAATCCTTGTTGGTGGTTCGACACTCCGTCACTTCGATGTTTGGAAGGTTTGGAGTCTTATTATGTTGGGACTCATGAAGCTTGATAGCTCCAAGTCCTGAATTATTCGAAGACTGGAGGTTTGGCCCACGATTCCCAGAGAGACTCTGCTAGTTCTCAAGGACCCCCAAAAAGAAGATTTCATGTTCGGGAATAATATTTTAAAGCATGTGTTATGAATTTGAGGGCTTACAGAGAGCCTGTGAGTTGATTCATCTCTTGAAGTCAACGATCCTTAGACTGGGAGGTCATGTGGACCCTGGGAGAGGGTGGGGGTCTTCATCAAGTGGTATCAAATCCCGAATTAAGCTCTATGTGAAATAAAATTTAGAATCATGCCGCCTAGAAGATGCAGGGAGAGACCTGTAGAAAATCCATCCATGGAACGGGAAATGAGGCAACTATGTGCGAGATTGGGTGCCATGGAGATAGCGCAGAGAAGAGAACTTGATTTTGGTGACATCAGTGAAGTCGAGAGTGAAGAAATTAAAGTAGAAAGAGTTGCAGGAGAAGAAGCTGCAGAGGAACGCTTGTTGAGAGCAGTTGTAAAAATGGGGGCCAGAGAAAAAATAGAAGTCTCAATGTATGAAGGCAACTTGTATGTTGAGGAGTTGTTGGATTGGATAAGGGCCTTAGACAAGTAATTTGATTATGAGGAAAATGATGATGAAAAGAAGGTGAATCATGTTGTTACCAGACTGAAGGGACATGCAGCACTATGGTGGGACAAACTGCAAGTTGATCGAAGATGAAAAGTTAAGTAGAAAATTAAAATTTGAGATAGGATGGTAGCTAAATTGAAAGCTAAGTTCATACCCAAAGACTATCAAATCAATATGTTCAGGAGATTGCAGAACTTGAGACAGAAGGGCTTTCCATTGAAGGAGTACACTGAGGAATTTTATATATTGAACATCAGAGAAGGACATAGGGAGAGTGATGAAGAAAAAAATTTGGGTATATTAATGGCCTGAGATATGAAATCCCAAATGAAATCAGTATGATGACGATGAGAATAGTGGAAGACGCTTATCAGGTGGCACTAAAAGCAGAGGAAAAGTTGGCCAGAAAACAAAGCCAATGGAGTAGAGGAAAGAATCATGACCGAAGAGAAGGAACCACCTAGGAGAAGTTCCAGAAGGCAGGAGAATAAGTTGGTAGCTTTTAAAACCAGGTGACTTCAAGAGAAATCTCTAGGGGTGGAAAATATGGTGGCGGAAACTCTATTCCCAGAGGAAGAGGAAGATGTAGAGGAGGAGAAGTAAAATGTTATGCATGTGGAAAGACAGGACATATGTCTTGGGAATGTCCCAAGAGAAAGAATGCAAGAGCCAAAGAAGCTCACATTTTGTAAGCACAACAGAGAGATGTGGAGATAGATATGGAAGCAAAAGTAGCAGAATATGGGAAGTCCCTCGTGATGAGGAAGGTTCTCTTAAAATCGGAGAAAGAGGTGAAAGAGTCACTTCAGAGAAACAATATGTTCATGACTGCTTGCAAGACCAAGGATGGGGTATGCAAGGTGATTATAGACAATGGAAGTATTGATAAATTGGTATCCATAGAGATGGTGGAAAAGTTGGAGTTGGAGACAACTGCACATCTGAGCCCATACAAAGTATCGTGGTTGTAGAAGGGACACCAAGTGAAGGTAAGTCGACAATGTAAGATTAAATTTAAGATAGGTGGTTATAAGGATGAGGTTTTATGTGATGTAATACCCATGGACATTTGCCATGTTTTGTTGGGAAGACCATGGCAATATGACAGAAATTTCCTACATGATGGGAGAAAAAATAATTACACCCTTGAGGAGAATGGTCGTACACATATGTTGCTTCCAATAGAAGATAAGGAAGTGAAGGAAGAAGCTAGTTCGAGTACACTTCTCATGAGTGGGAAGGAACCTTTGAAGGAGGAAGAAAATCCATAGTATTGTAATCTAAGGATAGGAGAGATCAGTATATCTCTTAAAATGAATTTTACAAATGCTCATGCTTGTGAGGAAGTGATGTAGAAGACATCCAGGGAAAAGGCCAAAGATCCATAGGTTTTTGAAACTAACAATTTGTGTGTGGTAGCAGGTGCAGCAGAAAGACGGTCATTGAAGACTGTAAAAGTGAAGGAGAATGGACAGAAGCCAAGATCTGTTCAAGGAGAAAAGGAAAAAGATACCTGCATGGTTATGAGCTAGAGAAATTTGCAAGAGAAGCATTCAGATTTGATATTCACTCAATGGGAGAAGGAGTTAGAGATGTTAGAATATTGGTTAAACCATCCAAAGGTAGAGGAAGACTACCAGATGAATGCAGTCATGAAGGATAGAAAGGGGAACCTTCGGGAAAATAAAATTCCTGAAGAAATAAAGAAGAAGGAGAAGATACCAATGGGTAGAAGTAGTAGAAACCTACAACGAGGTGATTTTCAGGAGAGCAAGAGAGATTTGTATCAAAAGACGGAGCCAAGGGATAGGATGGACAAGGAGCCTATGGAGTTGAGAGAGTTTATAGAAAGATCATCCAAGGAGACAAAAGAACAATGTAGTGGTAAAGTAGGTGAAGCCCTGCAATGTGTGATTTGGAGACCAGGAGAAAATCCTGCAACAGCAGGAGAAAAGGAACAACAACAAGGGAAAGAAGCAAGGAGACAACTCCAAGTTAAGGTTTGGGACCCAGGAGGAATTCAATTGTAGCAACAATAGGGCCATGAGAAGGATTTCATGTTTTTCTCAGTCGAGGAGTATGATGCAGGAGCATCATCATTAGTCTTGAAGAGGTCGAGTGGAGGATAGCTCGGTGCCAACGTGCACGTTTCAAAATAGTTTTAAATTCCAAAGGAGGGTGCATCTTCTTAAATTTTGAAAATTTTGTAATTAAAGCCTTTTTAAATGTTTTGAGGCTAGATCTATTATGAAAAATCGTAGGAGATCATATTTCATTTTATTCCTGAAGGATTGTACAGATATGGAGCATCAGCTCGTATCCGAATGTAATGACCATTTCTTGTAATAAGCCTTAGTAGATAGGTGTTTTAATTGTGATATGATAGCACTAAGGTAGTCAGTAGGAAGGCTCGAGAAGCCACTCCATGTATAAGTATATGTCTTTTGTGCCCAAATGAGGTTGTTGACCATTATCTTAGAGATTTGTTGAAGATCAGTGTAGAAATTTGTTGAAGAGAACAATGGAGGATTGTATGAATCCATGTATATATTTCCTGAATGAATATAACAGAGAAGGTTTTCTTCCAAATGTATGGTATTACTTATTTCTGAGTTTTGTGGAGTGAATGTCATGTTCTCTATTTTATTTGTTTTATGTGCTTGAGAATGAATTTCACAGTTAGATGTGTAAATTGTTAATGTTTCTATAAGTTTCATTCATTTTATCTTCTAAGAGTTCTAGTGCAAGGAGTGCATAGTACCCACAAGTAGTGCGAAGGCCGAGTCAAGATTGACCCAGAAGCTCAGAAGAGGTAGCGTGAAACTTCACAGCCGAAGTTCAATGAGTGCACAGTTTCTCAGTGGAGAGCAAAGTCTGGAGAAGACCCATGCAAGGCGTGTGTCAGGATAACGCTCAGTTGAAGTGTTGAAGAAGTCACAAAGAAGACAAGCACAAGGAGTGCGTAAGAAGATTTTCGCAAAAATATCTAAATATGAAACTTTTCAAAAGTTCAAAGGACGCAAGGAGTGTGCTTGAGGTATGAAATACCCCAAAGATCAAAGGTCGGGAAAGATAGCGGTCGAAATCCTTCAAGGAGAATGAGTTTACTTATTTTAAGTGTCGAGCAGACGAGATCCATCCAAGAGGATCCAAGATCTCTCGTCATCATTATATCTAGATAATTTGAACAAGGGTTAACTTTGAAGTCCTTCGGACTTCACGCACTCAGGAGACTTGGAGTGTGGAGGAATCAGGACCCCCAAAGTCCCAAAGGCCACATAATCGCAGTCATCCAATGTCAAAGGACATGTGTCAGAAAATCATCGAATTTGGAAGACTATGATTCCAGGAGAATAGCGAGAAGAAGATTCTGATCTCTCTGGAGTCCTGAAGTCCGAAGTTGATCTGAACTGTCAATCGGAGGAGGACACGTGGTAGAAGATCCGGAGGTCCGAAGAACTAGTACTCTGAAGGAAAGGAGTGACAAATATTTTGGGAGCGAGGATTTCCAAAGTCTCGAAGGCCAGGATTCATCATAGCCATCGATCAGAGGGGGGCACGTGGAGGAAGGTGAGGCCCTTCGGCATTTCAATGTTTGGGAGGAACAAGGGTTCGTACAGATTGAACGCCCGAACTCTCGAAGTCGAGAGTAAATATAGGTCGTCCATTGATCAAGGCATGGCGGTCATTGATCTGAGTCATCTGCGAGTTTGCAAGTCTGGTGCTCCAGAGGTTTTACAGTGTTAGACACCCGGGACTCCTGAATCCCAGAATATCGAAGTAAATCGTGGTCATTGGCCAATGGAAGGGTGTGAGTTGTTAATTCCCTGTGGTGTGTATGTTCATTGGTCTGGCGCTCCAGCAGAATTATGGAGAGGTGTCATGAAGAATCTCTAAGCCCGAATCAATGAAGCTCATGTCAGTCATTGATCGGGTGGAAGAATAAGGACCATATGATATGGTCTGCCTATTCGGCTCTCTGGGATCTTGGTGTGTTGAAACAGTTAGACTCGTCGAAGCTTGATCTCACGAATTTGACCCCCGTCGTTTATTTGTGCGAATGTTGTGAATCGTAGATCCCTGCTGGTGGTTCAGCGCTCCATCACTTCGGTGTTTGTAAGGTTTGGATTCATGTTCTGTTGGGACTTCCGAAGCTTGATAGCTCCAAATATTGAATTCTTCAAAGACTGGAGGTTTGGCCCACAGTTCCCAGAGAGGCTATTCTAGTGCTCGGGGACCCCCAAAAAGTAGATATCACGTTCGAGAAGAATATTTTAAAGCATGTGTTGTGGATTTTAGGGCTTAGAGAGAGCCTGCGAGTTGATTCAGCGCCTAAAGTCAACGATCCTTAGACCGGGAGGTCTCGCAGACCCTGGGAGAGGGTGGGGGTCTGCATCACTAATACGCGTGGATATGGATCATAGTTTAATGGCTTACTTTATGAAAATAATTCCAAAAATGATATCTCATATGTTGTGTTAGCTCCTAGAAAATCAGCCTCTCAAGTCAATCTTTTCACCAAAATTTGGTCATGTCAAATAAAGTTGATAGGTGACTAAATGGTCATCTAGGGTTTTCATCCTAAGTTTTATTGCTAAATTCAAGTCATCTATATCCTAAGGGTGATTCACAAGTTGTAAGATTCACTGATGGTCTATAATGACCCATCATTACACATCAGATCATAACTTGACCTTTTATTTGTCATTTTTCTCCATGATGACAAGTTTGTAGCGCAAACAACTATTTTTCCATTATGTGCTCTACCAACTCAAGAGGATGCCATGTTTTATAATTTAAGGTATTTTAAAGTGGTAAAAGGACATCAAACAGGTTTCTATACACTCTGAATCCATCATCAAGATTTTAAATTCTCCTCCAAAGATTTAACTCGCCATCAAAGAAGTATTGTTAAGGTTTTCTTGGAAACCAAGGAAGTTTTGTCTTTAAGGGTTTGACAAGATCCAGATAAAGATGCAAATGATAGAAGTATTCTAGACTTCCTTCATCAGTTTTGAAGTGGTAAAATATGTATGTGGCATGATCACAAACCTTCATTTTTTATCTCAAAAATCCAAAGTCTTATGAATGGTCAATTGATCTACATTGTGAAAGGAAGATATTAATGCATTATTACTAAGATTAAGCCTGAGTAATCTCAGTAAGGATCAAGGAACTTCAGTAGTATGTGTTCCATTGAAATAATCCTTCCAAGCTACATTTTCAGATGCCTTGCATTCTTGTCTAAAGCACTTGAAGTGACATTGTGGCATAAACTCTAATTGTGAATAATGATGTAAGAGAGAGCTTAAATGATAAAAAATTGATATGCCCTAGAATATGACAGGTTATATTATATTATAGCAGGTCTAAAGAAGCCTCTTTCAGCCGTCATTTCACTTTTATATTCATTTTTCATCCACAAAGGATAAAAATATCATCTACAGCAAAGTTGGTAGCGCAAACTATGTATTTCCTGTGCATTGCACTACCAACTCTTCAAACTTTCAACATGGATGAACTTTGGTAAAAAATTGACTTGGAAAGAGGATTTTTGGGTCAAGGTGGCCACATATATTTGAATATAATATCATCCCCCATCAAATCATGCAGTTGCCACTTCGTTTCCTCAATGGAAGCATTCTAGGGATCAAATCCTATATTGTAGGAATATGACTAGATTTTGGAAATCTGTGTTTTCCTATTTTAGTCACTTTCTTTGGAGATATATTCTGACGATATGTAAATGTAATTTTGGAAAGTGAGAGAGGTTTTTCACAAGAACGAGCTCATATTAAAAAACCTCTCTCATCTTTCCAAAATATGTTTTTATTCGGGAGATATAAGTCAATCTTTGAGCAGCATATTTCCAGAAATTTTATACTCTGCTTTTGCTAGCCACCTCACAAATTCGGATTTGAGTTGGATATATTCAACAAACTAAAGATAGGTGAAGAGGTTATGAGATCCATATATTTTGGATCTATATTAGCATGTAATCTCTATATAAAGAGGACCAAAGGGAGGATCTAGGAGGTTCGAACTTGGAAACTTTGAGATACTCTTTTTGTACAAGACTTTGATATATATATATATTGGAATCATAAGCTTCTTTCATTGGTTTTGTTCAAACCTCTATTCATTCATTTTTCCTGTACTTATGATTGAATGTCATGTTCATTTGTTTTGTTTACACGGTGATTGATTTATGTCTTTAAATCATTGCATTGGTGGATAGAATCATAAGTATTTTTCCTTGTTATATTCAGCCTTTTATATATGTTTTTAATGTGTATAATCTTGTTGATATAGTGAGTGTTCTTCATCCATCTAAGTTTAAAAAACCCTCTGAGCAATATCTTTCAATAGCCTTATATTGTTTGGATATGTTGAAATGTCTTGAGTGAGGGAGTTATTAATTGAGTTATTCATTTTTTGATCCATTTTTATACATTTTATTGAACATTTGATTAAGTTACCAAGCTTACCCAACCTACAACCTTGAGTGACTATTGGAGTGATAAAAAATTGGCGTCGTTTCCGGGGAGAGGAGTGTGAATCAAACTTCCCTGGGAGACGACATAGTTCTATATTTTGATGATATACAAAGTTTGGGCATCATATTGGTTGTAATATTCTATCTGGCAACTCCATGAAGGATTAATTCAGTGGTGACTCCACTATATTCAAATGTCAAAGGCATTTGTTTCTCTTTTGGCTAGGAGGTTTGCACCTCTTAAATTTTCTACAGTCCCTAGTTTCCCACATCCAGTACCCCTTATGGATATTTGGGTAGACTGCCTTCCTCGGTTTAGAGAAAGGAAAGAGGATAATCCTTCATATCACCTCATCAGATTTCATCAATGTATGGTTAAGTTACATAAACATGAGGAAGATGTGCTCATGAATATGTTCTTCTATTCATTAGAAGGGGATTCTCGTGAATGGTATCAATCCTTACCTCCTTCTAGCATATCTTCTTTAAAAGAATTTCATTTAGCATTCCATCATCGATCTGAAAGGTATTTTCCTCAGGAAATTATTTTTGACCATTGTTGTGAGGAGTTTCATTCAGATATTCAGCATGATGTTTCTTCTAGTAGTGAGGATGAAAGTGAATACATTAATGAAGATACATATAAGGATGAAGTTCTTTCTATTCCTACTTCCCAAGAAAAATATCTACCATATATAAATGATGATAATATTGATGATTGCATTGTAGAGGATGCTTTAGATCTTGCTTCTTATGAACCTGTTGATTCAAATCTAGATAAGAAGGATGATAATGATGAGGGAATGTAATGTTCCCAAGCCAATTTTTTATCTTGGAACACTAACTGAGCATTGATTTACTTGTTTGTGTGTGTGTGTTTGCAGGTTGACCTCTTAAGTTTCGGCCTTAGGGTTTATATTCAGTTATTAAACATAGATCTGAAGATATACTCAATGGGAATACAAGATCTAACCAATACACAAGATATGGAACCAAATAGCATAGATCTGACCTTTATTATTATGAAAAGCAAGAACCTGATACAAAAAGGATGTAGATCTGGAATAACATCAGATGGCTCCAATAGATCATAGATAAGCTGCTAAAAAATGCTCTGGATAAGAAATGAAAGCCTCTAAAGGTTGGATATACAATGAAGAACAATGCAAGAAGAAGAACCAGGGTCAAGTCCAACCCTCCTGGATGATGGCACGTCCTGCTGCAAAGCTAAGAAGACCATTGTTTTGGCCCAACTGAAGGAGATATCAAAACATCACCAAAATCCCCAGAAAGATAGATCAGGACCAGTTGAATCCCTCCCTGAAGTATCAAGTCAAGATGCCAAGATATACCCCTCCAAAACTGTTGAAACCCTAATCAAGGTTGTGCCCTCCTGAAGACTGTCAAGCTCAATATTTCGGCCCTGATAGAGGAAGCCTCCAAATATGTTGAAACTATCTAGAAAGGTAGATCGGGCCACCAC
The DNA here is from genome assembly GCA_010110895.2 of Picea sitchensis. NCBI lineage: Eukaryota > Viridiplantae > Streptophyta > Pinopsida > Pinales > Pinaceae > Picea > Picea sitchensis. The sequence continues at coordinate 95,103 of SNQJ01S0008737.1, forward strand.
AAGCCACTAGGAGAAGTCTCAGGTTCAGATATGAGGTGTAACCCCTCCAAAATTAGCAGGTTTGAATCACAGTTGCACCCTCCTTATCTCAAAAATGTCCCAAAACTCCATATAATAATCTAGAAAGAGTAACCCTCACAAAATACTCCCAATCTGATGAACAAGGCCCTCCAAGTAAAACACAGGTGATAGAATGTTGATAGACCCTGTCAATAAGTTGGATCGAACTCCTCTCCAAGGAATGATGTGCCCCCTGCTGGAAAACCCTCAAGGGTACGGCTTGTTTCCCTCCTAAATAGATGATGGTACCTGTGAATACTATAGAATCGTGTGGGTGGAGTGTTTCATTCCTGAGACCAAGCTTGGAACAAGGTGAGTGGAATCGTTCACCACTGAGTTGTTCTCTAGGGTTTGTATTCTCAAAACCCTCAAAACTGTGTGCTCAAGAGCCCAATAGCCAAATGCAATATGATCCAAGATGAAATGAGAGGTGTGCCCTAGGATTTCCTTTATAATTCTTTCTATTCTTCTATTGAGTTAAGTTAACCCTGAGGTTCAACTCCTAACTCAACCTCAAGCACTCTAATCCTCCAATGAGTTACGTTTTACCTTTTCAAGCCAACTTCAAAATATAACATTGAGTTAGTTGACCTTTCCCCATGTTGCATGAGACTATGGTCTAGTGGGGATGACTAGACCACTAAGTCTCTCCAAATCTCTTCATCAAGAGGTGGGGGACATTACAGTCTCCCCTGCTAGAAATTGCTTGTCCACAAGAAATTCCAAACATGTCTCTTGTATCACTTGTTCATTCTCCCACATGGTATCCTTAATGGGCAAGTCCTTCCACTTGATTAAGTATTATCTGATGCTCCTCCTCTAGAGTTTATTTTCCCCAACCTCCAATATTTCCTCCAGTACCAATACCAATTTCCCCTCTTCATCTAAAGGTGGTATTACCTCAAGTGGGGTGATGTGTTGGCCAATGGCCCTCTTCAAGCATGACACGTGGAAAATGTTGTGTATCTTGTTGCCCTATGGAAGCTCAAGTTCATAAGCCACGACCCCTACCTTCCTGTTGATCCTGTAGGGCCCAAAGAATCGGGGTTGGATCTTTTCTGCTCCACTCCTTTTGATAGAATCATGTCTGTATGGTTGGAGCCTTAGGTATACCAAGTCACCAACCTCAAAAGTATGTTCTACCGGGTGTTTGTCTACTTGGACCTTTTGTTGATTTTGTGCCCTTTGTAGATGATCCTTTAATTCCCTGAGTATATCCTGACTTTGCTACACCCAATCCTGTACCATCGGAGCTCTGTTATCACCAAAGGCAATCTCTACAAAAGAGAGTGGGTCATAACTGTACAAGGCACTGAATGGAGTCATGCCTATGGACATGTGATAAGTGGTGTTGTAGCAGTATTCCCCCAGATGTAGCCACCTAACCCATGCCTTCTGCTACCATGCTACATAATTCCTAAGGTATCCTTCTACCCATTTGTTGACTATTTCAGTTTGCCCATCAGTCTGAGGATGATAACTAGTGCTAGGGGTCAAGGCCGTACCAACCATCCTGAATAACTCCTGCCAAAAAGTGCTCATAAATCGGCTATCCCTGTCACTAACAATGGTTTTGGGTAGGCCATGTAGTCTGAAGATCTCCCTGAAGAAAAATTTGGCCACATGTGTTGCACTAAAGTCTGTAGCAATGGAGAAGAAGTGTGAAAATTTAGTTAACCTGTCCACCACTACGAAAATACAATCCTTACCCTGTGTCATTGGAAATATTGTGATGAAGTCCATGGAAATGCTCTCCAATTTGTGCTCTAGGATGGGTAGAGGTTGTAGCAGTCCTGTTGGATGTGTGTGTTCATCCTTGTTTTCCTGGAAAGTAGTACACTCCTTGATGTGACTCATCACATCTTCTTTGAGGCCCTTCCATGAGAACCTTTCCCTTACCTGCATGTATGTTTTGTCAATCCCTTGGTGCCCTGCCACCGGTGAATTATGACATGCCTGTAGTATCTTAGCCTTGAAGGTTGACTCAGAAACCAATTAAATTTGGCCCTTGTAGTAGATGATGTCATCTATGACTTTGAAGTTGTCATATTGTATTTGCACATCCATCAACTGACAAGCGAACTAATTTTTGGAATATTCCACCAAAAGGTGGGCCTTCCAGTCAACTGATATATCTGTCATGACATAAACTAATGACCTCTGGGATAATGCATCGGCAACTATGTTGTTCTTCCCTTTGACAAATTCAATGTCAAAATCATAGGCTTGTATCTTACTTGACCCACTTTTACTGCCTCTCATTTAATTCCTTCTGTTCCAAGAAGTACTTAAGGTTGTTCTGATCTGATTTCACCACAAATATTGGACCTACCAAGTATTGCCTCAATTTGGCCAAAGCGTGCATGCCAGCATCTCTTTGTCATAGATGGTGTAAAGTAGCTCAAGGTCCCTCAATTTTCGGCTCTCATAGGCAAGAGGGTTCCTATTCTGCATCAGTATGGCCCCAATGCCTTCTCCAGAGGCATCACACTCCAATGTGAAGGGTTGGCCAAAATCTGGCAAGGCTAACAATGGGCATGTGCTCATTACCTTTTTCATCCTATCAAATGTAGATTGTGCCTCTTCACTCCACTTGAAAGCTCCTTTCTTAGTCATATCGATCAAGGGTGCACAAAGTTGGGAGAACCCCTTGATGAATCTCCTATAATAGCTGCAAATACCAAGAAATCCCCTCAACTCTGTAAGAGTTTTAGGTGTGGGCCACTAAACTGTCACTTGGATCTTCTCCTAATGTACTTGTACCCCTTTAAATCCAATAATGTGTCCCAAGTAGAGGACCTCTTTCATACCAAATTCACATTTGGACTCCTTGGCATACAAGGATTGGCCCTCCATGATAGTTAATATTTGTTCCACGTGCTATAGATGTTCCTCCCATGTCTTGCTATAGATTAGAAACTCATCAAAAAACACAAGTAGATGCTTCCTCAACGGCTTGTTGAAGACACGGTTCATACATGACTGAGATGTGGCGGGTGCATTCATCAATCCAAATGGCATCACTAAGAATTCATAGTGGTCATAGTGACACCTGAGGGTCATCTTGGGGATGTCCTCCTCCCTCATTTTGATTTGATGGTAACCTGAGCACAAGTCAATATTTGTGAAGTAAACAGCTCCATGAAGCTCATCCAATAGCTCATCAATCCTCAGAATGGGATACCTATTTTTTATAGTCTTCTTGTTTAGTGCCCTGAATTCGATGCACATGCACATGGTTCCATCCTTCTTCTTGACCAGTACCACTGAAGAGGCAAAATGGTTGGAACTTGGTCTAATGTGACCCTTATCTAAGAGTTATTTGATGGTATTCTCTATCTCATCCTTGTACTTCTTCGGGTGTTTGTAGGGCATGGTGATGATTGGCTTTTCCCCCTCTTCCAACTCAATGATATGCTCAAATCCCCTATCCGGTGGCACTCCTGGTGGAATGGGTCCAAACACCCTATTGTGTTTGTTAATGATCCTCTGGATCTCTGGTGCATAATGAAGCTTCCCCTTTTTGTCCACACGTGCTGAAATATTTCACTCAGTAGCATATACAATCTCCTCTCTCCTGGAAATGGCCTCCATACGCTTTTTTGTGACTACCCTAGTTGTGTTTCCTGACATGCCTCTAAGGACTACCTTTCTACCACTCTCCTCTGTGAAATACATCTCCATGGTATTGTAGTTGGTGGTGATAGGCCCAAGCGTACTAAGCCACTGTACTCCAAGGATTATACTTGTATCAGGGAGGTCCATCACATAAAATCCATGTGCTAAATCATGCCTACCCAGTGTAAGATTCATCCCTGGAATGTACCTGTTACAAGGCATGGTTCTTCCTCCTGCTACCTCCACCTTGAATCCTTCAAATTCAACTATGGGTATATGCCTCCTCTATAGCAACACTGAGTCAATGAAGTTATGAGAAGCACCCCCATCAATGAGTACTAAAACCTTTTGCCCCTACAATACTCCTCTCATCCCGAAGGTGTTGTACTTGGGTACCCCATTGATGGATGCCAATGTAGCATTCTCCTATGTTGCACTGTTGTGACCTGTATCCTCCTCTTCTGCAGTTTCGGTGGTACCTGCCTCTATGTTCTTGATGTGGTTGAAATCCTCATCCTCTTCATTATCAAATGTCACCTCAATGTAATGAAACTGGCCACGGTCCATACACTTGTGGGATGGGTTCCACGGCTCTTTGCATGTGTAGCATAGTTGTTTCCTTCTTAGTTCTCTTCTAGTGTTCTCATCCATCCTACATCTTCCCCTGTCAAACCCCCTTAGGTCTCTTCATCCTAGATTAATTGGAGTTCTTTGGTCTCTCCCTTCGGTGTTTAGAGGTAGTCTAGGCACAAATTTTAGTTTTGCAGTTGGGCCTAGATATCTCGTCCTCCATATAGCATCCTACAAGTTGGTAGGATTAAAATCCTTAACCCAACCCTTCAAGGGTTCCATCAAACCCTCAGTGAAGAGCATCATGATTCTAGATTGTGACACATCCTGTACCATGATTTCTAGCCTATGAAACTCCTCAATATACACCTCTGGTGCTCCTGTCTATCTGAGTTGTGTGAATTCCCTAAAATGTAGTTTTGGATCCCCCTAGTCAAACCTGTCAATGAGCCTCTGAGTAAACTCTGTGTATGCCACTATCTGATTGTGGCCAAGTGTGGTCAACCCATGGTACCACTAGTCATGAGATTTTCCATCCAAGTACATGGTGGAAAACTTGATGGCATCCATCTCCCTCATAGGGTTAAGCTGCAGGTAAGAGTCTAGTTTTTGTACCCACGCATGTGCAGTCATATTGGTCGAACCATCAAAGTAGGGGATCTCCATCTTCCCAGCCCTGTGCTCAAGCTCATAATTGTTCCTATGGTACAGCCTGGGCTTGCTTATGAATTTTTATCCACAAAACTGATCTAGGGTGATCTTCCTCTGAACTGGTATGCTAATGAGTTGTACTCCTTGACATATTGTTCAAATTGATATTCAAACTCATCTAGGTGTTCGGACTGTGTTGGTTCATCTGTAAATGAGGGCAAGTATGGTCTGGGAGTGGTCCTGCTACCTATTTTTCCCTATGGTGCTCCCCCTCCATGGATTCCCTTCGAATGATGATAGAGAACATGTTCCTGTTGATATATGTTCCCTCCATGAGATCCACTAGTTTCCTTATTGGGATAAGATTATGGGCCTTTCCCCTTATGAGTCATCTCCAACAAGATTTGTGCTATCTTTGTTTGGTTTTCATCTACCTTCCTCAAGGTCTATGATATTTCTGCATGTCCCCTACAATTTGCCTCCTGGATTTCCTGTAAGTGTGTGACCAATGTACTCTCTGTCTGGAGTATGGATTTACGTAGTTCATGTGTCAAGGTTGCTAAGCCATGTGGCTCACTGTCCTCACATGAACCTTCCATATCGGCCTCTGCCTCACCTGTCTGTTTCCTCCTTTTGCCCATATAATTTCCATTGAACTTCTGCATGCACTAATCCTCACAGGATGGGAGGATCATAGCTCTGATACCACTGTAATGTTCCCAAGCCTATTTTTTCGCTTGGAACACTAACTGACGACTGCTTTACTTGTTTTTTTGTGTGTGTTTGCAGGTTGGCCTCTTAAATTTCGGCCTTAGAGTTTATATTCAATTATTAAAAACAAATCTGAAGATATACTCAATGGGAATACAAGATCTAACCAATACACAAGATATGAAACCAAATAACATAGATCTGACCTTTATTATTATGAAAAGCAAGAACCTGATACAAAGAGGATGCAGATATGGAATAACATCAGATGGCTCCAATAGATCATAGATAATTTGCTACAAAATGCTCCGGATAATAAATGCAAGCCTCCAAAGGTTGGATATACAATGAAGAAAAATGCAAGAAGAAGAACCAGGGTCAAGTCCAACCCCCCTGGCTGATGGCATGTCCTGTTGCAGAGCTAAGAAGACCATTATTTCGACCCAACTGAAGGAGATCTCCAAACAACACCAAACTCCCCAAAAAGATAGATTGGGACCAGTTGAATCCCTCCCTAAAGTATCAAGTCAAGATGCCAAGATCTACCCGTCCAAACTGTTGAAACCCTAATCAAGGTTGCACCCTCTTAAAGACTGTCAAGCTCAATATTTCGGCCCTGATAGAGGAAGCCTCCAAATATGTTTAAACTCTCTAGAAAGGTAGATCAGGCCACCACAAGCCACTAGGAGAAGTCTCAGGGTCAGATCTGAGGTGTAACCCCTCCAAACTGAGCAGATTTGAATCACATTTGCGCCCTCCTTCTCTCAAAAACGTTCCAAAGCTCCAGATAATAATCTAGCAAGAGTAACCCTCACAAAATACTCTCAATCTGATGAACAAGGCCCTGCAAGTAAAACCCAGGTGCTAGAATGTCGATAGACCCTGTCAATAAGTTGGATCGAACTCCTCTCCAAGGAATGATGTGCCCCCTGCTGGAAAACCCTCAAGGGTACGGCCTACTACCCTCCTGAATAGATGATGGTACCTATGAATACTATAGAATCGTGTAGGTGGATTGTTTCATCCCCGAGACCAAGCCTGGAATAAGGTGAGTGGAATATTTCACCATTGAGTTGTTATCTAGGGTTTGTATTCTCAAAACCCTCAAAACTGTGTGCTCAAGAGCCCAATAGCCAAATGCAATATGATCCAAAATGAAATGAGAGGTGCACCCTAGGATTTCCTTTACACTTCTTTCTATTCTTATGTTGAGCTAAGTTAACCCTGAGGTTCAACTCCTAAATCAACCTCAAGCGCTCTAATCCTCCAATGAGTTAATTTTTACCTTTTCAAGTCAACTTCAAAATATAACATTGAGTTAGATGACCTTTCCCCATGGTGCATGAGACTATGGTCTAGTGGGGATGATTAGACCACTAAGTCTCTCCAAACCTCTTCATCAAGAGGTGGGGGACATCACAGGGAAAAGGTGATGTTATTCAAAATCATATTGCTAATGATTATATGCAGAAATCTTCATCTCTTCCATTAGGATTGTATCCTGATGTTCCCATATTTGACAAATATAGTGATGATGAGAAAGATTTTAAATTTTATGAAGGCTTGTTGACTAATGGAATCTAATCTAGTTCTAATTTTCAGCAAGGAGATGATCAGCAATGTATGCATGCTATGGTTGATGATAGTTATGAGTCTGTTGTTCAAAATTCCAATAAAGATCCTCTTATTTTTTACTCATCTTTCAAAGATATCATTTTTGGAGAGAGTAATCTACAGTTCTCTCATGATATATTTTTAAAAACTCATCCTTCATTCAATCATTATGGAGACAATGATGTAGAAGATCAAGAACATATCTCTTATTTTCTCTCATAAATTGTCAAATGTGATGGGCTAGCACATCATAGTGATGGATCTAAGTCACGGGGATATAGCAAAGAGGAAGACATACATGAGCAGTCGATGATTTTGAACCTATCTAATGTTGATCACGGTTTTGAATATCCCATGGCATCCTTACTTGAGTCTTATCTCTCGGACTCTCTTAAGTTTTCAAATTTTATCATATCACTTACATTTCTTAGTGAGTATGATCTCTTGAAAGAGTTTTTATGGTCACTATTATGTTTTTATTATTATCTTCTAATCAATGGCATAAAAAGAAGCCTTTCGGTCATGAGTTTACTTGTATGGCTTCATTGGAAGCATGATTTCACTTGATCAACAAGAAATACAGTTGATTAGATTAGGAGTGTACATGAATAAGCTCAGTAGTTGAGCTTTTGTTTTCAGTTTGTAGTTGGTTTGCAATATGAAGGTTTTTCAGTTTTCAATGAATAAGCAGAGTTGTTTTCAGTATATCAGGGTATGACATAAGTGAATATCAAATCTTGAAGGTTTTCAAGGGATTGATTGCACAGGCCTTATGACTCCATAACCCAATGGACAAGGCGACTGGAACTACTAGGTTCTTGGAAACCTCACAGGGAAGTTTCCATCCCATTTGGAGCCGTATGTTAGCTCCTAGAAAATTAGCCTCTCAAGTCAATATTTTCACCAAAATTTGGTCATGTCAAATAAAGTTGATAGGTGACTAAATGGTCATCTAGGGTTTTCTTCCTAAGTTTTATTGCTAAAGTCAAGTCATCTATATCCTAAGGGTGATTCACAAGTTGTAAGAGTCACTCATGGTCCATAATGACCCATCATTACACATCAGATCATAACTTGACCTTTTATTTGTCATTTTTCTCCATGATGACAAGTTTGTAGCGCAAATGACTATTTTTCCATTATGTACGCTACCAACTCGAGAGGATGACCTGTTTTATGATTTAAGGTCTTTTCAAGTGGTAAAAGAACATCAAACAAGTTTCTAGACACTTTGAAGCCATCATCAAGCTTTTAAATTCTCCTCCAAAGCTTCAACTCTCCATCAAAGAAGTATTGTTAAGGTTTTCTTGGAAACCAAAAAAGTTTTGTCTTTAAGGGTTTGACAAGATCTAGATAAAGGTGCAGGTGATAGAAGTATTCCAGACTTCCTTCATCAATTTTGCAGTGGTAAAATATGTATGTGGAATGATCACAAAACTTCATTTTTTATCTCGAACATTTGAAGTCTTATGAATGGTCATTTGATCTACATTGTGAAAGGAAGATATTAATGCATTATTATTGAGATTAAGCCTGAGTAATCTCAATAAAGATCAAGAAAATACAATAGTATGTGATCCATTGAAATAATCCGTCCAAGCTACATTTCCAGATGCCTTGCATGCTTGTCTAAAGCACTTGAAGTGACATTGTGGCATAAACTCTAATTGTGAATAATGATGCAAGAGAGAGCCTAAATGATAAAAAATTGATATGCCCTAGAATATGACAGGTTATATTATATTATATCAGGTCTAAAGAAGCCTCTTTCAGCCTTCATTTCACTTTTATTTTCATTTTTCATGCACAAAGGCTAAAAAGATCATCTACAACAAAGTTGGTAATGCAAACTGTGTTTTTCCTGTGTATTGTGCTACCAACTCTTCAAACTTTCAACATGGATGAACTTTGGTCAAAATTCGACTTGGAAAGAGGATTTTTGGGTCAAGTTGGCCACATATATTTGAATATAATATGATCCCCCATAAAATCATGCAGGTGGCACTTTGTTTCCTCAATGGAAACATTCTAGGGATCAAATCCTAGATTGTAGGAATATGACTAGATTTTGGAAATCTGTGTTTTCTTGTTTTAGTCACTTTATTTGGAGATAGATTTTGATGATATGGAAATGTATTTTTGGAAAGTGAGAGAGGTTTTTCACAAGCATGAGCTCCTCTTAAAAAAAATCTCCTAGTTTTCCAAAATCTATTTTGATTCGAGAGATATAAGTGTTGATACTGAGAGGGGGGTGAATCAATATCAAGTACAATTTAAAACCTTTTTCAACTTATATTTAAACCATTCAACTATATCCAATGATCAATGAACAATAGTATAAGAGTTACACCAATACACCATAATACACCATGCACAATATATGAGAAATAATCAATAGTTTATTGTTCAAGGGAAGTAATGACTTCCAAAGGTAGCTAC
>SNQJ01S0008737.1:105970-123326 GCA_010110895.2 Picea sitchensis
TCATCTTGTACTTGAACATTTAAGTGGGGTAAAAGGAGGTTGCCCCCTCGAAGAGGCTATTTATCTGAAATTATCTCTTTTTCAAGGCGTTGAGTACTTTTCCTGAGGTTTTTCTATGCTATATTGATGTTTGGTTCTTAACAAGAAGTATCAGGGTCAGATCTGAGGTGTAACCCCTCCAAACTGAGCAGTTTTGAATCATAGTTGCGCCCTCCTTCTCTCATAAACGTCCCAAAGCTCCAGATAATAATCTAGCAAGAGTAACCCTCACAAAATACTCTCAATCTGATGAACAAGGCCTTGCAAGTAAAACCCAGGTGTTAGAATGTCGATAGACCCTGTCAATAAGCTGGATCGAACTCCTCTCCAAGGAATGATGTGCCCCTTGCTGGAAAACCCTCAAGGGTACGGCCTGCTGCCCTCCTGAATAGATGATGGTACCTGTGAATACTATAGAATCATGTGGGTGGAGTGTTTCATCCCCGAGACCAAGCTTGGAACAAGGTGAGTGGAATCTTTCACCACTAAGTTTGTATCTAGGGTGTGTATTCTCAAAACCCTCAAAATTGTGTGTTGAAGAGCCCAATAGCCAAATGCAATATGATCCAAGATGAAATGAGAGGTGCACCCTAGGATTTCCTTTATACTTCTTTCTATTCTTATGTTGAGCTAAGTTAACCCTGAGGTTCAACTCCTAAATCAACCTCAAGCGCTCTAATCCTCCAATGAGTTACTTTTTACCTTTTCAAGTCAACTTCAAAATATAACATTGAGTTAGATGACCTTTCCCCATGGTCCATGAGACTATGGTCTAGTGGGGATGACTAGACCACTAAGTCTCTCCAAACCTCTTCATCAAGAGGTGGGGGACATTACAGGGAAAAGGTGATGTTATTCAAAATCATATTGCTAATGATTATATGCAGAAATATTCATCTCTTCCATTAGGATTGTATCCTGATGTTCCCATATTTGACAAATATAGTGATGATGAGGAAGATTTTAAATTTTATGAAGGCTTGTTGACTAATGGAATCTAATCTAGTTCTAATTTTCAGCAAGGAGATGATCAACAATGTATGCATGCTATGGTTGATGATAGTTATGAGTTTGTTGTTCAAAATTCCAATAAAGATCCTCTTATTTTTTACTCATCTTTCAAAGATATCATTTTTGGAGAGAGTAATCTACAGTTCTCTCATGATATATTTTTAAAGACTCATCCTTCATTCAATCATTATGGAGACAGTGATGTAGAAGATCAAGAACATATCTCTTCTTTTCTCTCATAAATTGTCAAATGTGATGGGCTAGCACATCATAGTGATGGATCCAAGTCACAGGGATATAGCAAAGAGGAAGACATACATGAGCAGTCAATGATTTTGAACCTATATGATGTTGATCATGGTTTTGAATATCCCATGGCATCCTTACTTGAGCCTTATCTCTCGGACTCTCTTAAGTTTTCAAATTTTATCATATCACTTACATTTGTTAGTGAGTATGATCTCTTGAAAGAGTTTTTATGGTCACTATTATGCTTTTATTATTATCTTCTAATCAATGGCATAAAAAGAAGCCTTTCAGTCATGAGTTTACTTGTATGGCTTCATTGGAAGCATGATTTCACTTGATCAACAAGCAATACAGTTGATTAGATTAGGAGTGTACATGAATAAGCTCAGTAATCGAGCTTTTGTTTTCAATTTGCAGTTGGTTTGCAGTATGAAGGTTTTTCAGTTTTCAACGAATAAGCAGAGTTGTTTTCAGTATATCAGGGTATGACAGAAGTGAATATCAAATCTTGAAGGTTTTCAAGGGATTGATTGCACATGCCTGATGACTCCATAGCCCAATGGACAAGGCGACTGGAACTACTAGGTTCTTGGAAACCTCACAAGGAAGTTTCCATCCCATTTGGAGCCAGATGTTAGCTCCTAGAAAATTAGCCTCTCAAGTCAATCTTTTCACCAAAATTTGGTCATGTCAAATAAAGTTGATAGGTGACTAAATGGTCATCTAGGGTTTTCGTCCTAAGTTTTATTGCTAAAGTCAAGTCATCTATATCCTAAGGGTGATTCACAAGTTGTAAGAGTCACTCATGGTCCCTAATGACCCATCATTACACATCAGATCATAACTTGACCTTTTATTTGTCATTTTTCTCCATGATGACAAGTTTGTAGCGCAAACGACTATTTTTCCATTATGTATGCTACCAACTCGGGAGGATGCCCTGTTTTATGATTTAAGGTCTTTTCAAGTGGTAAAAGGACATCAAACAAGTTTCTAGACACTCTGAAGCCATCATCAAGCTTTTAAATTCTCCTCCAAAGCTTCAACTCGCCATCAAAGAAGTATTGTTAAGGTTTTCTTGGAAACCAAGGAAGTTTTGTCTTTAAGGGTTTGACAAGATCTAGATAAAGGTGGAGGTGATAGAAGTATTCTAGACTTCATTAGTTTTGCAGTGGTAAAATATGTATGTGGAATGATCACAAAACTTCATTTTTTATCTCGAACATTTGAAGTCGTATGAATGATCATTTGATCTACATTGTGAAAGGAAGATATTAATGCATTATTACCTAGATTAATCCTGAGTAATCTCAGTAAAGATCAAGAAAATACAATAGTATGTGATCCGTTAAAATAAGCCTTCCAAGCTACATTTTTAGATGCCTTGCATGCTTGTCTAAAGCACTTGAAGTGACATTGTGGCATAAACTCTAAGTGTGAATAATGATGCAAGAGAGAGCCTAAATGATAAAAAATTGATATGCCCTAGAATATGACAGGTTATATTATATTATATCAGGTCTAAAGAAGCCTCTCTCAGCGTTCATTTCACTTTTATTTTCATTTTTCATGCACAAAGGCTAAAAAGATCATCTACAACAAAGTTGGTAGTGCAAACTATGTTTTTCATGTGTATTGCGCTACCAACTCTTCAAACTTTCAACATGGATGAACTTTGGTCAAAATTCGACTTGGAAAGAGGATTTTTGGGTCAAGTTGACCACATATATTTGAATATAATATGATCCCCCATAAAATCATGCAAGTGGCACTTTGTTTCCTCAATGGAAACATTCTAGGGATCAAATCCTAGATTGTAGGAATATGACTAGATTTTGGAAATCTGTGTTTTCCTGTTTTAGTCACTTTATTTGGAGATAGATTTTGACGATATGGAAATGTATTTTTGGAAAGTGAGAGAGGTTTTTCAAAAGCACGAGCTCCTCTTAAAAAATGTCTCTCAGTTTTCCAAAATCTATTTTGATTCGAGAGATATAAGTCAATCTTTGAGCAACATATTTCCAAAAATTTTATACTCTGTTTTTGCTAGCCACCTCACAAATTTGGATTTGACTTGGATATCTTCAAAAAACTAAAAATAGGTGAAGAGGTTATGAGATCCATCTATTTTGGATCTATATGAGCATGTAATCTCTATATAAAGAGGACCAAAGGGAGGAGATAGGAGGTTCGAACTTGAAGACTTTGAGATACTCTTTTTGTACAAGACTTTGATATATATATATATATATACTGGAATCATAAGCTTCTTTCATTGGTTTTGTTTAGACCTTTGTTCATTCATTTTTTGTGTACTTATGATTGAATGCCATGTTCATTTGTTTTGTTTACACAGTGATTGATTTATGTCTTTAAATCATTGCATTGGTGGATAGAATCATAAGTAGTTTTCCTTGTTATATTCAACCTTTTATATATGTTTTTAATGTGTATAATCTTGTTGATATAGTGAGTGTTCTTCATCCATCTGAGTTAAAAAAATCCTCTGCGCAATACCTTTTGAGAGCCTTATCTTGTCTGGATATGTTGAAATGTATTGAGTGAGGGAGTTATTGAATGAGTTATTCATTTTCTGATCCATTTTTATACATTATATTGAACATTTGATTAAGTTACCAAGCTTACTCAACCTACAACCTTGAGTGACTCTTGGAGTGATAACATGTTGGGTTATGAAAGCCCCTCAAATACTTAAACATAAACATTATGTATGACGATTTACAATCCATATTTTGTTTTTTTCTTTTCGAAGGTGGAAAAACCTATCATAACTTAGTCGTCAATCGGGATGAAAGAAAACCATCATTGGCTACTACATGTGTATGCGGGTTGACTCATTACTATTATTCAAGGAAAACCACACCACTTAAAATAACATGTTGGTGGTCCATAAGGGGACAAAATTTCACTCTTGTCAGATGCCTCTTGATTTGGGGTTGTTAACATGTTTCTTTACATTCAAGGAAGATGAGTTCTTAGCTAATCAAAAGTAGTTTTAGGTCTTACTTTTGGACAAAAATAATAATTTCAACCTAAATAATATTCTCAAAAAAATCAATATCCCTTACTATTATTGTTGAGACTATAACAGTGATAACAGTGATGCCATGTTTTTTCAAATAACATATAATTGTAGTACTATCCATGAAACTATGTACTATCCATGAAACTATGTACTATCCCAATAAAACTATATACTATCCCCATTGTAATTTAAACTTATACCTAAAATAAACAATCCATAAATATACTTATAGTTATAAAAATAAAAATAAAGTAATCATATGCTTTATGTAATATATATAAATATTATAGTAAACATCATAATAAACACCGCCTCAACATCATCACAACATTTAATGGCTTATATAGTGTAGTACAAAGTAAATAATGATATAACGTAAGTACAAACCAACCATAATGAGATTATATATATATATATATATATATAATAATAATAATAATAAAGAAGTAAGCATAATATAATAAAGTAAACATTGCCTCGACAATCATTCACAAGTATATAGTATAGTAAACAATGATATAAGAAGAACATTATGCATAGACAAACCATAGTGAAATTATGTGCCATAATCAAACTCATAAAAAAAAATCAATACCCACTTCGCATGTCATAATCAAATAAAAAAATCAATATCCACTTCATGGGAGAAGATGTTGAAGGGGAAATCAATCTTGGTTCGTTGAATCATAATAAATAGATAAATATATAAGAAAACTAATTACATTTCTTTTAAAATTATATTTAAAAGTAAATTTACGACTCTTTTCAATATTTACAATGGAATTGATTAAATTGTTTTTAGGGATTGATGAAAAAGACGAAGGAAAGAGTAGAGCGCTCGGTAGGGTTAGATGGTGAAGATGTCATGTAAAGGAAGGATATGCTAAGGTATTGTGGCATATATAGAGATCATGCAAGCATATTCATTTAAGGACATATTGTTAGGGCATTCCAACAAATTTGAAGGGCATATTTTCATAGCAATCAAGCAAATTAAATGAGATGGATGGCATAGGAAAGGAGGGATAAAAAGGAACAGAGAGCACAAGAAAGGAGAGTGGAGCACATAAAGCACAACATGCAGAGTTCACAAAAACATTAAGGGCATGGTTAGATTCTCAGATCTGACTAATCAAGACAAGAAGTACTCTAGGGGATGTCTAACAAAAATGATAGAAAATCCAAAATATGAAGTTACTTCTATCAAAGTAGGTAGTTATATACAATATGTGAAAGATCGTATAATGATTAGAAAATTTACGAGGATATGGCCCTCAAAGAAAGCCCTAATCTAGTGGATTACTCCAGAAGTAAACCAAAAGGATAAATAGAACTAAAACTTGGATCCAAAGGCTTCTTCATAACAATATTTACAAGCCTTGAGGATAGGGAGCATATCTTCGAAGATGGCCCATATTTCTTCAACTCAGCAAGCCTACACCTACGATTTTGGACTAAGAAATTCAATCCAGAAAATGAAGACTTCATAGCAGCTTTGGTTTAGATCCAACTATACTCTCTTCCACAAGAGTTCTAAGATGAGGAAACCTTGGCTAGAATCGAGAACACTCTTGGAAACTACATCAAAACTTTTGAAATTACAAATAAAGGTAAGTACATTGCTTATGCTTGAATACATGTCTACATGAATGTATTTGGTGCCCTTCTCAAATCCATTTGTATCATCTTTCAAGATTTGAAATCAAACCAAACCTTGGACTATGAACACATACCCTTCAAATGTAGGAAATGTCATGAACATGGACATGTGTTTAGGGATTGTTTGCTTAATGTTGTAACCAATGCCAAAAAATAGGAAGAGAAAGAAGACACATAGGGTTTTGTCCAAGTTCCTAGTAAAGGAAAATCAAGTAAAAAACAAACCTTCCAACTAACAACCTTGGCTCCCAAGGTGTCCAACAATTCCAATCATTAACCTTTGAACAAGAAGACCCAAAGATGAATCCAAGGGATGGATATAAATAGGCTCAACCCCAACCTATATCCACTAGTGAGGAGTTCAAATGAAGAAAATTGGACCCAACAGGCCAGATAAAAGAGAAGGAATCTTGAAACCAAGGAAAATAACATAGTGTCCAAGATGAACTAGAATGGATTCAAATAAGGGAGACAAAACCAACTTAGAAGAAGAAGAGATGGACTAGACAAAAGATAATGAGATGCAAGAAGTGGATCTATCTGTCCTCATTGAAATCTATGGTGAACAATGCCTAACCAATCTTCTGGAAGAAGACTTGCAACTCCTACAAAAGGAGATAATGAAGAGCAAGACCAAAGTAAGCCCTAATTCCCATAGTCAAGGTTAGGAATCTAGTCCAAGTATTTGAACTAATCCGTTGAAACCCACTAAGAAGTCAGGAGGAGAGTAGAAGAAAAGAGGAAGGAAACCTAGAAGGAAAAATATTCAAGAGGAGGGATCCAACTATTAGGCTTAGGGTAGATTGTTTCGCTTAAATGCCTCCTACATCCAGACAAAGTTTAATCATGAAGATCATATCATGGAACATTAGAGGGGTCAATAGTGAAAGTAAGAAAAGTCTCCTTAAAAATAGAGTCGTCAAAGAAAACCCTACAATATTTATGATTCGCAAAACCAAATGTGTTGGAGACACTATGAAAGATATGGTCGCGCATTGATGGAACTGTTGTGAATCAATAGCTAAAAGTGTTGCAAGCTTCTTAGGAGGCCTAGCCATACTATGGAACCCCACTCAAGTAACTTTGGATAACTTCACAAAATTAGGAAGCACCATTACAACCCACTTTAAGGAAATCGATACAACAAGGGAAGGAACCATCAACAATGTTTATAGGCCTAATATCTTGGCAGAAAATCTTAAATTTACTAATCTTCTCCAAAATATGGGACTTTAAAATAATTCCCATGGATCATAGNTTACAACCCACTTTAAGGAAATCGATACAACAAGGGAAGGAACCATCAACAATGTTTATAGGCCTAATATCTTGGCAGAAAATCTTAAATTTACTAATCTTCTCCAAAATATGGGACTTTAAAATAATTCCCATGGATCATAGGAGGAGATTTTAACATAATCACCTCTCTCATTAAAAAAAGTAGAGATATAAGGCACCTGGAAGAGGATAACATAAGATTCAAAGTTACCATTACTAAGTTGAGAATGGTAGACAAGACCACCAACAAGGGTTGCCACACATGGAACAATAAAAGAGGAGGCATTCGTCAGATCATACTAAAGACTAGATTGCTTTCTAGAATATGAATCACGAATAAATGTGGGAGTAGTTCCAACAACATAAATTCTACCTAGCATAGGTTCAGATCACTGGCCATTGCGGGACAACATGTGCCCTGCTAGACCCATACCATTCAAATTTGAGAAATTCTGGTTGGATCACCTATATTTCAAAGTAAATATTAAATAGCCGTGGATGGGAGAGTGAGCCAATACATGGAACATTAATGTACATATTTCAATATAGATTATAAAACTTAAAGATCAAACTTAATACTTGGAACAAATGAGTATTTGGGAACATATATCAAGCACAAACAACTTAGAAAAACAAATGGATGACATATAAATCACTATCATTAAGTAAGGAAGAAATGAGGACATAGTTCAACAAGAGGAGACCCTAAAAGATCAAATAGAAACTAGACAAATGCAAGAAGAGATTCATTGGAAACAAAAATCGAGAATCGGATGGATCAAAGAGGGGGACAAAAAATTTAGATTCTTTCAGTGACTCTATGATCAATAGAAGGCATATAAACAAACTTACCTCTCTACAAAATGCCCAAAGGGATAAATTGGAAACCTATGATGACATAGAAAAAAAATTCAAGGCATACTACCATGAGCTCCTTTTGGAACCAGATATAGAAATATAGGAAGCTATACACTCTATTTTGAAACATATTCCCAAATTAGTCACTCCAAATTAGAACACCATTTTATTGAGAAAAAACACAAAAGATGAAGTTGAGACAATAGTCATGGAGACAACATCAAGAAAGTCACTAGGGTTGGATGGTTTCACAGTAGACTTCTTTCAAAATTGTTGGTCGGTAGTTGGCGTAGATGTTTGGAATCTAGTTGAGGATTCCATGGAAAGACAAGGAATCTTTTAATCCTTTATCTCGACCTTCCTCATGCTCATTCCCAAGGAATAAAGAGCTAATTCTCTAGACAAATTCGAGCCTATCTCACTGTGTAATGTGATCTATAAAATTATTTCCAAAGTCATCACCAATAGACTGAATCCCATCATGAATCGCATCAAATCCAATGAGCAGGGAGGTTATATTGAAGGTCGATATATTCTTGATGGTTCCATTGTAGCTCATGAAATTTTTCACTCCTTGAAATCAACAAAAAAGTGAAGTGTGTTAATTAAGATCGATATGCCAAAAGAATTTGATCATCTTAGTTGGGATTTTCCTGTGCAAATGCTTGTAACCTTTGGATTCTGTTAATATTAGATCCATTGGGTTGGGGTTGGAAATTTGGTCTCCTCCACTTTATTTGTTGTCCTAATTAGTGTTGAAATATTGTAACATCGAAGAACATTCTACCCAAGAGGGAGTGTTGAAAATATTATTATATTATATTTATTAATTAGGCCCTATTGTGCCTTTGTAAAAGTCGGTCTTGTTGTGCCTTGACAAATAAATGTAAATTAAAAGGGTAAAGTGGCAGGTTGTCCCAGACCTAATTAAGGGAGGCCAAACTACTATTTATAATGGAGGATAGCACTTCATTTGCACACTCACTCATGTTCTCTGCAACAAGAGGAAAAAGTGCACAAGTCTTGGAGAAGTAGTTGCTACAACTGAGGGTGACGTCAAGTAGGGTTTTGGTCTATCTCTTGGTATCTCTTGGTTAAGTGGTGTGCTACTCTTTCCTAGTAAAGGGGTAGAGGAGGATATTTTGCTTTGTTTTTGGTCTATCTATATTGAGGAATTTTTTGTTGGGTTTTCTTCCCCATGAGGGTTTCCTAGGATAATATGTGTGTCTCTATTGTTTTTGTGATTGCCTCTCTTTCAGTGATCTTATTTATACAACTAATGTGATAAATGATTGTTATAATAAAAAAAATCGTAATTGATAGTTGTATAAGTAAAACATCAACATGGTATCAGAGCAGGCTTGAAAGAGACCTAATCACAGTTTATAAGAAGTGGCTAGCTTCAGTGCACCATCTCCAAGATTCAGTTTCAGTATTGCAGTTGTTGCAAAATTAGGGTTTTTGCATAAATCCTAAGTGTGATGTTTTCCTTGTTTGAGAAGGGTATTGGAGAAAGTAACCACACCTAGGAACTCACCCTAGGAGGGTGCATCTAGTCCCTGGATCAGAATTTCAAAATTTGAAGTTTGAGAAATTAGAGTTTCCTCATAAAACCCTAAGTTGCAATTGTAGTATCAGTTGATGTTGCAGTATCAGTTGCAGTTGTAGTGCCAGTTCCTTCATGCCAGTTGTAGCACCAGTTGCAGTGAAAGTTTTTTTGAATTGTTGGGACTGATTTTTATTATCCTAGTGCGCCTTACCCTAGCAAATATCCAGCTACCTTTAAATTACAAGTTGCAACACCTTTGAAGTTTTAAAGGTTTGTTAATTATTGTTGCTGCTACCGGATGGTGCCACTACCTATCGATACTATCAAAGGTATGTACTTTCATATGTTTAAACTATATCGTTATTTTTAAAGGGTATTTGCAGGAGAAAGGATCTTTTGTCTAAACAACAATCGTAGATCTAGAGGGATCTCAAATCTAGTACATTCAGAGGAACAATGCACCTCAGGTTTGATTAATTTAATATTCCTCTATTTGTTATGATCTTATGAACATCTAGGTTGTATTTTGATATGTTGAAGTTATGACTATCATATGAACCATTGGTCAAAATTAAAGTCAAAAGTATTAGATTGGTTAAGGTTGAGATTATAGAGTTTATTCTCTAACTCAGATTTCTGTCAAGAAAGCATATTATCTTAGTACAGAGGATAGGTTGAAGAGAATACTTGTCATCTTGAGTGAGGGAGACTCAGAAGAAAAGAAACAACACTCATTCTTGAGGACAAGACTCCAGGTTCTAGGTTTGATTGATTAAGTTGATAAGATTCAAATTTGCGCATTTCAAGTTTGATAACTGCCTCATTACAAGTAAACACTATAGTTGTGATAGCAATCTTTGAAAAGTTTTATACTTGGTAGCATGTGAGCATTATTGAAATAAATGCTATAACTAACATCTCCTCTAGGAGAAACTTATTGTTTTGTTTCGAGGTTACCATGGAGGAATGATTGATCACAACACTAGAAGAGTGTTCTCATTTTTTGTTATTGTATTTCTTATTTTTTACCCTTTTTTCAAGCAGGTCACAAGTGATAGCTCTGAAGGAGCTATTGTGACCATTGTTCTCGCTATTATTTTTATTATTATTATAAAGAGTATTGTTCTTGTCTATTGTTTCTCCCTTGTTGTTTTTGCTCCCAGCAGGTCATAGGTGATAACCCTGAGGGAGATATAGTGACGACTGCAGGAGGAAACATATTAGATGAGACATGGAGCAGACTATCCAAGTTGTATACATGACCATATACATCCATGTACCGAAGAAGAAGAAGAATATATTTTTTCTAGATACAGAACATCTCATATGGAGATAGATCATGAGGAGAAGAAGGTTCCAAAGATGACAGAACAAATCCCTCTAGTGCAGTTGATCACTCTTCATATCATCAGAAAGAGTTAATAGAGCTAGAAGGGCCTACCTAGAATCAATGCAGTAATCAGGAAGAAACCAACATGGTCCCATGACACTTTGCAGGATGCAAAGCCATATAACATTGATGATCCATATCAGAGGGAGAATATGGCTCTAAGGATTATATAGACTCAGAGGGATTCAAGCTTCAGAGGGAGTATGAATAATCAAGAGTGAGCTTGATCTCAGAGAGGATCAGATGGGAAAAAGGGACGTCTTCCGGGATCGACAAATAGATGCCATGAGTTGAGAAGACTAGATCGTAGCTTCAAAGACTTCTAGGAGATGTGAAATCTTCTAGGAAGATCCTTTTGTTTCAGTGACAAAGGAGGAAGCCGGTCAGAAGTAATGGGATATGGTTCTTTCCTTGAGACTAGAAGGGAATATGGTGACTTCCAAGATTGATCTAATAGATCAAGCATGTTGCAGATAACAATATAAAAATGTACAAAACCTGAATTGTGTCTAGAGGATTCTCCCAGCAAGAGGGAGAATACTATGACGAGACACTTGCTCCAGTAATCATAAGAAGTATATATAGAACAAACATGATTCATTAAAAGAAGTCGATACAGTATGAGATTCAGAGGGAGCAAGTATGACAATCCCTGTATTTGAGATTGAGTTATCTTCATTACTAATTGGTGCAGTACATGAGTCAACCCATGAAGACATGACTACAATAGGATATTGAGTTGCCTCCATGAAAGAAGAAAAACTACCTTCAGTATCAGCCACTTTCAGTTTCATATGAAGTTGTTTCCATGATAGAATAGAGGAGATACTCTCATAGTTCAACAACTACGGTGAGAATAGAGAAGTCATTTTCAGCTTCAAAAGTAGTAGTTGCAGGTGCAGAGTCTCGGTTCCAGAAGGAACGGCTACAGAAAAAGTAGAGGACATACTCTTAGGCAGTTAGAAAAATAGTGCTTTGCAGAAAGCACATAGAAACAACACATGATTATGCAAATTGATTTGCAGCTGAGGAAGTGTACCGGGTTGGTACAATGTGATGTGAAAATTTGGTTTCAAAGTACAGGACAAGAAGACTGATGTCTACAAGTTGAAGCAATCTCCAAGAGCTTGGTATGGCAGGATTGATAGTTTTTTTATGAGATTAAGCTTTAAGAAGAGTAAATTTGATCCCAACCTTTACTTCAAGATTGAGAACAATGGATCAGTTATATTGTTTCTATATGTGGATGACTTATTCTTGACAGATGCAGAAAATCTCATCACATATTGTAAGAAGAAGCTTGTTGTTGAATTTGAAATGAAGGACCTAGGCCCGATGCACTATTTATTAGGTCTTGAAGTATGGCAAATCCTAGAAGATATTTTCCTTAATCAAGGAAAGTATGTTGTGGAAATTCTTAAGAGATTCGACATGATGGACTGTAGAGCCATGTCCACTCCTATGGAGACGAATTTGAAGTTATTGGTTGATACTTCGTCAGAAATAGTTGATGTTACTCTATACAGAAAGATGATTGGTTCGTTGATGTATACGACGAATACCAAACCAGATGTATGCTTTGTTGTGAACACCTTGAGTCAGTATCTGGTGGAGCCCAGGCGTGTTCACCTTATAGCTACAAAGCATGTGACGATATACCTTAAGGGTATGTTGGAATATGGCCTCTATTTCACTGGAGATTGTGACTTCAGATTGTATGGCTATATTGATTCAGATTAGGTTGGAAGTGCTTCATATAGAAAACACACTTCAGGATATTGTTTCATTTTGGGGTCAGCCATGACTTCATGGAAAAGCAAGAAGCAATCCAATATTACTTTTAGTACAGAAGAAGAGGATTACATTGCAGCATGCTCCACCAATTGTGAAGCCATATGGCTTTGGAAGTTATTGACAGGTCTATTTGACCTAGAGATGGATGCTATCATGATATTTTTTGATAACCAAGTTGCATAAAGATGATAGAGAACCCAGTATTCCACGATAAGATGAAGCATATTGAGATCCGGTATCACTACATTTGTGATATGGTACAGAAGGAATTTGTGAAGCTCCAGTATGTTGGCACAAATGAGCAGGTAGCAGACGTGTTGACTAAGCCCCTGTATCATGTGAAGTTTGATTACTTCCGAGACAAGCTTGGTGTAGTCTGAAAGGACTTCCCTCGAAAGGGGGAGTGACGTCGATGATACTATGCTATCTTGACCACTAGCATGGCAACTCATTAGGATTTATATCCTAGGAGATTGATCATCCCTTGACAGATCCCATAAGGTCCATATGGACGGTCTGTCAGACTGCCTATGTATGTATATACTTGTTGTAGTCAGTAGTGTGGCAGCTCGTTAGGATTTATATCCTAGGGGATTTTATTATCCTTGGATAGATCCCATAAGGTTCAGATGGATGGTCTGTAAGAGTTCCCACTATTATTGTTGTTGATGCTGCTACTGTTGATGCTCCTGTCTCATTCTATTTCCATTGATGTTGTTGTTCTAGATTCATGCTATTGATGTTGATGTTCCAACTTCATGTTGTTGATGATGATGAAGTTACTCCAGCTCTGCGCTGCAGATGATGACGATGCTCAGTTTCTACTGATGTTGATGATGAGAAAAAATGTCGATCATTTATAGATATGACAAACAATGTTCTAGATGTTGATGACGATGTCTCCTCCTCTTGATGTTGTCAGTTGAATACCCTTCTTGTTAAGGGGGAGTGTTGAAATATTGTAACTTCAAAGAACATTCTACCTAAGAGGAAGTGTTGAACAATATTATTATATTATATTTATTAATTAGGCCCTATTGTGCCTTTGTAAAAGTCGTCCCTTTTGTGCCTTGAAAATTAAATGTAAATTAAAAGGGTAAAGTGACAGGTCGGCCTAGACCTAATTAAGGGAGGCCAGAATACTATTTATAAAGGAGGACAACACCTCATTTTCACACTCACTCATGTGCTTTGCAACAAGAGGAAAAAGTGTGCAAGTCTTGGAGGAGTAGTTGTTGCAATTGGGGGTGACATCAAAGAGGGCTTTTGTCTATCTCTTGGTATCTCTTGGTTAAGTGGTGTGCTACTCTTTCCTAGTAAAGTGGTAGAGGAGGATCTTCTGCTTTGTTTTTGGTCTATCTATATTGAGGAATTTTTTGCTAGGTTTTCTTCGCCATGAGGGTTTCCCAGGATAATCTGTGTCTCAATTGTTTCTGTGATTGCCTCTCTTTCAGTGATCTTATTTATACGGCTAATGTGCTAAATGATTGTTATAATAAAGAAGAATTGTAATTGCTAGTTGTATAAGTAAAACATCATCAATTAGTGGATCTTCATCCTCTCCTTTCAACCCTTCTCGGGGCATCATACAAGGAGATCCTTTATCACCTTTCTTATGTATACTAATGGTTGAAGGCTTAGGTATAATTTTGTGTTAAGATATAGTTAATGACACTCTAAAAGGCCTATGTATCCCTAATCAAATGGATCCCCTTTCACACTTACAATTTGTAGATGACACTCTTATGATGGGCCACCCCTCCACCTTGAAGTCCATCCTTGACACCTTTCTTTTATCCTCTAGTACTATTATAAATCATTGAAAATACCTCATCTTTTTCTTTGGCACCCCTTTAATTACTCAATGCAAAATTGTTATAATTCTATACTTCCAAAAGGGATCACTTCCCTTTAAGTACTTAGGATCTCCCCTCATACCAAATGCCACAAGAAACATCTTGTGGGAGGATATGTTATCTAGACTTGAACATAAGCTTAACTCTTGGACCTTTCAATCTCTTAATCTACCAAGAAGGATCACCCTACTTAAATTTGTTCTACAATCCATGCCTCTGTATATTTTATTGATATCAACAACTCCTTCTAAGAACCTCAAATCTATCAAGTCCCTTCAATGCTATTTTCTTTGGGGATGCCCTCACAAACTTAGAAATGGACACTGGTAACTTGGAACAAAGTGTGCCTTCCTAAATAATCAGTGACTTAGGAGCTTGCAATCTTCAGATTCTCAGCAATGTTTTAGCAAGGAAGCTATGGTGGCACTGGATGAATATCAATGGATAATTTTTGAGCCAAATATACCAATTCGGTCTTAATGGACGTTAATCATCATCAACATCATAGAGATCAAAATATGCAAGGGAAGTATAAGAATGGGACCTCATTTGAATGGATGAACACCAAACATATTCTTTGACATGGAACAATGCATGGAGGAACATACATATAGTCCAAAATCAATTTTTGGGGAAAATTTGAGAAGGGACATTTTCACTCTTCTAGGATGACTCATGACAATAGCTAGCAAAATCAAACAACAAAATTTATCAATTAGAGGATAGAATTCACTTCCATTCCCTAAATGGAAACACGGTCAACAAATATTGGGAAAAAAAATCAAATGGCGGATCCAAAATGATGGTGTACTTGGAAAACATAAGACAAGTGGCCACCCTTGCTCCCCAAGAAGCTCAAGTTCTCTTACAGAAAGAATTGAAAAATAGAAGAATCTAATTCAATCATGGATAAGACATCCTTAGATGGGAACAAAAAGGAGGAGACATGTTCTTAGTTAAAGAAGCATACATTTTGGAAAGATAAGATATGGTAGCAAATATGGATCCTTGAGTTTTGGCCAAAATTATCTTCATTTGTATGACATCTCACCAACATAATGTATTAACATGGAAAAAAATCTAAAAAAAAGGATTTGAGGGACCTTCAATATGTCAAACGTGCAACTAGGAAGAGGGATCAATAGAGCATTTATTTAATCAACGCAAGCAAATTGAGATCATGTGGAACATGGGATCAATAACATTTAGGAAGAAGTCTAACTATAGGAGGAATGACATCTCATATACCATAAGAGATTGGAGGCCCTCCCCCTGTGAGAAGATGATCCTAAACAAGTTTGACACCTATTCCCAAGATTTCTCCTATGGGGAATTTAGAAATAAATAAATAGACATATTTTCAAAGGTAGAAAAAGGAAAGTGGAGGATATATGGAAGAAAGTAAGTCAACATCTAAAAGAAATGGTTCAATCATCAGCTTGGTCAAAGGAAAAGAAAAACAACTTTTATTATCTTCCTATTATTATATCCAAATCATATAAACTAAATAGATATATTGATATTATGATCAAATTTATAATATTGAAAACCAACACAAATAGAACCTTCAAAGATTTAAGAGATAACTTAGTAATAATTTACCTTTTTTATATACTCATAAATAAATTACAAAGAAAAAAAAAATCAATAATTACAAAGAAAAAAAATACAATGATATTTTTATCGATTAATAATGTTATGGGATTGAGATATTTTGAGAAGGATAAGAACAACGATTATATATAATCTATGATCATAGTGTTTTTATCATGAAATTTCCATCAAATGGTAATGTTATGGGATTGAGACATTTTGGGATGCAATAAGAACGACAATTATATATAATCGTAGTGTATTATCCATAAATTAAGGATATAATCTATAATCACAGTGATAAAGATATCAGTATAATTATAGTGATAAAGATATTAGTAAGGATATAATCTATAATCATAGTGATAAAGATATTAGTGTAAAATTATATATAATTAGTGTATTATTCATAAATTAAGAATATAATCTATAATTATGTGGTGATATAATCATAGTGATAAAGATATTGATGTGAAATTATATATAATCAGTGTCTTATCCATAAATTAAGAATATAATCTGTAATCATGGTGATAAAGATATTAATATAATCATAGTGATAAAGATATTAATGTAAAATTATATATAATTAATATATTATTCATAAATTAAGAATATAATCTATAATTATGGTGATATAATCATAGCGATAAAAATATTAGTGTAAAATTATATATAATCAGTGTCTTATCCATAAATTAAAAATATAATCTGTAATCATGGTGATAAAGATATTAATGTAATCTTTTAGTTAAGAAAACATGTATATGTCTACAAAATTATGAAAATATAGAGAAGGTAAAAAGAAAACATGTATATGTCTACAAAATTATGAAAATATAGAGAAGGTAAAATGAGGCAAATGATTATGTAATCATTTTCGAAAAGTTAAAAAGCCATAATGAATGGTAGTGCCTTTATATTAATTTACCAAAAAATTGTGTTTTTCAAGTGTTAAAGAATTTATATTAATTTACCAAACAACTATGTTATTAGTGTATTTGTAAAAACATCAAAGTGATCTCGACACTATG
>SNQJ01S0008737.1:123336-134294 GCA_010110895.2 Picea sitchensis
TGTGCATTATATTTAAAATAAAATATCATGGAAAATCAAACATTCTTAGGAAACTTGTCCAGCACTAAAACCTCATGGGAAGCTAGCTGGTACTCCGATACAATCCACTAAAGCCAACTGGCATGTGTTCTTATTCTATACTTTTTTTTTTCCGAGTAAGATGTGGGCGTTCGTGCACTTTGTTGAGTAATTGGATGGCGGTACTCAAATGTCGGAGAAACAATTGTGTATGACAACTCAAGGGGAGAATCTAAGAAAAAATTGACTTCGGAATTTACTAGAGAATCCATAAATTGTCATTCTAAATCTTGTGGAACCCACGTGAGAATATAAATGGAGACAATAAAGAAAGGTAGGACATATCAGTGGTCAAATTGTACCTTCAAATATTATTATGGCATTTTAGGGATGTCGTGTAAACCCTATTTGCCATTGGTCTCACGCGGTGTGATTGTATTTATGATAATGGTAAGTTATTTTAAAGGAAGTAGTTTGATTGTAAGTTATTTTTCTTCTAAGTTTTTTGGTGGTGCGGTTTTCAATTTCTGGTTAATTCATAATTGATTGATTTTTTGAGTATTTGGGTTGGTTTAAGAGTAAAATCTGTAGGAAGCTGCTCTACAACTCACTATGGGAAAGATGCTGTCATTAACGTGACAACAATAAATAAATAACAAATAACAACATAATGTATGTGACAAGCATTTAATATGGAGCTAGGAAGCACAGAAAGATCAAATTTCTTAAATGTATTTTTTTATTATCATTTAATATGAAACAATCAATGGAATTAAATGAGAAAAAAATTTACACAGTATGAAATTTAATTCTTCACATATTTGATTTAAATTTATTATAATAAAAAAAATCCTATTATTATATATATGACAACTAAAATACATTAATCTTAAAGTTGAAAGAATTAAATATATTCAATAATAATAATGAAATAAATATATTTAATAATAATAATAACAAAAGTATTTATTATTAATTTCAAAATTTTTAACAATTAAAATTAATAAACCTATTATAATTAATAAACCTATTATCAAAGTAAGTCTAAAAGGTAGAATAATTAGATTGTTACATTTTAAAGACATGGACAAATCCACATTAATCGTATTTATTATTAATTTCATTTTTTTTAATTTTATTATGTTTTATATTTTCTTTCTTATTTTTATTAGAAAATTTATATTTCCTTGTTATTCTTATTACTTTTTAAAGTATTATTTTAATTATTCCTATTACTTTCTAAAGTATTATTTTTTAATTTAAAGAATTAATATTTTTTTAGGGTCATGATTATTATTCATATTTTAAAAAAGATAGATTTGGGAGAGAACCAACATGGTTGGATAAGTTGGTGACCTATTTTTATCTGCATATTAATTCTCAATTCAACATCATTGAGAGGAAACTGTTTTAGTAAGTTTCCTCGAGAATTATAATGAGTTCCATTTGCACAAAGGTTTGTTTAAACAAATCACTTAAATAAAATATGATTTAAATTTATATATATATATATATATATAAAATATTGAAAATTATTTTTAATTTAAAAGAGTGTTAGTATTAAAATTCATTTAAAAAAAAATATAAACTTATTTTTTTAGTTGATTATATTTATAGAATTTATTTATATTTTTAGCTACATAACTTTTTAGTGTATACTTCTTTAATAAAATTTAGTTATAATTCTTTAATGAAATGTCCATTTCTTCCTTATAATTCTTTTAAAAAGTTATGTGGACAGAAACAAAATTGGAAGTAGGTGAACCCCAATGATTGAAAATGCTCTCACATTATTAATCCTATTTTGACAAAATTATGGAAATAGAGATGGAGGATTCTATTGGGTCTACCTTTTATTTTGAGCAATCACAGGGTTTTAACTATTCATTTATTATCCTAATACTTAAGGTGTAAGTGATTTAGAAGGGTGGTGTGTTTTATTAATATGTTTTTTTAAAGGATATATAAAGGTGAACTATTGAGTTTTAATTGTTAGTTAAATTTTGTATGAAAGATATTATTTAGAAAATAGTTCGAAATTGTAAGTTTAGAAGTTTGATTATTAAAAACATACATGTATTAATAATATATTGATGATGATGATGATGATTAATGTCCACTAAAACCTAATTGAATTTTTTTTGGATAATTAAGTGGAAAAGTTGTCATCCTCCTTATCTAGATTTAAATTATGTTTATGATGTTAGTATATTATGTATTGATTGGCATTGGTGAAGTACCAACAATTTCACTTTTGGTTAAGTGTATGAGGACTAGATGAGATGTTTCTAAGCTTTAGATTTAANTTGTCATCCTCCTTATCTAGATTTAAATTATGTTTATGATGTTAGTATATTATGTATTGATTGGCATTGGTGAAGTACCAACAATTTCACTTTTGGTTAAGTGTATGAGGACTAGATGAGATGTTTCTAAGCTTTAGATTTAACTTGGGTGGTTGAGAGGAGAATATCTTATTCTCTATCCAATCTCACTTGTGGTATGTTTTCCCCTCATAGACTTATTGAGGTTGGTAGTATACCAACAATCTCACTTTTGTTTAATTATTCAAATGATTTAGGGTAACACAATATATTTTAAAAATCAATTCAAGTGATTAAACCATCCACAAAAAAAAATGTTATTATTGAAAAGACTATAAATCATAAATTAAAATGATTAATCACTATGACAATTTTATTATAAATAATGTATTTAATACAAATATTTTGTATGTATTTAATATAATTTTTTTTAATATTCACTTAATTCAGTATTCATTCCCTTCTTAAGATTCCACTAAACACTATTGATTTGTAAAATGACCAAAAATTGCATAAGTGAATGAATCATAATGATCATGGATTGTACACATAATTAATTAATAATCCTATTTTAACCACTGATTTGTAAAATGACCAAAAACCACTGCATAAGTGAATGAACCATAATGATCATGGATTGTACACATAATTAATTAATAATCCTATTTTAACAACATGGTAACATTTTTTTACTTAAAAACTATTTTGTTATATGGATAAAAAAAGTTTTCCCAAAAACTTTTATGTTATATGGAAAAAGAAATAAAGTGAAATTTTTTGTTATGAGAATTTGAACATTTAAGATGCATAGCTATTTATCCTATTTATATTTTAATATATTTTGTTATGTTAATGATGAGTGAAATGTTCAATAAACAATATCCATTTTACAATGTTATATTAATATTAATTTTTTCATTATATTTATAATAAAAGTGTTAATTTGGATTTATTGTTCATATTTGTTGTTTTATTTTTAGTTTTTATTAGTTTTTAAGAATATTTGCAATATGTTGAGTAGGGATATCAAAACATATGTAGATTAGATTAAACTAAATCTTTTCACATATTTTAGAGTCTAAGATTGACATTAAAATATTATTGTAACAATATAATTTTAGATGTGTTCATATTTTGGATTATGAAAATATTGCTTTTCAAAGTAGGTTATGCCAACAAGGCATTTCCAAGTTTTTTGTCAACATGCATGTTTCTCTTCAAAAAGGAACAAAGGATTAATCCTACACTCAAAAGATGGCCAGAATGTGAGTAACCATATCCAAAGGATTATAGAAGAATAGAACAATGTTAATCAAAACTCTATTGTTCTAGAGATGGATAATAGTGTTTGTCCAAAAGTAATGAATGAGGATAGAGAAGAAGGCATGAATCCCCTAAAAATGATAGTTATAAATGAAATACCATATGGAGGAATGCATAGAATACAAAAATGAATAGAATAAATGAATATATATTTACATTATGGAGAATCGTTTACCTAGCTCTTATGTAATGCTTTTATATATTGAAAAATATATACAACTAAATGTATATTGAGGGTCCATGTAAAACTTATTAAAACTTATTATAACTTCTATTCTAATAATGAAATCCAATAAAACATGCAACAAAAGCACTCAATGCAAGAAATCTACCCTAAAACCACCTCCATAAAACTAAAAAAATTCAGCTATACAAAGTTACTCAACAAAATTATAATCTAAAAAATTATATATCAAAATATATAGTTTTTATTTGCAAATTTTTGATGGCAAAATGCAAGGGATCTGCCCTAAAACGGCCTCCATAAAACTAAAAAGACTCAACTACACAAAGTTACTCAACAAAATTATAATCTAAAAAATTATATATCAAAATATATAGTTTTTATTTGCAAAATTTTGGTGGAAAAATGTCATTAAGTAATGGTATTAAGCATAGTCTAAACAACATGTTACAATTTGAATTTTTGATCATTTTATTTAAAATCTAGTAAAAAATTTAGAAAAATTGTTGAGATTGCACAATCTATTTAGGTTTAGTCAAAATATTCTATGTTTTTTATTTCCAAATCACAATTTTACATTGTTTAAATCTTGTTTTTGAATGTATAAATTGATTCAACGTATTCAAAAATCCTCCTAGACAGTCGAATATGTAATCTTAACAACTGAAATCTATAATTCCAAATATCCTTCTAAATTTCTGGCCAAACATACCTACAAAAGATAAAAACGTAAAACATTTAAACTACTTCATCCATTTATACATTTAAAAAAATGCAATAAAATTACAATTCAAATAATTATTTTATTAACTACTAGTAGATACAGATAATAATTAAAAAAAATCCTAATTGTATTAAATTTATTCTGCGGTGAAATGGACGGACGGGTTGTCGGTCGAAAGCGACGTCTTGGACAGATCAAAACTACATGTCGTTTCTCGTGCCATAGTTTCGTTCTGATTTCGACATTAACTGTCGAAATTCGAAACCGTCTGTCACTGTCTGTTCACACACGTGTCGTCAAATTACAGGTTCTTTCAGCCGGAAGTAACGGCGAGCGGTCAATTCTAACGGAGCCCCGTCAAAACCGTGTCGGTGACACGACCGGCTCTTAAATTAAGAATAACACGGCATTGAAGTTCGATAACAGAAATTACTACCGAAGTCCAGGTAAGMGAACGATGACGTCATCAAAACKCCGGGGGTACACGTGTGAACCGGAGAAGACGCTGAGTTATCTAACGCCATAAAGAGACACGTCGACTAAGATGCCGATRCAGACAGATCATTAATGCCAGGCTGGCCCAGTTTGAACGTGGGGCCCTCATGGTGAAATCTAGGCCCGGCCCGTTTGACGGGGGATGCGATCCGTTTTCCTTATTCTAACGGGAATGTTAGTGAAGTTTTCTCTTTAACCTTTTTTTAAATCGCTCCGAGAGTCCGTACAGTCTGCATACGCTCGAGTTTTTACCCAGAGTGAAAAACGAAAAGCAAAAGAGACCTTACCTCACCGGAACCATGCGTTTAGATTTTGGGAGAGAGTAAATGCGTGGCATGTGTGTCGAGAGGTCGAGCGTTCGAGCCGAAGCAGGGAATGTGTTTTCATCGTTCACTGTTTGCTGCTGCTGCCTTAAAACCCCAACGCCGCTGATTGGGACACTTGGCGGGGCAGCGGTCGTCGATTGGCTCCGGCATGGAAGGGATATCGGAGTTTCAATTCCCGGGGCATTAAAATCCAGGGACTCAGAGGGTAAAATCAGGCTTCTCCGGATCGATTTTGTAAATCCCGCGGGGTTCGATCGGTGGTGGTTGTTGGCAGGTCAGAAGGGAGGGAAAGGGGCCCGGGAGAGAAATAAATTTGAGGCGCCGAGGGTGGACGTTGAAGCGGGCCAGGAGCTTTAAAGGATTCGAAGCTCGAACATCTGCATTCATTTTTGCATTAACTGCCCAGGCATCTCGTCTCAGCCCAACCGACATTTTGCAAGGCTTGAATCGTGAATTTGAACACACGGTGCTGTAAATAGATGGGAGTTATTTGAGACTCATAATGGCGGAGGTGCTGAGATGTAATTTTTTTGCATGAGTGCGGAGTTTCGAAACCATGACGTCACGCGGCCGAGGTCTCGGGTGAAGAAAACGAACGACTCGGCTTCGGCTTTCCGTAGACCCCGGTTCGAATCCCGTAAGAGTATGCAAAACAGGAAAAGAGAGGAAGGTACGGGTGGCGGAAATGTGCAAAGGAGAGCCCACGACTGAGAAGGGGAACTCCAAGGGTTGGCGAGGGCAGATGGGATTGAAATGCCTGGTGGCTGGGGGTCAGATCAAGGCTGAGAAATTCAGGCATGCATCGGTTCCCCTTCCTCGTTCTCGCACCCAGGTTTGGATTATACGCGCCACGTCGACGATCTTGATCTGGACGTGCGTAGTTCAGCTCACTGCGCTGGGAGAATTATGGGGGCCTCGCGTGCTCAAGGGCCTGCCCTCTTGCTTCACACATCCCGATGAATCCTCTCAAACATTCTTGACCCAGAAATCGGCCGCCCGCCCGAAGATTGTTCTGCCACCCAAGAGTAAGTTTTAATAGACCCGCTGTGAATGTTGCAGCATTGGCTTATTACTTAAACATCTGCATTTCCTGCCCATAGCCCCTTGAAATCCTTTTCTGATAAGACATTCCTAAGATTCGGGCTATTAGCATTGCGATCCACTTTCAATGGGTATTGAACTGTCGTTCATCTTTACTTCGGTCTCCAGTGAACTCGTGTTTGCAGCGATCTGGAGTTCCATATTTGGGCCTCTGCTTCAAAATTTGAGTAATTCCCGAAATCCCAATATTTTTACTGGAAACCCTGTTTCTCATGGCTCATATTTCCCTGTCACCTTAATTATGACACTTTCAGACTTTGGACGGGTGACACCATAAAGATGTTGTGATCAGACCGCGTTTAGAAGATCAGTCAGGTAACGTAGGCATCAATGCCTACCTCTATCGGAGATCAGCATCCTCAAATTCTAGGAGAGTGGCTGATCGAAATTGCCTCCAGATCTCAAGCCCTTTGTCATGATCTTTTTCAGTCTTCGTCTTCTTTTGTCTTTCTCTAACTCTCACACTTCATGGCTTGTCCTACTTCGTCGGAGATGCACTAGGCCTTCCTATTGCAAACTGGATCATGCACCTTTTCCAGTCCCATTGGCCATTTTCGGCCACCATTGAAAATTGATTTATAAATTAAATTGGTATATTGTAAACTTTTCTTTTAACTCAAATTGTTGACTGCATGCCATTTTGCATTCAGCTCCATCCTTTATCTTATCATGTCAGCTCACGGGATCAACATTCTTCTTCATTTTTCTCTGTAGATTGTAAATCTCTCTGACTGCTAAGCTGTTTGTTTGACTACATTTTACTTTGAACTTGGCGAGATCTGAATTARAGATGCTTTTGCAACCCCCCTGTATTTCTCGAAACTTGTGTTTTTGAAAGGGGATGCTACTGTCGTCCCTTTCAAATATTACATATATTGAAATAGACCCTCCCTGCCTAATCATTTAACTGCTATATATCTACCTTACTGTTCCTTTTTCATTAAGCCATTCAAGCAAAATATCATTGGAATCTACATAGTGAATGCATTCATTAGGTTTTCTATTTGCAGTCGTGTCTAGATTAGGTCTCGAAAGAGCTCATGCTTAGAATCTGGAGTCTCATAGTTGCACCTCATTCAAAATCTGAGCAATTGTCCAATGCCCAATTGATTCATTTATGCTTTATTGTATCCTCCATTGCCTAAATTAGCACAGATCTATTTAAACCTGGTTCTGATATGCCCGAAGCTGGAGGTTGCATATCTCGAGTTCTAATACTTGGTATGTCTGGCTTTTATGTGAATTCCAGATATGCATGTTAGCTTCATAACCGTGTTAGTGTCCATGATATGCACGATGCTGGAGGTTGCATATCTTGAGTTATAATACTTGATTTGTCTGACTTTTATGTGAATTCCAGATATGCGTTCTAGCTGCACAACCTTGTCAGTGTCCATGATATTATGCACAAAGCTGGAAGTTGCATATCTTGAGTTCTAATCTTGATGGATCCGGCCTTTATGTGAACTCCAGATATGCATGCTAGCTTTGCAACCTTGTTAGTGTCCATATTCACTGCACTGAATGCACAGTCTAAATTCAATGCACCATTACGCACATGGACAATACACAAAAACTCAAGAGTCATGGATCACCGCCACCCCCACCTGGGCTGTAGGATGCACCCTGTTTCTCTTAGTGCAATTATGGCTTACCTCGTATCAGTTTTCTTGTTTGAATTGTCATTCTCATGCCATTTGCATTCTGTCCCATCTTTCTTCTCATGTCAGCTCATGCAATCAACATTCTACTTCATTCTGGTCTGTGCATTGTAAAACCCTCTGGCTCCTAAGCTGTTTGTTTAACTACATTTTAATTTCAACTTAGCAAGATCTGAATCAGAGATACTTTAGCAACCCTTTTTTCCGTTGAAACTTGTATTATTGAAAGGTCTGCAACTGTCAGCCCTTCATAATAGCCATTCCCCTACCTACCCATGTAAGCAACGCAAGTGCATGAAATTTAACTGCTATATATCTAGCTTACTGTTCCTTTTCTGTTAAACCATTCATGCTATTAACATTTGGAACTACGGAGTTAATGCTTTCAACAGGTATTGAATTGCTTTCAAGTTTACATTGGTCTCAAATAGTTAATTCTTGCAATTTGGAGTCTTATATTTGTGCCTCATCTTCAAAATCAGAGCAATTTTCTGATGCCCAATTAATTCCTGTCCACTTTGCTCTATCTCCCAGTCACCTAAACTGGCCGAGATACATTTATACCTGGGTCTGATATGCACCTTGAAGTTACAAAGATGGAGGTTGTGTATCTTAAGTTCCAATTCTTGATACGTCTGTCATTTATGTGAACTTGAGATGTGCATCCTAGCTTCACAACATCAAGGTGCATATTAAAGTAGTCTGTGCTAGTGTCCATATTTAATGCACTGAATGAAGAGTCTAGATTCAATGCACTGCTACACACATGCATGAAGAGTTGATGGATGACTTCAACCCCCACCTGGGCTGTAGAGTGCACCTCACTTATCTCAATGCAACTACAATTTATTTCGTACATTATTGACCGAATCATTGAGTTTGTGCCATTTGCATTTTTTTCCATCCTTATTTTCTCATGTCAGCAGCTCATGGGATCAACATTTTACTTTATTTTGCTTTGTACATAGTAAAAAACTGTTTGTTTGACTGCGTTTTACTTCTGAAGTTAGCATGGTCTGAGTCAGAAATGCTTGAGCAACCCTTTTTTATCTGATACTGTATTACTGAGAGGGATGCAATAGTCATCTGGTCAAAAGAGTACATGCTAAGCCATTGTTACATTAACATAGCCCTCCCCCTACCTACCCATTCAAACAAGGCAAGTGCATGAGATGTAACTCCTATATCTAGCTTTTTACAATCATTTCTTAAGGCAATCAGATGAGCTGAACATTGAATAGTAGCTATAGAGTGCAGAATCAAGAATTTATCAATTCTGATTACCCTTGGGCAATTTTTCAAATGTTTTGGTACATCTTTTTTGCCACAAGAAGTGAAGAGTGACCATCCTGATTACTGCTAGACACCTCAAACAGATTTTGTGGCAGCACCAAGGAATCCTTGAGAAGGACAGCCCTCCAATAGAGTTGTGATATAACACCAAGGATCCCTGAGGAGGACAGCCCTCCAATACAGTTGTGATATAATCATGCCTATAAAATGTCCTTAGATACAAGTTCAGTCCTCCTTAGTAAATGGGCACCTTCAAAAAACGAGGCCAACATCTTCATGATTCTTACCATAGCTGCAATTTCTATCTGTCGATGTCGTTTCATGAAGCTTTCTGTTAGTTGAGAGTGCCATGTACTCAGCATGACATTTTAAGTTAAATTTAATACATTTTAAAATCATTCTGTTGCAAACTGCTTCTAAACTGAAATTCTTTGGGCTGGTTCCTTCCTACTACAGGAGTGTACAAAAATAATGGTTATCTTCTGGTGTCTTGCAATGGAGGCCTAAATCAGATGCGAGCAGCGGTATGTGTGCTGCTGTACTCAACCGTTGTGTTCCAGACAGGATTTCTCGTCTGTAAGATATGTCGTGACTTAGAAATTTGCATTAAGTTTAGAGTGTGTCTATTTTGTATGAATATGACAATCTTTGTATACCCTGATTATTGTTTCTCTCTGATTAATCACAGATATGCGACATGGTTGCTATTGCAAGGTATCTGAATGTGACCTTGGTTGTACCAGAACTGGACAAAACATCATTCTGGGCAGACCCAAGGTAAGTTAATTTGTGATAATCATATGATAGATTCAAAGGATTGGCAGGTTTTTTCAGTGTTGGTATCTTTTTTCGAGGGAAATAGCTAGTGGTGGGGAGATTTTATGCTCTGGAAGAGTTTGTCCATTCTTAATTAAAAATTTGAATTTCTATTTGGGCAGTGAATTCAAAGACATATTTGATGTAGACCACTTTATCACATCCTTGAGAGATGAAGTTCGTATACTCAAAGAACTTCCCCCAAGACTAAAGCACAGAGTGCAGCAGGGAATGGTACCTTCCATGCCTCCTGTGAGCTGGTCAAACATATCGTACTACCTTCATCAGGTAGAGTAGATGTAGTCTGGTGATTTGTAGTCGACGTTTAACCATCTGTATTTTACCAATTTTTAACAATTTTGCTTTCTCCTCTGCAACCTGCTAAGTATGTTACTCTTCATCCTGCAGATTCTTCCACTGATACAGAAATACAAAGTTCTGCATTTGAACAAGACAGATGCACGGCTAGCTAATAATGGTTTACCATTAGAGATCCAAAAGCTACGCTGCCGTGCAAATTACCACGCTCTTCGGTTTACTGCAAAAATTGAAGAGTTAGGCCGAAGGCTCTTAAAAATATTGGGTGAAAATGGGCCATTTTTGGTTTTACATCTTCGGTATGAAATGGATATGCTGGCTTTCTCTGGATGTACTCATGGCTGTACTGATGAAGAGACTGAGGAACTCACCAGA
>SNQJ01S0008737.1:135600-166505 GCA_010110895.2 Picea sitchensis
GAGTTCACCATAGTTGCGGGTTGGTATAGCATCATCGTCCTGAGTAAAACAAACCTGTAATTATAGCTAGGTCAATCTATTTTTCCTCTATCAGAGTCTTACTTGATGAGATCATCATTGTGTACAGTTCTCAACACGGTGCCAAAGAAGGGGTATAATCACACACAATCAAATGTGTGGATTCTGGAAGACAGCTAGTGACACACGAAATGAATTCTATTGATTGTCAGATCACATCTAGAGGCATTGTCCATTACCGGATCCAGATGGCATCGTCTTTGGATGAATACAAGAGAAAGGTTCTATCTCTTGATATCTTGTTATTGATCTAGACCTAGTAAGTTCCATTGATTGTTATACTATGCAATAAAAATCACCTAAGCAATCTGCTGCTTTTACAGAAACTCCATATTGACACAAGTACTTGAGAAATTTGACATTTTCACTGCTACCCCTATGTATATGAGCGGAAAATTGTCTTTAGTAAAACACTGTTTTTTTAAGTTGCATTAAGCTCTAATACATTTTTAAATTCAAGTTCAATGCACTGGCGTAGTTGGTCTTAAGTAATGCATGCACAGAATCTCTGTGTTGATCAATTATGCATGTATCGTTGAGCCTCGGAATTGTTTCCTAATATACCTCCGAAGAAGGGGTGCATATATAACACCTTATTCCCGACCTGGGATAAGTTCTTGACTTACTGTTTATTTTCAGTCAGCAACTGAGCTATACTTTTAGGGTGTCTAATTTGCAAGTTTTGAGGAAAAATCACAGGTAAATTAGTTAGTATCTGTGGCAGTTTAAGATGTGCGTGATTTTGATGCTGAAAGGACACTAGGCGGTTCTGCGTCTGAACTTGAAGGAAAGCAAAGCATGGATCAGTGTTAGTAAAGCAAGGTCGCAATCCATGCAGCAAGTCCTTAACCAAAAATAGATTTTTGCTCGAGGATGGCAGAATTCATTAACATAGTACATGCATAGAAAATATTTTGGATGTCCTAGAGGAAAGCTTACATCAAGGGGCATAGGGCCAGCCGTTGATGCAGTTGTAAATTTTGGGGTTGGTAAAAAGCAATGTGTTGAAATAATCTATAAATTATTAAGATTTAATATAAACTAGAAACATATATCAATACATTGAATCATTATAATAGCCTTGTAGAAGTAGTTTTTAGTCTCCTATAAAGGTAATTATATTTTTTAAATTTATCCCAAGTAAAACAGAAGCTATATCTAAATCATTATAATAGCCTTGTAGAAGTAGTTTTTAGTCTCCTATAAAGGTAATTATATTTTCTAAATTTATCCCAAGTAAAACAGAACCTATATCTAAAGGCAATTTGCATATATTCCATTTTTGCTTCTACTTGGTATTATCTATTTTAATCAAATTTCTTTTTTTTTTAATATTTTGGTTAAAAAATATGTAAGTTGATTTAGTTTATTATTTTGTTTTAGAGAACTGTTTTTTTTTTTCATTTTTTTAAAGAAAATCTTGTGGGAAACTGTGGATGACATCCCTAATAAACCTGTCAGGCAAACTAGTATGTCTAATTCAGGGATTCGAACTGGGTACCTAGGGACACAAAACTAGTTGAATGCCCAACAATATTGGCAACAACCGATTGAGCTAACCCCTTGGGTTCAAATAGTATGTTTTATTATGTATCTCGATTCATAACTTGCACAT
Organism: Picea sitchensis; assembly: GCA_010110895.2. Taxonomy (NCBI): domain Eukaryota; kingdom Viridiplantae; phylum Streptophyta; class Pinopsida; order Pinales; family Pinaceae; genus Picea; species Picea sitchensis. The sequence continues at coordinate 137,294 of SNQJ01S0008737.1, forward strand.
TGTAGATGTAGGTGGTATTCATATCTGTCATCATGTATTTACACTGTAAGTTATCTTAATTGATTGGTATTTTTCATTTTTTTTCCAAGGAAAATCTTAGGGAAAACCCAAAGGATGCTTCCCTACATTCATGGATGACATCCTTAATAAACCTGATGACATAGACTAATGTACCTAGCCTATAGAGATTCAAACGAAGCACTAACTGGCATGGAACTAACTAATGCTTGACAACACTTGGTTGAGCTGACCCTGCTCAATTGCTATTTTCATTATGTATTTAGATTCATAAATATTATAACTTGCACATTGTAAATGTAGGTGAAATTCATATTTCTCATCATGTATTTAGTTTGTAAATTGTCTTAATTAGTTCATTTCATTTTTGATGTCCAATAAGATTGTATTTTTCATGTATTTGCACTATAAATAATTAGATTTTGGACATCCTAAAAAATAGGTTCATTTTTTATGTCCAATAAGATTGTATTTTTCATGTATTTGCACTATAAATAATTAGATTTTGGACATCCTAAAAAATAGGTGTTGTTAATTTTGTGAATCTTAATCAACCTATTTTCCCAATGGAAAATTTGAACTAAGTAGTCTATGAGTCTCACATTGTACACTGCGTGAGGTAGTTATGAGTTCTGGAAATTTTCATTTAACCCCCAATTGTTCATCTGTAGTGTGGGTGATACTAAATTCAAGTTATTTGTTCATCTACAATGTGGGTGATACTGTGCTAACTTATTTTACTCCTAATTATACATTTGCAGTGTGGGTGATAATACTATACTGAGTTGATTCTTTCTTTCCAATAGATATGCGTGGATTTTAAGTCTCAATTTGTTTTCAATGAAAATTCCCCTTATGCAAATATGGTGGAAGTGTCAATTTGTTTTCAATGAAAATTCCCTTTATGCAATTTCTTTATTTAATTCAACAAAAAATTGTTTTCAATGAAAATTCCCCTTATGCAATTTCTTTATTTGATTCAACAAAAATTTGTTTTCAATGAAAATTCCCCTTATACAATTTTTTTATTTGATTCAACAAAAAATTGTTTTCAATGAAAATTCCCCTTATGCAAATATGGTGGAAGTCTCAATTTGTTTTCAATGAAAATTCCCCTTATGCAATTTCTTTATTTGATTCAACAAAAGTTATACATTCCATATTTGTTTTACCATTTTAAATTATATTTGGAACATCTTTGTTTTACTTTTACTGTTATGTAGAAACATTTATACATTCCATATTTGTTTTACCATTCCAAATTATATTTGGAACATCTTTGTTTTACTTTTATTGTTATGTAGAAACATTTTTGAGGTTTATCATTGATGCAATTTGTAGTTGTTTCTTTTGTATAGTTACTTTAAAGCCAATTACCATAATAAATATGAATTACTCTTTCTTTAGTATCATGCATTTATGGAGAAAATCCAAGATAGTTAAACTTATGTTATTTGTTTACAATTTTTTTGCAATCAAACATTGTTTGGGAGATTTTTGGATGTAAGTGCATGTGTAATTTTCATCCCAATGCTTTGTGTGAATGCTTCAATCATCATCAATTGCAAGAGTATTTGGGATAAAAAATCACTTGTCAAACTAGAGGGAAACACCTTTATATAAGAAGGGGAGAGAATCTAAAGAAAAAATGATATTGTCCGATAAATGTTTCAAGATTTTATATGTTTGCGATTATTAAGAGTTTGTTTATCTAGACATAATATAAATATTAATCAAAGAGCATCAAAGTTGGTGTAAGTGATACATTCCAACAAAAATAGGGTCCCTCGACATATCTTGTAACCCTCAACTATAGATTAAATAAAGGTTGGCTATAGTCTAGAGCTTTCAAGGTTTATTGTACAAGTCATTCTAGCCCTTGGCCTTTCCCATTTTCTTGGTTTGGTAATCATATAGGCATACCTACCTACTATCACACTTTCTAACCTCAAGGAAACTCTCATCAACGAATTTTGGTTGGTCCTCCATAGTGCTTGAATGATTTTCATTGTTCAAAGTGTTAATGTTTCATGGAAACTTGCACAAGAGACTTAGCTAAAGCGAATACAAACAAAGCTTATCAAGAAAAGAACGAGAGACTCAATATGGAAGAATGAGAAAATATATTCACACTACTCCAATGAGCTGATCAATATGATACAATGAATGAGTGGTATACACTCGTATAGGAAAGAACATTCCATAATTAAGAAAAACGAACAAGAAATGAGTTTTTCTTAGGAATGCATGCGTAATAGTGATGGCCAAAAATAGAAAGTCAAAAATAGAACTAGCTCCAATTAACTACTATTGAACTAGTGAGTCGAAAATAAAAATATTTCCAACCCCCCCCGGAACATCACTACAGAGTAATAAAAAATGTGTCTCGACAACTAGGCCATATTAGGTACTCATGTACAATGCAATTAGTGAACATTGAATAAAAAATGAGGAAAGAGGAAAAACCATGTGGGAACAAAAACTCCCTCAAAAGACAATGCATCAAAAGAAGAAAAGGTAGTTGCTAGGTAACTGTGTTCTTCACTCCAAGACGATCTCGCAAAGTTTGAAGCTTCAGTCGAGTGAAGGTCTTGGTAAAGATGTCGACAATCTATTTAGAGGAAGGACAGAACTGCAGATCAATGATCCTATCATGTACTAGATTTCTGATGAAATGCATGTGGATCTCAATGTGTTTGGTTCGCTGCTGTTGTATTGGATCTCTTCAAAATCTCAGTGTACTTTGATTGTCACACCATATGACATTCAAACAATGTAACTGGATACCAAGCTCGGTAAGGAAGTGTTGAAGCCAAAGTGCTTGAATGACAAAGTTGACTACTCCTCTGTAGTCGGCCTCTGCGGAATATAAAGCAATGGATGATTGCTTCTTACTTGACCAACAAATAGGGCCTGATCCCAAACTAACACTGTGCTCGGAAGTGGACTCGTGATCTGTGCCATCGTCATCCCAATGTGAATCTGCGAAGCCTATGAGATCCAATGCACAACCAACTGCATAGTGGGATATAACTCACGGTGTCCTGAACATATTTGAGGATGCGTTTGGCAGCGTTCCAGTGTAGATCATGGGGCTCCTGCATGTATCTGGAAACTGCTCCTACTATATATGAGATATTCAGACGGGTGTGGGTGAGATACAAAAGACTCCCCACCAACTGTTGATACAAAGCGTTGTCCATTAATGGTGTATCCCTGCCATCCTCAAGTATGATCCCAGATAAGAAGGGTGTAGGTGCAGACTTACAGTCTGTCATGTGGAATCTATCTAGAAGATCCTTGACATACTTAGCTTGAGAAATTTTGATGCCAAAAGCATCTTGATTAATCTCAAGACCAAGAAAGCAATGAAGTGGACCCATGTCCGTTATAGAGAACTTGTCGTGCAAAATATCTTTGACCACATCGATGACTAAAGCAGAGCTACCAGTGATCAAAAGATCATCAACATAGAGTACTAAAATCATCAAAGAGTCAATACTCCTCAATATGTAAACATTGCAATTAGATTTATATCTAACAAAATCATGTGAAAGCAAATAAGAAGCCATCTTTTCATACCATCTTTTCTAGGTCTATGCTTGAGGCCATAGAGTGATTTCTTCTGTCTGCATATTAAAGATGAGTTCCGAATGAACCTTGGTGGTTGCTCCATGTAGATATCCTCTGAAAGATCACCATAAAGAAAAACATTATTCACATCCATTTGGTGAACTTCCCATTCTTTGGTTGTTGCAATGGCTAGATCCAAACAAATGGACTCTGTTATCACTCCAAGAGTCACTCAAGGTTGTAGGCTGAGTAAGCTTGGTAACTTAATCAAATGTTTAATAAAATATATAAAATCGATAAAAAAATGGATAACTCACTCACTCACTCAAGATACATGCATATATCCAAACAAGATAAGGCTCTCAAAATGTATGATCAGATGGTTTTAAACTCAGATGGGTGGAGAACATTCACTATACAAGATCATGTATATTGAAAATATAGATGAAAGGCTAACTATAATAAAGAATAATACTTATATTTCTACCTACCAATGCAATGATTAAAAGACATTAATCAATCATTGTGTAAACAAAACATATGAATATGACATTCAATATAAGTACAAGAAAAGAAGAATGGTTAGAAGTCTGAACAATAACAATGAGAGAAACTTATGATTCCAGCATATATAATATCAAAGTCTTTACAAGCAAAGAGTGTGTAAAGCTCTCCCTCATCCCACCATTTGCTTTGCTCTTTGATTATTTTTATAGATACATAATATGCTTATCTAGATCCAAAATGAATGGATCTCATAACCACTTCACCCATCTTTAGATATTTGAAAATATCCAACTCAAATCTGAATTTGTGAGGTGGTTGGAAAATACAAACTGTCAAATTTCTGGAAAATGATACTCAAAGATTCACCTATATCTCTCGAATCCAAACAATTGTTGGAAAACTGAGCGAGGTTTTTGAAGAGGAGCTCGTGTTTGTGAAAAACCTCTTCCACTTTCCAAAAATACCTTTTTAGCTCATCAGAATCTATCTTCAAAAAATATGACTAAAACAAGAAAACACGGATTTTCAAAACCTAATCATATTCCTACAATCTAGGATTTGATCCCTAGAATGTTTCCATTGGTGAAATGAAGTGCCACCTACACCCATGGATGAGATTTGATGAGGTCTTTGAGGAATAGTCATCATCTACCCCTAAAAATACTCCATCCAAGTCGAATTTTGATCAAAGCTCATCCATGTTGAAAGTTTGAAGAGTTAGTAGCGCAATACACAGGGAAAACATAGTTTGCGCTACCAATTGCTGTAGATGATTTTTTTAACCTTTGTGCATGAAAAATGACTATAAAAGTGAACTGAAGGCTGAGAGAGGCTTCTTTAGACCTGATATAATATAATATAACCTGTCATATACTAGGGCAAATCAATTTTTTATCATTTAGTCTCTCTCATGCATCATTATTCACAATTAGAGTTATGCCACAATGTCACTTCAAGTGCTTTAGACAAGCATGCAAGGCATCTGAAAATGTAGCTTGGAAGGATTATCTCAATGGAGCACATATTATTGTAGTTGCTTGATCTTTACTGAGATTACTCAGGCTTAATCTCAGTAATAATGCATTAATATCTTCCTTTCACAATGTAGATCAAATGACCATTCATAAGACTTCAGATGTTTGAGATAAAAAATGAAGCTTTGTGATCATGCCACATACATATTTTACCACTGCAAAATTGATGAAGGAAGTCTGGAATACTTCTATCACCTGCACATTTATCTGGATCTTGTCAAACCCTTAAAGACAACTTCCTTGGTTTCCAAGAAAACCTTAACAATACTTCTTTGATGGCGAGTTGAAGCTTTAGAATAGGATCTCAATACTTGATGATGATTTAAGAACCTTGAAAAACTTTTTGATATATCTTTTTCACTTCAAAAGTCTTCAAATGTAAAAACAAAGCTTTTTCACGAGTTGGTAGTGCACTTAGTGTTAAAATAACGCTTTGTGCTACCAACTTGTCATAATGAGGAATTATTTCGAAATGGACATTCCTTTGTGATTTGAAGTGAAATGATGGATCATTATGGACCATAAGTGACCAAAACAACTTGTGATTGTCCCTAAAACAATTTCATGACTCAATTAACCACCTAAGACTCCAAAATAAAAATAAAAAGTTTATTTGGGAGCTAACATATGGCTCTAATTGGGGATGGAAGCCTCCATGTGAGGTTCCAAGAACATAGCAGACCCTGTTCCTTTCCGTTCAATTTGAAAACCCTGCAACCTGCTCTGATTATGAGATCAAACCACTCTTCAAAAATATACATCTTGGAATCTATAGTGCCTAGTCCATTGGGTTATGGAGTCATCTAGTATTAAAATTGTACAACTAATCCTTTACAAGCTTTCAAGATTTGTCACTTATTCAAGCAATTAACTGATAAACTGCTGAAAAACTTGAAGGAAAACAAATGCTCGAGAAACGAGCTTTATTTCCTATGCTACCCTACTTCTAACTAGTTCTGCAACTTGGTCAAATAAATACAAACTTCCATAACAACCATTCAAGTAGCTTCAAAACTTAAATGATCTTGTCCATACCACTGATCAATAGATAATCACTGAAACATATCAACCATGATAGAAAATTTTTCAGAAAACCATACTCACTCGTGAACGCCGGTGAAAGGAAATATGAAATTATCAAATGATCTGAAATATATGACTCCATCAAGGTTGCAACCGGATCCTTGAAACCAAGATCAGAAATATATTGATCCATAGAAAACAACTGCTCATCCATGAATTCCTCTTCGCTTGAAAATTGATAACCCTCTAGTCCTCTTGTGATCAGAGCTTGATCATCAGTAGCAACGATTCTCTCTTCAAAATCATGATCACAAGATGTTGATAAAACAAGGTTTAAATCATATTGATCATTATCATCTAGAAACATGTAATTACCTATGCAATCATCAATTACGTCATGATAAAAAAGGTTTGAAAATTGATTATCAACTTGCCATGAATACCTGTCCATAGAAACATCTGCAAACATTGGAGAATTTGATTCCCAATCTGACATATATTCACATTCTCGTTGTTGTTTTAGATTTTCTTCATACTCATTGCCTTCTTGCTCAAAATCTGAAACATATTGACAGTTCCCATGCTCATGTGCATGCATATTTTCAAAGTAAGTTGGATCTCTGACCCTCCTGGAAGCATGGATGTTCTTCTCAATTTCTTGGGCATCTTCAAATAAGCATGCTAAAGATGAAGACCTCATTTCTAATAGGAGAAGGACAAGCTCTGAATGTTGCGCCATGACATAGTATACCATGACAGTGATCTCAGTAGACCGGATCTCCAAGAGCATGCTATGATAATTGTTATAAAATCTTCTGTTAAAGATAGACAAAACTTCTTCCTCCTCTCTCCTCAAGGCATAAAAATCAGCGAGGTATAAATCAAAAGATTTTTTCTCACCCCAATGCTTTGAAAAGACATTACACAACTCGATCCAAGAGCCAATGGAATCAACTCTCAAACTCTTAAACCATACTGCAACATCTCTGAATAGAGTTATTGAGAACAACCTCATAATAACATCATCATGAATAATCTCAAATTGATCAACAAAATTCTCAAAGGCCCTTAATTGCCTCTCAGCTATGACATGATCCTCTCCAGAAAATCAGGGAAGATACTCAAGGCAATCAAGAGGATAAGGATGAAGGAGATATGGCAGCCTTAAAGGATTGAACAAATTCATTCTGATTCTAGTTTGAAAAGCAGTGATATGAGGATGAGGACTAACAACAAGCTCATTATAAAGGTTCAATGATCAGCGAAGATAATGAAATGTAGAGGATTTTTTCATGGTTTCGAATTTCCTCAAGGTACAAAAGTGATCAATTTGAGGGATTTGGATACCAGCTCATCGCACTATGAATAGGTTGAGCTAAATATATAGGATCAACATCAACAACAAAAGCATCATGACTTTTCTTCTTATTCCAAGGATGGATATATAAAGGTAGGTTGATGATCATCCGGATAAACAAACCAGAGGATAATCCTCTTTATATCATTGAGGATGGATATATAAAGGTAGGTTGATGATCATCCGAATAAACAAAACACAAGATGATCCTTTTAATACGTGAAGGGAAAAGTAAAAATGAGCTGATAAAGAACAACAACAACTCATGAAGAAGGCTCATGAACTGATACCTGGATTTTCCCTTATGCCTTTTCATTTTTTTGTCACCAGATCCTCCCCAGTGGATTCTTTGATTGTGGAGTCGCCAGATAGATAGTTACAACCAATATGATGCCCAACCTTTGTCTATCATCAAAAGTTGGGACTATGTCGTCTCCTAGGGAAGCTTGCTTCAAACTCCTCTCCCTGACAACGACGCCAATTTGTTATCACTCCAAGAGTCACTCAAGGTTGTAGGTTGAGTAAGCTTGGTAACTTAATCAAATGTTTAATAAAATATATAAAATGGATCAGAAATGGATAACTCACTCACTCACTCAAGACTCAAGATACATGCATATATCCGAACAAGATAAGGCTCTCAAGATATACGATCAGATGGTTTTGAACTCAGATGGGTGGAGAACATTCACTATACTAGCAAGATCATGTATATTGAAAATATAGATGAAAGACTGACTATAATAAAGAAGAATACTTATATTTATGCTTACCAATGCAATGATTAAAAGACATTAATCAATCACTGTGTAAACAAAACATATGAATATGACATTCAATATAAGTACAAGAAAATAAGAATGGACAGAAGTCTGAACAATAACAATGAGAGAAACTTATGATTCTAGCATATATAATATCAAAGTCTTTATAAACAAAGAGTGTGTAAAGCTCTTCCTCATCCCACCATTTGCTTTTCTCTTTGATCCTTTTTACAGATACATAATATGATTATCTAGATCCAAAATGAATGGATCTCATAACCATTTCACCCATCTTTAGATATTTGAAAATATCCAACTCAAATCCAAATTTGCGAGGTGCCTGGAAAATACAAACTATCAAATTTCTGGAAAATGATACTCAAATATTCACCTATATCTCCCGAATCCAAACAACTGTTGAAAAAATGAGTGAGGTTTTTGAAGAGGAGCTCATTTTTGTGAAAAACCTCTCACTTTCCAAAAATATCTTTTCAGTTCATCGAAATATATCTTCAAAAGAGATGACTAAAACATGTAAACACAGATTTCTAAAATCTAGTCATATTCCTACAATCTAGGATCTGATCCCTAAAATGTTTCCATTGGTGAAATGAAGTGCCACCTGCACCCATGGATGGGATTTGATGAGGTATTTGAGAAATATGCATCATATTCCCCTAAAAATACTCCATCCAAGTCGAATTTTGACCAAAGCTCATCCATGTTGAAAGTTTGAAGAGTTGTTAGTGCAATACACAGGAAAAACACAGTTTGCGCTACCAACTGTTGTAGATGATTTTTTTAACCTTTGTTCATGAAAAATGACTATAAAAGTGAATTGAAGGCTGAGAGATGCTTCTTTAGACCTGATATAATATAATATAACCTGTCATATGCTAGGGCATATAATTTTTTTATCATTTAGGCTCTCTCATGCATCATTATTCACAATTAGAGTTTATGCCACAATGTCACTTCAAGTGCTTTAGACAAGCATGCAAGGCATCTGAAAATGTAGCTTGGAAGGATTATTTCAATGGAGCACATACTACTGTAGTTGCTTGATCTTTACTGAGATTACTCGGGCTTAATCTAAGTAATAATGCATTAATATCTTCCTTTCACAATGTAGATCAAATGACCATTCATAAGACTTCAGATGTTTGAGATAAAAATTGAAGCTTTGTGATCATGCCACATGCATATTTTACCACTGCAAAACTGATAAAGGAAGTCTGGAATACTTCTATCACCTGCACCTTTATCTGGATCTTGTCAAACCCTTAAAGACAAAACTTCCTTGGTTTCCAAGAAAACCTTAACAATACTTCTTTGATGGCGAATTGAAGCTTTAGAAGAGGATCTCAAGACTTGATGATGATTTAAGAACCTTGAAGAACTTTCTGATATACCCTTTTCACTTCAAAATTCTTCAAATGTAAAAATAAAGTTTTTTCACGAGTTGGTAGCGCACTTAGTGTTAAAATAGCGCTTTGTGCTACCAACTTGTCATAATGAACAATTATTTCAAAATGGACATCCCTTTGTGATTTGAAGTGAAATGATGGATCATTACGGACCATAAGTGACAAAACAACTTGTGATTGGCCCTAAAACAATTTCATGACTCAATTAACCACCTAAGACTACAAAATAAAATAAAATAAAAAATTATTTGGGAGTTAACAGAGTCCATCTTTGCTATTGTAGCAGAGGTCTCATCATAATCTATCCCATGAATCTGTTGAAATCCTTTTGCAGCTAATCTTTTCTTGTACCTGCTCACCTGACCATCTGTTTCTCTCTTGGTCCTATAGACCCATTTGCATCTGACAATTTTCCTCCCTGTTGGAAGTGGAACCAGATCCCATGTCTGATTCTCTAGGAGTGAGTCATACTCCTCCTGCATGACTGCTTCCCATAATGGATTTCCCACAACCTCACTGTAGATCTGCAGATTATAATATTGAACCATATAGAAATGCATGGGCATCGCTAATTGAAAAGATGAAATCACATGAGAAGGCTCCTCATGATGAGATCGAGTCCTCTACGAATCCAATGGATCCTCTGCAAGGTCGCCTACTACTCACTTGGACTGTGCTCACTTAGGAATTTGTTGAAGTTCCAACACTGGGTCCTCATTTGGTTGTACTACCTTCTCGACTCCAAGTATAGAATCCTTAGATTATGAATATGTAGTATATTAGTGTATGGAATCATCATCTCTGATGTATGGAACTAATGGAAGTGCAATAGTATCTGCATGTTGCACTGGTGGTGCATGCAAAAGACTCTCCTCAAACTGAGCACTGCGCTCAATGATGAGTCAGTCTGTGGAGGGACCAATCAACCTATACCCCTTCACATCATCTGGATATCCCACAAAGATGCAAGGTGTGCTACGTGGATCTAATGCTTTCCTATTTTCAGAAGGAATATGGGCCCATGCGCGAGATTCAAAGATGCAGAAGCATGTGACATCTGGTTTGTCACCCGTCCAAGCCTCAAAAGGTGTCATGTCCTCAACATATCTATGAGGAGGTATGTTATGTATGTAAACAACACAGTTGAGTTCCTCAGGCCAAATCTTGGAAGGAAGAGACCTCACATGCAACATGCAACTAGTCATCTCCTTAAGAGATATGTTCTTCCTTTCAACAACTCCATTATGTTGTGGAGTGTATGGAACTGTATGCTGCAACTGGATACCAACCTCACGAAAAATATTCTGAACATGTTTTTTGATATACTCCCCCCCATTGTATGTATGGAGGATCTTGATCTTCTTCCGAGTTTGTGTCTCTACTAGAGCTCTGAAGTCTTTGAGATGCTCAAAAACTTCAGACTTTCCCTTGAGAAAATAAACCCAAGTATAATGTCAGTAATCATCAATAAATGTAAGGACATACCTTTCTTTGTTGATGGATGTATGTGGAAATGAAACCATGCAATCACTTTGAACAATATCCAATGAAGATGAGGCTCTCTTTGCCTTCTCCTTTTTAAAATTATCTTTAGGATGCTTGTCAAGAATGCATCCTTCACAAACCCCTTCAGAAAAGTGAATGTTTGGCAAGCCTTTGACCAATCCTTGTTTGACAAGTCGTTGTATGTACCTAAATTTTAAATGACCAAATATCTCATGACATACTCTGCTAATATCATCATCATGCATAAGTAGTAAAGAGAATTCATGGTCAACAAACTTGGTGAATTTATACAACCTTGATTTGTGATCTACCTCACCAATTGTAATAATTGAATTGTCATGCATGTCAAGTACATAAACTGAATCCGATGTAAATTCAACCTTTTTACTTGTTTGAGTGCTCTGATAATCTGAGAGAAGATTTATATAAAACTTTGGAACATGTAAAACATTCTCAAAACTGTCATTAGGGAGTTTCACTCTTTTCTCTCCTCCTACTGCTACTAGAATATAATCCCCCGTGAGAATGAGAATAGGGGGTCTTGAGCATGAACTCAAGGAAGTAAAGACTTCATCTTTGGCTGCCTTATGATGTGATGCACTAGAATCTATAATCCATGAATCAGATGATGAATTAATTGCAACAAGAGCATGATGATTACCTTTCTTAAGAGCATGATCTTCTTCCTTCTTCTTCTTAGCTCCTTCAGGAATGAAGTTTTCAAGGTTGTTCTACTGAAGCACCTGTTCCATAAGATCAATTTGCTTCTTCATGCATGTGGATTCTTCTTGATTTGGTTTATTGCAATAAGTGCATTGTTTTCCCTTCTTTTTCTTCTTCTACTTGGAATTTAAAGAGTCTCTGGAGCCTGAAGAATCCCTGAAGGATTTGGAATATCCCTCATTTTCTTTATGTTTCTCGTTTCCTTTTTGTTTGGATTTTTTTATTGGATGACCCTTTTCCATCTTCCATGGTGCGTGCATGTGATTTGGGTTCCTTAATTATACACATCTGAATGAGTTTTTCTTTCTCATGTGTGAGAGAACCAATGAACTGCTCCATGGAAGACATCTTCCACTTTGATTCCAAGAGATATCTGCCAGAATGGAACGTGGAGGCATAGACAACATATTTTGGTCCTAGCTTAGCCAAGATTGTTAGAATAAGTTGGTCCTATTGTTTAGACTTATCAATAACACAAGATTCCAAGATCAATATCAAAGATTTAAACTTGGTAAAGAAATCTTGTATATTATCAAAAAATTTAGGATCCAAGGTATTCAACTCTACCTCAAGCATATGACCTTTCATCTCATCCTGCTTTCCAAAGAGATCTTCCAAGGTGGTCCAAATCTCGTTTGGAGTCTTTCATGTGGAAACATGAAACCATAAATAAGTTGAAATTAATTCAAGAAGAATTCATGTGGCCTCATCCTTATGTTTCATCCATCTAGTCTTCTCAATCACTGATGTAGGTTTTGTTTCTGTCGTCATCGTCAAATTGTACAATCCTTTCCTTTTGAGTTGGAATTCATTCTTCTTTTTCCATTCAAAATAATTGTACGGTGTGAGGATTATCACCAAATTTGACTGAATAATTGGTGTCGTATCCATCCCTCTCACTGGTTCTGAAAACCCTAAAAAATTACTCTCAATTTGCAAGTGAAAAATTGAGAAATTACTGCAGAAAAAATCAATTTTAAAAGGGTGTCACACCCTACTTAAGGATGCAGTGCGACACTAGCCTTAGTGTCACACTCTGGTAGTTCAGAAAGTGTGACATTGTGACACAGATTGGAAAAATTTAATTTCGCAAGTGTGCTTGCCACTGTCACACCTTTTGACAGGGAGAGGGTGCAACACTTTTCTACTATCACACTTTTCGACAGGGAAAGGGTGCGACATTGTCCAATAGGCGGATTACGCTCACCAAAACTCCAATTTTCCCTTTTCTCTGGCTTATCTGGGTTGCTCCAACCAACTCGGCTCTGATACCATGCCAATGTTTCATGGAAACCTGCACATGAGACCTAGCTAAAGAAAATACAAACAAATCTTATCAAGAAAAGGACGAGAGATTCACTATGGAAGAATGAGAAAATATATTCACACTACTCCAATGAGATGATCAATATGATACAATGAATGAGTGATATACACTCATATAAGAATAACATTCCATAATTAAGAAAAATGAACAAGCAATGATCTTTTCTTAGGAATGCGTGCATAATAGTGATGGTAAAAAATAGAAAGTCTAAAATAGAACTAGCTCTAGCTAATTACTACTGAACTAGTGAGTCGAAAATATAAATATCTCCAACAAAAATCCTTAAAAGGGACTATATCATTTCCCCTTTCACTATGATCCAACATACTTCCTTATGTATCCTTATATAGGGATACCAACATCTTGTATCGAGTTGTTTAATGGCCCTCATGTTTATTTAAGTGTTGCTCAAATTTTGTGTTTCTTCTTTGTGGAAATTCCTTGGAAGGATAAGAGGGTGATGCTTCATTGCTATTTTCCACCACATTGGTCTTTGATATTTTTGTATCTTTCTCTTTCCTTCACAAATTATGGCAGGCTCAAGCAACTATCATATGTCGATGTTCCTTTGTACCCTATCACAATGTGGCTTTTAGAATTATTCGCTACTTCTCCTTACCTCAAATGAATTGTGGGTGACTCAAACATTATCAAATGTACGATAAGGGAAAGGTGTTGCCAAGTACCCATAAGGAAAATATGATCTACATAGAAAGGCCACTTGTTGATAGTTTGATTTATGTGTCCACTTAGTATCGTCCATTTTAACCAAATATCTCTTGGCATGCCTTTGGTGAGATTTCATTTCCACACACATCCTTGTGAAAGTTGTGATATATCTCTTATTAGTATTAGGGGTGTAGAAAARGTATTTTTGTAAGGTATTTTTATGGAAACCATGGATTCAAGGCTCCAAAATTACACAAGTGGATTAGGGAAGCCTAACCTACATTGGCATTGAAGACAAGGAATCAAGAGAGTGGTTAAAGGAARCATACTAGGGTTTCATGCATATGCGACATGTCTCAAGAACCATGGACCAAAGTGATCCCTCTCCACTAAATCAAATTGCATGATGGAAAAATACAGGCACGAGGATGGATATAAGTTTCTTCTTTAAGTAGTGGTTTCTAGAATTGTGAGATCCAATGGTGTAAATATATGAGACAAGGATAGAGTTTGTTGAAATGACATATTAAGATAAGATTTAGATAAATATAATCTCTTGGTCAAGAGAAATAATAGGGATCAATGTCTATTTCTCGATGATAAAAAATACACTTGAGCATGTGGAAGGTTTCCCTAGATTTGGGTGTCATGACCTCTTTGTAATATCAAGGTTTTTTCTAATTCTTGCAACAACCATAAAATAAACACTCCAACCATTGAATTAAACTTACATAATGAAGGCTAAATTTTGAATCTGGACCTTAGAAAACACTTAGATTTGGTCACTAGAGAGGATTGAGGGCATGGGATCCATTAAAACACTATTTCTATCACTTGTAGAGTCACGCATTCATGTCACTTCCATGGGTTGGTATCAATATTCTTGCGCAACTTAACCCATGCCCAAACATGCCATGTCATTGAACCCATAGGTTGTGAAACACCCTAGAGTTGTGGTGATTCAAAATTTAAAACTTGGACGTGGTTCCTTTTAAAAATCATTTCGCTTAGCACACATTGTGGGTCTTTCATAAGCACAAAGGCAATTCTATGTTGAGCTTGAGCTAGGACACCCCCCAATATTCACTCTACCCCTTGAATAATTGATCCAAGCTTGAGACATATATTTTAGAAGGTCAACGAACAAAGTGATCCCTAATCTAATAACATAAAAAAACTCTATAAAAAATTCAATACCCATTACCTATGACTACCAATTTAGGAAATTTGTTTTGATCCAAAATCATCGTTGGTAGATAAAAATATCCAAACTAGGGTGTTTCCCTTTCTATGGCCAATTTACACCAACAACTTAACAGATGGAAAATAAACCTTTTCTCTCTATGTTCAAGTGCGAAGGGATAGAGTTATAAGGACATAATCCACCCTTGACTTATAATATGTATAACCACCACAAATTAAAACCCCAAAAATCACTCTCATTACTCAAACAATCTTGATGAACATCAAATTTTAAATGAATGAGATTGATTAATGAAGTTGTCAAAGGTTATTAGTTCCAAAATTTACATCTGAGTGCCTTGCACTATTATATGTGATGATTTGAATCAACAAAGTACTCGAAATTCAAGTGTATTGTGCTATTATGTGTGACAATTTGAACAAGCAAAGTATGAGCCTTGTTTAGGGCATCACATGGTGAAAGAGAGCTGAAACTCTTCATTGAATCCATGAGTGCTAAGTTTGATTTCTAGGGAAAAAATAGACAATGTATAAATCAAGAAGCATGAGGTTCCATGTTCAAACCCTGAAACACTCAATACCTCAAAAAATGGGTTAGGTTAAAGGTTAAGGATTAGAGTGTTATTCCCAAAAGATAAAACATGTAACTTTTGTATTTCTAGATGAAAAAAGAAGTTACATTTCAAATGTGTTATAAACACCAAACCTAAAACTATACTCTGATTAAAATTCCTCCAAAATGTGTATTGTCTATATCCTATACTATCTACAAATAATCATGGCTTATGCCTTACAATCAAAACCAAATTCCTTGCCATTGGAAATTACATTAACATCAAAACGAGTAAAAATTGTCGTCACTAACATCATAACTAGTTATTCACCTTTATATCATAGTCATCTACTTAATTAGAGAAATCAAACAATAAATATGATTCCCACATAATAGAAGAAAAGTCAAGGACTTGTTGAAGGTTCACCATGCCCTACCCCCACCCCCACAAACTCCTTAAGTTATAAAAAGGCAATATTACCTAAGACTACTTTTTTAACAATGATTGAAATTGATATATGTGAACTGCTTAGCAATTCTTACAATTTGATCCAATAAAGGTGTCAAGGCTATGTTTTGAAGCTTGTAAATGCCTTTTGTCCACTGAATCACCAATCTAGAATCACCAAAGATTTGAAGATTGTCTATGTTCTCTTTTAGAGTCAACTTCAACAAAGATAACAATCCATGTAATTCATCCCAACTTTTAGTGCCTCTACCAAGTCCAATCTTGAAACAAAATGTAATCTTGTTAGATGATAACAATGCATATCCAGCTCCACAAGGACAAGGTTTGCCTTGGATAATTAGACCATAAAAAAACCCATTCTCATGACTTGTCTTTATTAGGTGGATCACTTTGGCTTGGAGCCTTTTTCTTCTTTGGTTGCTTGATGTCATCACGAGTGTATTCAATTATGTAGAAAAACTCTAATGGATAAAAATATTTATCTTGAAACAAAGTCATAGTTCTTGTAATCTATAAAACCCATGAAACTACACATGGTAAAATTTTGTGTTTTGTTACTGAAGAGTCCTCCATCCATTTTTTAGAACCTTCAATTAAAGATGTGCCTCCCAATTACCTAAGCCCCTTGTTAATTTGTATACTTCTTGGCATACTTATTTGGAGAAAGGGAAATCAATCGATATATGTTTAATGCTCTCTATCAACACTACATAAGGGATAAAACCTTGGTCCCTACCATGCTCTCCTTTGCAGAACTTCCCAAGCTTTATTGCTAAGGGATGTTTGGAAAAAAAACTAGATTTAAGAGGTGCTTTCAATTTCCAAAGAGGCTTCCACCACCAATTCTTTCTTGATATTCCTATAAAAACATAGATTTATATCCTAAATTAGTTGTGCATTATCCATTAGGTTTTTTAGACCAAAATAGAGTAYATTCTTTCCTTGTTAACTGAACGCAACTAATCTGCAATCTTCTTGTAAAGTTATCCCATTGCTCTACCTCCTATCAARCCAACAATGGATCCCTTGCTTCCTTCCAACCTTATTTTCATGAGGTACTTTGATAATGATCAACTACATCAACTAATGYGAGTATCCTTCTCTACCTTAGGGTTCCAACCACACCATCTAACAATTTAAAGTGACCATCATTTCCATTCTAGCGATCAACTCCAACTCTTACACCTTTTACATACCTATTTTCCATGCCAATGAATTCTCAATGAGGGGAAAACTTAGTCCTAGGGATTTCCACATAATGGAATCATTTTCAATTGGTTTTTTCATGTTTGATAAAGGTTCAATGTACTTGAGTTTTATTATTTGCTGCCAAAAACATGTGCACTTAATCAACCTTTACAAACTTTTTGTAGCCAAGGCTTTCTCAAAGTGATGTATATTTTTTACACCCCATATTCCAAGGGATTTTAGATTAGATAGTCTTTGCCACTTAACCAATGGAAAACCTTTTTCCTTTTTCCCTTCCCATAAAACATTGAGCGCTCCAAACAACAAAACATCATCTACAAATAAAATGTGATTTAATGATAAATCACTATCTAATTTCTTTCCCTTTAATCTTCCACTTTTTTTAGAGCACCAAGAAGCATGCTCAAACATTCAACAACCATGAGAAAAAGAAAGGGTGGAAATGGACACCCTTGCCTTAGTCCCCTGGAGGTTTGAGAAAACATGAGGCTAATGCTTTCATAAGAATTGAGGAGGAAAAATTAAGGAATTCCTTAATCCAATGTATAAATGGGAGACCAAAGTCAATGTGAATGAGAATGAGCCTTAAGAACAACTAACTTACGCTATAATAAACCTTGGACAAATCTAGTTTGATCATCATTGTTGATAACTCCTTGGACTTAATGGAATGAAGGTCATCTTGGGCCACTCCAACATCATCATGTATTTTCCTATCTTCTAAAACCCAAATTGCTCCATAGAATCGATATTAGACAATATTGGTTTTAACCTTCTAGCAATCACTTTGGATATAATTTTGTAAACTAAATTACATAGTGAAATAGGTCTAGAATCATCAAAGGGAGTATCCTTTTTAGGGATAATAACAAAAAAAATGGAGTTTAAATACCTCGGTAACTTGACATTTCTTATTCTTCCACCATAACCAATAAGTTGGCTTCTGACATATCATAAAAACCTTGGAAAATTCAACTAATTACCGATTAGGGCTAGGATTTGTTCCTTCTAGAATGAGGAAATTGCCTCTTTTAGCTCCTACCTGGAAACTTCTACACAAATTTCCTAATTCATTTATTTCTCCCACAAATTTTGGTAAGTGTTATAAGATTCAAATGATCTATATAGTGTTTTCCCTATCATGGTATTTATCTACTTAAAAGTTGTAACCCTTCTACCATCAAATTTTGGCATTTCCTATATAATATTCCTSGTTTTCCTTCCTAAGTTAGCATAGTTCTGGAAAAAAAAATTGGTGTTTTCATCTCCTACAGTCTATCAAGTTTCTCTACTCTTCAATATCCATTTGGACTTCTCCCAATATAGAATATYGTTTTMCTCTCTTTCAGATATTTCAACACAGCTTTATCCTCCTCTATGTAAACACCACTTGGATATATTCCAAACAAGCAAGTAATCTAATCCTCAACTTTTGTAGTAGATTTTTGAGAAGTGTTATATTTTTKTTTTTCCCAACTCATTGTATTGTTTTTAACTCTTGGCTCCAGGTACCTCTTATCACCCTTCGTAATTTTAAAAAATATAGGCACATGATTAGAGATAACCCCTAACCCAATCCAAGTTCTAATATTTTCCATCCTTTCCATAGCAGATTAAAAAATCAGAGTGATAATTGAACCTTTTTGAGATTGTTTCCCAATGAAATCTATAGTTTCTCCAAGTGGGACCTAGTTCAATTGGGTTTGGGTCACAATGACTTGTTAGGATCCATTTTTTCCAATAGACATGCAACCAAAAGATCCATCCTATTGGCTTCCCCCACAAGTCTCTCCTTTCCTTAAAAAAAGTTCAAATATCCACCCACAATCACATTTTTACTCATGAATATGCAACCCAAAAAAATCTTCCCTACATTGTTGTGTATCATTATATGGACCATAAATATTATTGAATGAGAAAAGCATCCCTAATTCTAGAGAAACCAATTCTATATATATATATATATATATATCCTTGAGGTAACAAGTTTTGACTTCTACAATGTGAGGGGTTGGTTCCATCCTATCATCGTCCCAAAATGAAGATCGTATGCCAAAGTTATGCCTCCGGGAAGTTGATACACCAAACTACCCAAAATGGGGTCCACAAAACTATTGGTTTTTCATCTTTTGGGGTTAGGGTTTTGGATTTTATTTATGTTAAAAAGGCCTTTAGATCCTCATTTTAATCATCTTCTTTTGAATGTGAGTAGCCGTCACATCTCTTCTTAGAGATAAGCTGCCACCATTCTAGCAAGTCTTTCACTCTGTATTTCTATAGTTTTGTACATTTCGCTCATAAATAGAAATTGTGTATTATTGTATATCTGTGCTTTTGCTTATATATCCAATATATCTTTTTTATATTTTTGGATCTATTGCAATATATCTGTATATTTCTGTGTTATATCTCCGCTCTCATTTTGTGCCGAAAATAATCTGGATCAATGGTATCCGAGCAGGATGCTCTTGATCGTTTTCCAGTGCATATCCCCGACAAGGTTCGAGTATAGAAAGTTGGGTCTTGAGCTTGTCTCTCTTGAGTAAAATTGTTCTCGCACTCTGAATAAACCCTCCATGGCAAAGAAAAGAAAAATGGTAGAGAAGACAATTCTATTAATCTATTGCTTGAGCAAGCTCTAACGCGACAGAGGGACGAAATGATGGATAATTTTTCCCACAACCTTCAACACCTGCTAATAACAACAAGCACGTCTTCATCAAGTGATCAATTTGGAGGCACCTATCCTTTCAAGGTAAAAGTGAATTTTGATATTCTCGCATTTGAAGGTCAGATCGATGTAGATTCCCTAGAAAAATGGTTAAATATGCTAGAAATTTATTTCTATGTTCACAATTTTTCCAATAGGGAAAAGATCACCTTTTCACTCCTTAAGGCTCTCCCCCATGTCAAACATTGGTGGGAAACTTACTGGGAGAAAATTTCCATAGAGGAGTCTGGAATATATAGGGTCGAGCCCACTTGGGAGTTTTTTGTGGATGCGGTCAAGGAACAATATTACCCTATTTGTAACTATGATGACTAGTACATGAGATGGACTACGTTGCGTCAAGAGAGGGAACAAACAATGCCAGAGCTCACCAACACCTTCCATACCTTGTGCACCAAGCTGGGTATCAAATATTTTGAGCAACATTTGGTTTTGAAATACCGTGGGGCTCTACACAGATACAACCAAACTAAAATGGAGTTTCTGGACATCTCATCACCGGGAGTTTCTTACCGATATGTTGTCAAAATAGAGCAGAAATTTAAGCACCAGAACAAACGAGATTTTGGGTCTGCAAATCTGCAACAACCAAAGCATGATAAAGACGACCCTAACAAACAACTGTTTGACAACCAGTCCAAGCCATAGGAAAATAAGGGTAACATAAAGATAAAGAAGGACAATGGAAAGTGGTGCAATTTCCACAAAATCCCCTGGCACAACACCGATGAATGTCGCTAGAAACAATCATTGGTGGTCGAGATCAAAGACAAGGAGCCGAACCCTGATTCATAATATGACTCAAAAAATAATGGAAAAAGACAGAACATCGACGCAGACCCCACTGTTACTGTCGCGACTGCAACAATTCAACCAGAAGAATCAACAGATCCTGAAGAGGGGGAGTACCTTTTTCATTCACAAATGTGGGTTAATGGGACCCCGTTGCATTTCATTGTTTATAATGGAAGCCAAAAGAACCTCATCTTAAAAAAGGTCATCAAACAATTGGGATTGTTGACAACACCACACACAAAACCATACAACATCGGGTGGCTTAGCCAGGGACGATACCTCTGTGTCAACCAACAATGCTTATTGTTATATGGAATCTAGCCCTTCAAGGATGAGGTATTATGTGATGTTTCCCCACTGGATGTTTGTGATGTTCTTTTGGGCCAGCCATATATGTGGAAGTTCCATGCTATTTATGAGTCTCGACCCCATAGTGTCATTATTACTATGGGGGGTCATCTCTATAGGATACCAGAGGTAGTTCCAACTATTGTCCCACCTAAATAGTTTCGCAAGGTAGTATCTCATACTAAAAAATTCATCTTCTTCACAGTCTTTTCAAAAGTTGAATAGAATAACACCACAACTACTACAACCTCATTCCAAGCACCTTTCGTCCAACAAAAATAGTTAGAAAAGATTGAAGCACAACGTAAGGATTCTTTCTGAACATAGTCATCTCATGACGCCATATTGGTTAAAAATCTCCAACCCTTCCATCCACAGGTTCATGACAACCTTCAACAAGCTAAGCAACACAACTTCTCCATCAAGGAAAGAAACTCATCAAGATGCAAATTCAACAAACGATTTTTCCTATCCCCCAAGAAATCAACACAATGGATACCATTGAATCCTAAGGAGAGAGGATTGATCCAGGTGGATATCAGTGGCCACCCACCTATTCCAACTAGCTCAAAACAATCTTCTGGCAATTTACTATTTTTAGCAGTTTTTTTATTCCTAAACTTCTGGGGCCATTTTGAGGGCCTAAATGAAGTTTTTTTTTTCAGAATTGAGCACCTCATTGATAGCCAAAGGCTCTGATTGAGCCCCCAAAATGAATTTCCTTGACTATAGTATGGGGATATTTCCTTCCCACGAACCAAGGACCTACCATATTCTCCCCTCACATTTTATAATTGAATATCCAAAGGAATCACATCTAACTTCCCAGAAAATGATTGTGAAGGGGATTTCAAATATGAAATACTTTGTGGTCCTTCATTCTTAGCTTGCATTGAATCTACGTCATTGTTTATGGTATCATTTCACCTCCATTTTATTCCCAAACATCATAAATGATTCATTCTCCATGATATCTCCATCTTTATTGTCTCTTGACAATGAATCTCTAGTTCCTCGATGAATATCGATGGGTGTTCTCTTTTGAGTGTTTATGGTTTTCCTTTGATGTGTTCCTCATACTAATCTCTGGATATTTCCATTCTTTCTATAAAAACTTCTCCATCCCTCCCCACAAATTTTTTATTCAAAACCTTAACATAGTGAACCTTAAAATGTTCATAAAGATGACAATGGGAACATGTAAAATGAATACACACATAATCAAGAGTTTGACGATAAACCCTTCTCCCCATAAAAAATATAATATTGTTTGGTTTCCCATCCACCGTATCCATTTAAATGCACACCATTGCAAGATATTTTAGGTCCTTGTTTTGCTTCCTTCATCAATGGCCCTAAATTTCCCAAGACATTCTTCCACATCCCTAAACTCTACTCATTCCACAGTTCTAGTGGAAGAGTTGGAAAATTTACCCACATCGGTTATACATTTTATTTTTCCCTCTATGGATAAAAAATCATGCACCATGGTTTGAATTCTAACATGTATTTCCCCCAAAACCATTTTCCTTCTCCAATTTGTCAAGCACCTACGTAAATCTTGAAAGTGAAAGACAACTAGCTTGTAGTTAGCATTAAAAACTATGGAACATAACCAATGAAAAGCATCTAAACTTTCAACATCCATTGCGTCAAGTATATTTATGATATAGAAATACCAAAGAACTTCCCTACTAGGGAAGCCTCCTATAAATATAGAACTTGCCCTAGTACTACATTTTCTTCCAATACCATCCTGACCTTATCTACCTGTGCACACCTTTCTTTTTGCAACTTCCTACACACCCCTCCAATGTTCATAACCCATATAAAATGAAGGATCAACCCATAGTTCACTCGCCAATTCCTTCAGCATTAAATAATTATCCTTCAACATTGGGTCAAGGTGATTCTCTTAATATAGAACCAAGAGATGTGTCATTGAAATCACTTACTGGTGAAACCTTTGCATCATCCAACGAACTTAGAATGACAAGGCAGGCTCACGATAATGAACCATACATCTTTACTACATGTACCTTCATAGTGTCAGTGTTTATTGATTCTTTCTCTGAAAGTCGAGCTTTAGAGAATTCATGTTGACTTGGATTACAACTAAAATTCAGAGAGGATGTACCCCCAAATATATCTCATGCATACTTACCACCAACAAATTCAATGCTGACATTAAAATCCTTGACAAGTCAAGGGTTAACAAAAAAATCCCCTTTCTCTAATGTTAAAATATTCCCCCATCTTCCTTTGAATGTAATTAATGTGGATCCATTTAAAACCTCTTTAAGCAAAAGGACTAGGGCCGAAGTTGAAACCCTAGTTGATGGCCTTCAGGACAATTGCCTCTTTAAACCCTAGTTCTACAAAAAGACCTTTGGTAAACCTTGATCTTTCATACTTCGTGTTCCACACACCATTAACTTATTCTTGGGTAGGGAAGGTTGCATTCCCTCCTCCTAGATCCTCTAATGGATCATAAGATAAATTGACCATCTCTTCTTCCTCCATCTGCAAGTTATCAATTCGGCTCCAGCCATATTTATATATAATCATCGGTTTAGGAATTGAGTTGATGGCAGATGTTTTATGGTTAAGAGATAGAGTTTATGGTTTAAGGTTGAGGGGTAAGGGTTGAGGCTTGATGCATTAGTGTTAAAGTTCGAGGGTTACGGACCAAGGATGAAGGATTGACGGATAAGGGTTAAGAGTTTAGAGTTAATGTTAAAATTTCAAGGTTAAAGTTTATGGTTTAAGTGTTTATAGTGTAGGGGTTTAGGGTTAAAGCTTAGGAAATAGGGTTAAGGTTGGATAAGGATTAAAGTTTAGGGGTACAAAGTTATGGGTTAAGCGATGAAGCTTAGGGTTTAGGGATATTGTTGACTAAGGATTAAATTTTAGGGATATAAGGTTAAGGACAAGATTAATGGTATGATGATTAAGGTTCTAATATTATGTGCATCATATTGCAAGGACAATTTTTATGGAAATGTGTTTTCCCACCAAACATTGAAAGAGATCAAAACACTTAAAGGATAAAGGTTTGTTTTCACTTCTTTCAAATCCAAATTTATTATGTTTCATTAGTAGGTCCATTCCAAGTCTTCACAACCAAACACACACACACACACACACACACACACACATACACACACACACACACATGATTCATGAATTCTTCCACTCTTACCTTTGGAGTCATATTAAGACGTTAAATCATTACTGTGATGACATTAAAAACATCAAAACCACCATTTTTCTAGAATCTCAATTTTGCATAGTATTGGGAATTAATGTCATTATAATTATGTTGATTTTTTTTCCCAGGAAAAAAACACAACTTTTTATTCCATAGGTTAAAAAGTTACAATCCTTAGGCGCTCCTATGCTTCAACAAATTATAATTTTTTTGATATTTGGAAGTTGTTAATATTGATTTTTCAACATTAGCAATGTTGATATATCAACTTTTTTGTGTAGAATGCGATTAAAAAACAACAATTTTGATGTTTTCTTTGTGAAATTAAAAAATAGTAATTTTACATCACCACAAAGACATTGACGATGGATTTACAATGGTGTAACAAAGTTTGTACGTGAAAATTACAACCCTGGGAAGATATAACTTTGGAGCACAATGAATGTTACCACCTTAACAATAATAGAAGAAACATTAATGTTGAGGAGAAACTTAGATTAAACTACAAACACATGCATTAGTTTAGGAATTTTTACAAACACTTTGCATGCAAATCACATTACCTTGCCTCCAACATTAATACAAACACTTTGCATGAAAATCTCATGCCTTTGGTACAAGCATTTTTACAAACACTATGCATGAAAACTCTATCTGAAAAATACATTATAAATCTCATAAGATTTCTATATTGGTAAAATCCACTAGAGATATAAAAAAATACGTACATGTTAAGTGTGCCCTTGAGATTGCTCTAAACTCACTTGAAAACCCTTTGAAAAACTGTAGTTTTCACTACGCAAAATTAATGGACAAAAAAAGAAAGAAAGGTTCCTTTATGGCCACCATAAACCCTCTTGAAACCCTTAAAAATGTGTAGATGATAGAGTGAGAGAATACCTAACATTGGATTGTTGATGTAGCATGAGCATATTGGAATGAAATGGAATGGGGAGTCGGATGAGGGTTTGCGATAATGGCAGGGGCGATTTGAGCATGTATCGGTTTATGTTAGGCTGGTAGAGAACTAGGACCGCATGAATTTCATAGCTTTTGGAATAAGGTCGGTGTTGTGTGGGCCCATTACTGAAACATGGAGTTGCTACAGGACAAGGGAACCTCCTTTTCCTCGGACGCCATGGGGCACACCTCACCTTCTCTAGCATTATCTTCGGGAGGCATTCTAGCTAGTATCTGACATGTGACAGGTGGGTCAGGAATATTAATTGAATCCGGTCACACAAGGCTAGGGGACAACAATATTTTTTTCCCACGAAGAGAGGTGGTAGGAGGCTCGAGGTTTTCGGTGGTGGACTGGTTAGATCTGATTTCCTCTTTGGATCAGCAGCTTCCACCTTCAGAGGGTCCGGTATACTCCGAAGAATGGGGTGGGAAAATACCCTATTACATCGAGCCACCAGGAGGCTTCRAAGGGAGTCTAGGGTTTTCCATGAGGGAGATATCATCTGGGTATAGCGCACCATTTTTGTACATACTTGAGAACCAGTTTATTGAGTGCCAGATCGGGGTTTCAGAAGGTTTCACCRCCACACAAGGTTTTTCACCTTCAGACTTCCTGGTGGAAGACAAACATGTTGGGGATACAGAACCCGGGATTGCAGGATGTGTAGTCGACTCTTATTTTCCTACTGATATTTCCATTGGAACCAAGAAGAGCTTCCCTGCCAGTAAATCACAAAATGGGGAAAAATCGAACAAAGACCAAAACAACTCGGAAGGACGACAGTCTAAATCTATCAGGTGTGCTAGGGAAAGAATTGGTGCTAAGCGGCTTGTTTTCGGTGAGGACGTTGCCATGGATAGGGTCTTGGAATTTTCAAAAAGAGCAGTGGTGGGAAGGGTCAGGGGGGGAAAACTGGGTATGGCTTTCCTCAAAAACTGGGTTACCAATTTTTGTCTACCAGAGATCTCCAAGATGCCCCACATCAGGCTACTCACTAGAGGGTGGTTTGTCTTTGTCTTCTCCTCCTTGGATGATGTGGATTGGGTACTAAAGAAGGTTTGGATCTTCGTAGACACCCCTACACTACTCAAACGTTGGACGCCCACTTTTGATGCAAAGTGAGAACGAGTTGACGAGGAACCCATTTGAGTAAGACTCCCAGGCCTCCCGATGCAATACTGGAATAAACACCATTTTGCGGCAATTGGAAACCTATTGGGAAGATACCTCGAAGAGGATATGTATTTTGAAGTCACAGGATACATGACGATGGCTCGCATTCTGGTCCAGATTAATCTGCGGAAGGGCTTATATCAGGATATTACCATTGAATCGGTTACCGGGACCTTTGTACAAACCCTGGACTATGAAGGAATCCCTTTTAGGTGCTATAGATGCCACATCTATTGGCATGGTGTGGCGAATTTCCCACTATCGTTCAAGGGAAAATATCGAATGGAAAAAGGAAAAATCTCCTCCTCCTCTCCTCCGAGAAAGAAATGGGATCAACATATGGGAGCAAGAGAATCCAAAGGTAAGGAACAACAACCTACTGGAGATGTATGCACGGTGGAACAAGGCTCTGGTAGCGGGTGCAACTAGGGACCTGGGCAGGCTGTGCCTTCGACATCTGGACCACTTTATTCGCCTTCTTTGAAACACCTACTCCGTCGAGAACAAGAACTTACGAGTATGTCTTCGTTGGAAGTATCTTGTTTTTCTTCTTTGGAGTCTTTTGATTCGGTTGAATTTTATGTGTTTCCTTCACTTACTTCGAGAGGGAAGTCTCTTTCCTTAGTCAATCTGGCCTCTCTCCACTGTCCCTTCTCCTCTTCCTTGTCGATTTTTTCACCCTTGTTGGTCACACCTTCCAAAAACTCGAGGGGGCTGGGAGCTTCATTGTTGACTGGTAACTTGAACTCTACTGGACTGCCTCCCACACCAGCTGGCTACGCTCCTTCCCTTACTTTAGAAACCCCCTCCCCAACCTCTTTGGAAAATTCACATCTTACCACCCTCCCACCTACTTTAGCCACTCCCTTGGCCTCACACTAGTACATATGACCAAATTTGCGACGATTTTTCGTTGATATTGCCACACTTATCCATCGTAGTTTCCACAAAAGCCGAAACTTTTTTTCGTCGCTATGTTTTTGTCATTGTATCCACGATCCAGGTGTGTGTGGAAACATCGACGAAATTATCTCTCCACGTGTCATCACCATCAAGGTCGATTAACCCTATGCATCGTTGCAATTACGATGAAACTTCATCGCAATTACAACGAACAACCGTGTAAATTATGATGAAACTTTGTCGCAATTGCGACGCTCATTTATGCCAAGCCAAAAACTTACGATGCAGATGTTGTATGTGGACAAAAAATTGTGGCAACTTGAGACAAAAATCCGTCGCAATTGCGAAGAAAATTTATGCCAAGCCAAAAAATTACGATGCAGATGATTTATGTGCAACGAAAAAGCGTGGCAACTTGCGACAAAAATTTGTGGCAATAGCGACGAAAATACATGGCAACTTGGAACGAAAAATTTATTTCCGGTGAACTATCGTCGATATTGCGATGATGACTTTAAGTTTAAAAAAATAAAATTACACGAGATATGGTAATTACCATATTACAATGTAATACGGTAATGCCATATTACAATGTAATATGGTAATACCATATTAAAATGTAATATGGTATTACCATATTATATTGTAATATGGCATTCCATATTACATTGTAATATGGTATACCATATTACAATGTAATATGGCAATGCCATATTATAATGTAATATGGGAACCTTTCATACAATGAAGGAGTTGGATAACATAATGGGGGAACCTTTCATACACTGAAGGAGTTGGATAACATAACACTTGAAACTTTTGTTGGTGCAATCATAATATACCCCAAATAAGATAAGGAATTGCACATCATAGTTTAGGCATTGAAGTACTACATGAATTATTTGTTGGGAAAACAAAAAAAAAATCACTCAAATCATAAGATTTTATAATCCTTGTCAATTGATCCAAGTCACAACAAAGCCCAGAATTCATGTGAATGGTATCCTACAACATTTATATTTGGTATTCAAGTATGATAAATATATACAAAACCACATGGTAAATTTCATTTAAGACCTCTTTGTTTTTATTTGACCATATCTCTAAAGTTAAACTCTTATGTACTTGAAGAATATAAGGGATTATCTACATCTAGCTCAAATTTTGGCAAATAGTTAAAACCTTACAAAACTTGTATATATATGCAAGTCTTGAGTCTTTGAGATGATTGTAGGCTTGAAGGAGGATTAAAGTATACATTTCATAATTTTGTTGTTAATAAAGGAGAGCCGAGAATAAGCTCATGTGGGAAGCTTGAAGCTGTAAAGTCGATATAGATTTTAGAGTAAACAAGACTAAATAATATGGTAGTTTTTATACCATGTTGAAGCATGAAAACAAGATGTAATTATCTTCTTCACTCATGTAAAGGTGCATTTTGGAATATCTACATTTATCATGTGTAGATATAATACATTCTCAAGAAACTTTTAATCCACACTCTAGATGATAATGGATATAAGTTGAAGAGAATTCTATCCTTTATTTACAATTGCATGGGTATCCCAAGGATATAAATTAAGCATTGGTTCATTTGTTGTGAGGCTATAACATACCAATATTTGGGAATATTGTTTGTCATTTATATATATAATTGTTAATTGCACAATTCATTGCTCACCTCAAATCCTCCACCTATGACTTTCTCATATTTTATTGTACTCA
>SNQJ01S0008737.1:198360-228332 GCA_010110895.2 Picea sitchensis
GGACAATACATATTATATTACATCAATCATCAATCAATCAATCCTTTGACATCAATCAATCACTTGACATCAATCAATCAAACCATTGGCATCAATGACAACATGATCCAACAATTATTTCAATCATCTAGCAATGAAAGTTCTTGTTGATCATAACACTCATTTATTCAATTGACGGCTTCCACATTAGTTGTCTTTGTGTAAACAAAAATGAATAAGTTTGCAGAAGGGAAATGAAAAAATTAAGAAATCACGCAACAAGATAAGCAAAAACAAAATACCAACAATGATAAAGCAAATGAATAGTGTGATCCTCCTCAGGGGGGCTTCCTGGGTCGAGGGATGCTATTTATACAGTGATTACAATGATATTATATCAAGAAGTGTGTATCTCCCTTTGAAGTTCTAATTATATCTATTTATACAATGCAATGATTGATTAAATACATGTCTCATGGATCTCAAACATGACCGTGACCATAATTCTCGGAAAATATGGTTTGAAGGATCAAGCATGTCTCCCAGATCCTTCATATTTTGAGGAAATCACCTATATGGAATATAAATGGGCTCGTACTGCACAAAATACATGTGGTTGATTTTCGATATTATCCTTCATTTTCTCATGATTGACCCCGCAAAAATTCCTCTCTGTTTTGGCATGAGTTTCATAAATTGTTTACAAAGAGAATAACACATGTGCATCCAACAACTAGTGGGTTGACATAAATATTTGAAGATCATTGAGTCCTACCACATCCTTAAGAGATAGGTTAGGAAACAAACTCATATACTCTAAATAATCATCAATACATGGAAAATTAAACCATTTGGTTTTTTTACGCCTTATGAAACTACTATGGGCAAATACGGATGATATAAGACAATATATGATAATGAAGGTGTAAATATGTGAAGGCTAAAGGATAAACTATAAATTATTAGGTAAAATTAACCCTTGAATTCTTGTCAAATTTGAGGCTCGACATCCCTCCACACTAAGGTCTTTTACGTCCTCATGCAACAAGGATAATGTGAAATACTATCCGGATATAATGAATGTCTTCAATCATTACATAGCTGATAACTCCTTGTCTTATTTATTTTTGAGTTCCTTCTTTTCTTATACATATATTTTTTTTGGAAAAAGGAGGGAAAATAACAAAATATAAGTTTGTTGTTGGATCATGTTGTCATTGATGCCAATGGTTTGATTATTTGGATGTCAAGTGATTGAGTGATTAATTAATGTCAAGTGATTGATTGATGTCAATGGATTGATTGATTGATGATTGATGAACAATGGATATGTATTATCCTTGATGAGAATGATAGATTTCAAGTGGAAACCAATCGATGAAGATGAATCAATGAGTTTTCATTGATATGATGAAGATGGATCAATGAGTTGTCATTGATATGATGAAGATGGATCAATGAGTTGTCATTGATACATGATGCATAGTTGATGTATATGATGAAATGGTGGATTGATGTATAGATGACTAATTATTGTTTTATCATGATTTATAAGGTGCACAAATGGATGAACTCCAAAGTGGTCCCCTTATGGTGAAATCCCTCATGGGAAGACGATTTGTGGATTGAGTTATCCTAGAAGAATGGTTGGAGGACCCATGTTTGATTATAGAATAATGAGATGAAGATCAATGAAATTGTTGGTGAAATTATCCTAGATGGATAGTGCTTGTCATGCCATTTTTGGTGGTATGTGGAATGTCACATAACTCCTCATGGTTTGAGAGTTATGGCCTTACGAAATTGAAGGACCCCCATATGAAGGCTTGAAGCCCACAAGGTCAAAGAAGTCAAAGTGACCTAAAAGAAGAAATCATTATGATAAAGTAAAGTGACATAGTCAAGATGGATTATTTAAATAATAAAGAGAAGTAAAAAAATCAAGAAGGAATATTTAACTAATAAAGTATTGGAGAACATTTTATTTATGGAAAGTGCTTAACCCTAAAATAATGAAAATAGATTAAGTGACCTAGAAATGGGTTAAGTGACCTAGAGGATGAAAGTATAAATAAGATTGCTATGGTCTCTTGTAGATCATCCTTTTTGTGGATCAATGGAGAGCTTATTGAGAGATTATCTTTTGGAGTATTCATGGAGAGAGCTTCTTGTGAGAGCATATTTGGTGTGAATCTCTTGAGCATGATTGAAGATCTATTCAAAGAAAGAGAGCATGAGGAGGATCTCATGGACGCATCAAAGTTTTGGCAATGTCGGAGATCTTGACGGCAAAAGTCTCGGAGCTTCAGAAACCCTAGTTTCTGAGGTGTACGCAGGTTGTAATGGGCCAAGGCACATACATACGTTGGAACTATGAGGATAGGGCGCATACAATGGATGGAATGATAAAGACTTATGTTTGAGCTAGTGCTAAGCTCTTGGATGATGAGGCAAGCTCCAGATCTGCATTCTATGGGCTCAGATCTATCACTAAGACACTGGTATGATTACATTATTGTCTTGATGGATACTATTGTTTGATGTGATGTGAATTCTTAGGGAATTCTTGGTATGGATTCTATGATGTGGTTCAGTTTGGTTGATTTGGTTGGGAGAGTGAGAAACACTCTTGTGATTCAGTGGTGACATGATTGTTATGGTATACTAGTTTTTTATACATGATTGAGATAGCATTCATATTGATTGATTGTGGAGCATGAGTAGACTATTAGAAAGTCTGGATATGTTGTGATTGGATGGTGGTCAGATTGGACAGTCAGAGACAGAAGAGAATGATATATTGGTTGCAGAGGATCTGATTTGGTCTTGAAGGACAAACCCTAAGAATCTCAAAAGGTATACGCAGGTTTCTGTATACACTGGTCGCGTTCATACGCGGGTTGTAGTGAGTCAGAGCGCATACACACATGGTTTGCACTACTGACAGGTCGCGTATCTGTTGACAGATTGATATTTGTTGAGGATTGTTGCCTCATCTCAGTTGATTATGAGAATGTAAGTTGAGTCTTGCATATAGAGCTGATGCTCTTGTAGAGTTGTACTCTATTCAATTGTTGTTGGAAAACCCACGGATTGTTGCCCATAATAAAAAGAAAAATTGTACACACATCTTGTGCTCTTTGTGTTCCTTGTGGTGATGACTTGTTGATGATATATTGTTGATATATGTTGCTAATATATGTCATTATCTAACTGGTTATAAATGACAACAATGAGTAATGAGTAAATGTTGAATGTTAACTAAGGAGTTTTGTCTAAGAAGGAAGTTTTGGGAAAAAGAGCCCCACACTCATTCACCCCCCCTCTAAGTGTGGTAGGTGTGTCCAACAATTGGTATCATAGTAGGCCTTCACTACAAGCCTTAACAAGCTTGAAGGATATCCATAAACACACAAATGGATGATGAAATTCCAATCCTTGATGAGGAAAACTATTCTACTTGGAGAATAGAGATGAGATTACATTTGAAGACAATGGGAGCAACAATTTGGAAGGAAACCATTGGTGGATCAGTTTCATTGAAGAACAAGTCAAATTTTGCAACTCAAAGGGAAGGAAATAAGAATGATGCATTGACTCTCAAGACCATTCTTAGTGGACTCTCAATCAAAGAGAGCATGGGACAATGCACTTCTGCCAAGGATCTATGGCTAAAGCTAGAGGAGACATATCAAAGCAAGAAGGAGAAGTAAGATATTGAAGATCACTCCATCAAGATCATTAAAGGTAAAGAATCTCCAAAAACCCTTGATTCTATTATTTCTAAATGTGATCTTGAAAACATTTCAAGTGAAGATAAAGAATCAAGTGATGATAGCACAAAGGAAGATCTTGAATACATTTCAAATGAAGGCAAAAAATTATGTGTTGATGTCGGCAAAAAGGAAGATCGTAAAGATATTTCAAATGAAGGTAAAGAACGCTCAAAAACCCTTGATTGCAATGATGATGATGAATTTTTATCTACAAGTGAAGAAGAAGATATAGAAACAGTTTGTATAAAGTTTGATGGTAATTATCCCATGAAAAGAATAGAAGAAAATCTATTAAAACTTCAAAAGGAAGTTGAAGAGGGTTTATATAGATATAGAAGTGATCATTATTATATAGACTATAAATGTCCTTCGAATAACACTAAGAAGTTTCTTAGGAGGAGTCTAAGGCACATCTTGAAATTAAAGGAAATGCTCAAAGAACAAGAAGAGAACAATAAGACTCAATTAGAAGAAAAGGAAGAAGAGATCACAAGACTAAAGAATGGAAAAGAAGATATGAATGTAGATGATGAGATTAGCAAAAGTTTTGAAACCATTGTCCATCTCAAGACCCAAATTGAAGAAGCTAAAAGAATAGAAGAACTATTGAAGAATCAAATAAAAGAAAAGGAAGAGTCATATTGTAAGTTAGAAGCTAAAATTGTTGATCTTAGAAAGAAAGTGAAGAAGTCAAATAAATTCTTGAATAGCTCACGAATATTGGATGAGATCTTGGAAATTCAAAGATCACCACTTGATAAATCAGGTCTTGGATACAAATAAGAAGCTACATATGTTGAAGCAAGCACCTCAAAGAAGCATGAGGTAAGCCCATCAAAGAAGGAAGACAATGTTGCAAAGCAACCATCTACACAAGGTACGAAAAATTTCAAAAGAACAAAGCAAGGAAGACATCAAGAAGCTATCTTTGGGACACCAAAGCAAAGGTATGAAAGTATTTTTCATGGGCATTGTTATTCATGTAATGAATATGGTCACAAATCTTTTGAATGTAGATCTTATGAAAGGAGATATAATGGAAGATTCTATAACACCATAAGGTGTTGGAGATGTGATCAAGTAGGACACATTGTTGTTCACTGTAACACCATGAGATGCTACAGCTGTAGTGGGTTTGGCCACAAATCCCAGGAGTTCTAGAACACAAAAAGAAATTCCATGATGAGAAATTCAAATAGAAAGGCTAGAAGAAGGAATGAAGTCAGAAAGGAATACATCTTTGAAAATATGGATGCTCAGAGCTCAAGTTCTGAGGAGAAGGGGCATCTACAGAAGTGGGTGAAGAAGACAAAGCAGCTAGAACAGAGTGAAAGATTGAAGGGAAGCTCAAGTAAGTCATCTACTGAAGCATACGTGGGTGACAGTGGTATCAGTCACGTACATACGTAGGCTGACCTTGTATAGGTTGCATACATATGTGATCTCTTGTGCATCAGACCGCGTAAATGTGGTAAAGCCTTGGGAAAAAGGCTATGCACATGGGTTACAACTTGATGTGATGATATAACTCTGTGATGCAAGGTCTGACATGGTTTATTGCAGGTTCTAACACTGTTTGCTGCAGGTTTTCATGGTTCTATGTGAGATCATGTAAGGTGACGATGTAAAATAGATCTTGGGTGCATGGCACTAACCCATGAGTATGGATTGATGTTGATCTGTTGGGGTACATGGCTGGTACATATTTGAGTTTCATTGATATATCTTGATGTATTATTGGAAGAATATGTTGGATTTCATAGTGCATGCATTTTTCATGTGGTTGAGCTACATATTGAGACATGTAATTGGTGAGTTGAGTTGATAGTCATGTTGTACATCATTGGGGAGTCATAGCTTGTTGATGCATGGATGATATACTTGCTTGGTGCAAGAGATGATGCACGATGGTACACTCATAGATGGTATTTGTTTGGCATAATTGGTAGATGCACATGTTGGCATATGATGGATACATTCCATGGATGATATCTTGTTCATGATTCTCTATTTTCATTATAGACATATCTTTTGTTTCATGATACTTGGTATGGCATGCGTTTGATGCATGAACAGGTCCAAGGATTGTTATATGGTAGCACATTGTTCATCTTACAGAGAATATAAGGGAGACATACCCATAGGGGGAGTCATTCTTCTTCCCATGATTATAAAAGGATATATTTATCAGATGCATACCTAGAAAAGAGCCCTATATTTGAAGAAAGATCACAGAGGCATAATTCCAGGGGAGCAATGGTCATATAGGGAGCATGATACATGTATTTTCAGCATTATATCAGATTGATATCCCTTGTTCAAAAAGGGAGAGATTATTCAGCGGAAACAAGATAGGAGGAGAAGTCCCAAGAAGTTCAAGCAAGGGGAGCAGCCCCAAGAGGATAATGGTCATTTTCCATTGATGTCAAAGGGGGAGATTTAATCACATTTATGTGATTGATGTTTATTGATAGGGAGAGATAGTCACATTGACTATTGATGTAGAGCATGTCATATCTACATGTTGACATAATTAAATGATAATTAGTGTTGACATCAATGTTGGTATTGTCATCAATGCCAAAGGGGGATATTGTTGGATCATGTTGTCATTGATGCCAATGGTTTGATTATTTTGATGTCAAGTGATTGAGTGATTAATTGATTTCAAGTGATTGATTAATGCCAATGGATTGCTTGATTGATGATTGATGAACAATGTATATATATTATCCTTGATGAGAATGATAGATGTCAAGTGGAAACCAATCGATGAAGATGCATCAATGAGTTTTCATTGATATGATGAAGATGGATCAATGAGTTGTCATTGATACATGATGCATAGTTGATGTATATGATGCAATGGTGGATTGATGTATCGATGACTCATTATTGTCTTATCATGATTGATAAGGTGCACAAATGGATGAAATCCAAAGTGGTCCCCTTACGGTGAAATCCCTCACGGGAAGATGCTTTGCGGATTGAGTTATCCTAGAAGAATGGTTGGAGGACCCATGTTTGATTATAGAATAATGAGATGAAGATCAATGAAATTGTTGGTGAAACTATCCTAGATGGATAGTGCTTGTCATGTCATTTCTGGTGGCAAGTGGAATGTCACATAACTCCTTATGGTTTGAGAGTTATGGCCTTACGAAATT
This sequence comes from Picea sitchensis, assembly GCA_010110895.2. Taxonomy (NCBI): domain Eukaryota; kingdom Viridiplantae; phylum Streptophyta; class Pinopsida; order Pinales; family Pinaceae; genus Picea; species Picea sitchensis. The sequence goes on from SNQJ01S0008737.1 coordinate 205,283, forward strand.
GAAGGACCCCATATGAAGGCTTGAAGCCCACAAGGTCAAAGAAGTCAAAGTGACCTAAAAGAAGAAATCATTATGATAAAGTAAAGTGACATAGTCAAGATGGATTATTTAAATAATAAAGAGAAGTGACAAAATCAAGAAGGAATATTTAAATAATAAAGGATTGGAGAACTTTCTATTTATGGAAAGTGGTTAACCCTAAAATAAGGAAAATAGGTTAAGTGACCTAGAAATGGGTTAAGTGACCTAAAAATGGGTTAAGTGAACTAGAGGATGAAATTATAAATAAGACAGCTACAATCTATTGTAGATAATCCTTTTTGTGGATCAATGGAGAGCTTCTTGAGAGATTATCTTTTGGAGTATTGATGGAGAGAGCTTCTTGTGAGAGCATATTTGGTGTGAATCTCTTGAGCATGATTGAAGATATATTCTGAGAAAGAGAGTGTGAGGAGGATCTCATGGATGCATCAAAGTTTCTGCAATATCGGTGATCTTGACGACAAAAGTCTTGGAGCTTCAGAAACCCTAGTTTCAGAGGTGTACGCAGGTTGTAATGGGCCAGGACGGGTATATACGCGGGTTGTATGAGGACATGGCATGTACATTGGATGGAATGATGAAGACTTGTGTTTGAGCTAGTGCCAAGCTCTTGGATGATGAGGCAAGTTCCATATATTCATTCTATGGGCTTAGATCTATCGCTAATACATATTGAGTATGATTACATTATTGTCTTGATGGATACTATTGTTTGATGTGATGTGAATGCTTAGGGCATTCTTGGTATGGCTATGATGTGGTTGAGTTTGGTTGATTTGAAAGTTTGATAGAATGAGCAATACACTTGCTTGTGATTTAGTGGTATTGACATGATTGCTATGGTATACTAGTTTTTTATACATGATTGAGATATCATTCATGTATTAGTTGGGCATGGTGAAGTATTGGAAAGTTGGATAATATTTGTATTTGGTTGGTGAATTAGGATTAGGCAGTCAGGAGATAGAAAGAGAAATGATATATTGGTTGTAGAGAGGATATGAGTTGGTCTTGAAGGACAAACCCTAAAGCTCAAAAGGTATATAGAGAGGTTTTTGTATACAATGGTGCAAATTATGCATATGCATTGTGGTGAAACAGTAGCGTACACACTGTTCTCTTATTGGTGTGTGTACACATTGACATGTTGATATATGTTGAGGATTGATTCCTCATCTCATTTTGTCTAAGAATGTAAGCTAAGTATTGCATATAGAGCTAATTGCTTTGCTTGTAGAGTTGTACTCTATTAGGTTGTTGTTAGAAAACCAGGATTGTTGTCCATAATAAAAAGAAAAAGTGTACATACATCTTGTGTTCTTTTTGTTCCTTGTGGTGATGACTTGTTGATGATATAATGTTGATATAATGTTGCTGATATATGTTCACATCTAGCTGGTTATAAATAGCCAGCTGATAGTAATGATTAAATGTTGAATGTTAACTAAGGAGTTTTGTGTAAGAGAAGTTTGGAAAAGACCCCCACACATCTCATTCCACCCCTCTAAGTGGTAGGTGTGTCCAACAATTGAGTATCAGTGGGCCTTCACTACAAGCCTTAACAAGTTGAAGGAGATCCAGACACACAAATGGATGATGAAATTTCAATCCTTGATGAGGGAAAACTATTCTACTTGAGAGAATATAGATGAGATTACATTTAAAGACAATGGAAGAAGAAATTTGGAAGGCATCCATTGTTGGATCAGTTTTCATTGAAAGAACAAGTCAAAGTTTACTGACTCGAGGAAGGAAAGAAGATGATACATTGGCTCTCAAGACCATTCTTAGTGGACTCTCCAAACCCTATCAAAGAGATGGGACAAAGCATGATACCCAAGGATCTATGGCTAAACTAGAGGAGACATATCAAATCAGAAGGAGGAGAAGGAAGAAATTGAAGACTCCTCCATCAAGATCATTAAAGGTGAGAATCTCCAAAAACCCTTGATTGTATTATTTCTATATGTGATCCACGAAAACATTTCAAGTGAGATAAAGAATCAAGTGTTGATAGCACAAAGGAAGATCTTGAACATTTCAAATGAAGGCAAAATTATGTGTTGATGTGGGCAAAGTCATTGAAGATAATTCAAATGAAGGTAAAAAAACTCTCAAAAACCCTTGATTCTGATGATGATGATGAATTTTTTTTCTCTACAAGTGAAGAATAAGATCTAGAAACATTTTGTGCAAAGTTTGATGGTAATTATCCCATGAAAGAATAGAAAGAAAATCTATTAAAACTTCAAAAGAGTTGAGAGGTTTATATAGATATAGAAGTGATCATTGATATATACAAGACTATAACTATCTTTTGGATGGATAACAAGGCGTTTCTTAGGAGGAGTCTAAGACACATCTTGAAATTAAAGAAATGCTCAAAGAACAAAGAGAGAACAATAAGACTCAGTGATTAGAAGAAAAGGAAGAAGAATCCTGAACTAAAGAATGGAAAGAGGAATATGAATGTAGATGATGAGATTAGCAAAAGTTTTGAAACCATTGTCCATCTCAAGACCCAAATTGAAGCGAAAAAAGAATAGAAGAACTGTTGAAATCAAAATAAAGAAAAAGGAAGGTAATGTGTAAAGTTAGAAGCTGAAATTGTTGATCTTAGAGAAAGAAAGTGGACAAATCAAATAGAATTCTTGAATAACTCACGAATCTTGGATGAGATCTTATGTAAATTCAAGGTAAGCCACTTGATAAACTAGGTCTTGGATACAAAGAAGCTACATATCTTTGAAACAGCACTTAAAGAAGCGTAGGAGTAAGAATCCATCAAGAAGGGAGATATCTTGCAAACAGCGATCTACTAAAGACAGGGAAAATTTTAAAGAACAAAGCGAGGAGACATAAAGAGCTGTCTGGGACACCAAAGGAAAGGTATGAAGTATTTTTCATGGGCATTGTTATTCATGTAATGAATATGGTCACAAAGCTTTGAATGTAGATCTTATGAAAGGAGTATAATGGAAGATTCTATATAACACCATAAGGTGTTGGAGATGTGATTAAGTGGACCACATTTATTTGTTCTTTGTAACACCATGAGATGCTACTGTTGTAGTGGATTTGACCACAAATCCCGGATTGTTGGAACACAAGAGAAAATTCCATGATGAGGAATTCAAATAGCAAGGCTAGAAGAAGGAATGAAGTTATAAGGGAGACATCTTTGAAAGATGGATACTTTCGGATCTCAGTTCCTAAGGAGGAGGGACATCTAGGATGGGTGAAGAAGACGAACAACCAGAACAGGATGAAAGATTGAAGGGAAGTTAAAGTGTGTTATCCACATAGGCATAAGCGGGTGATAGTGGTAATTCGTGTACATACATAGGTTGTCCTTGAATAGGTCGCGTACATAAGTGAGTTGTTTGTGTAGAAGGTTGTGTATATGTGGTAAAACCTTGGGGAAAAGGCTATGCACATGGGTTCGCGACTTGATGTATGATTATATAACTACGTGATGGGGGGTATGACATATGTAGTTTATTCTGCGAGGTTAGACACTGCTATTTGTTTACTAGCGAGGTTTTCATGGTTCTATGTTAGATCATGTAAGGTGATGATGTAAAGTATAAATCTTGATTGCATGGCACTAACCCATGAGTATGGATTGATGTTGATACATTTATGATTTTATGGTTGAGTATTTAAGTTTCATTATTATATCTTATGATGTATTATTGGAAACATATGTTGGTTCATAATTGCATGCATTTTGCATGGTTGAAGCTATATTGAGACATGTAGTTGGTGAGTCAAGTTGATATTCATGTTGTACATCATTGATAAGTCATAGCTTGTTGATGCGGTTGATATACTTGCTTGGTGAAAGTGATGATGCACGATGGTACACTCATAGATGGTATTTGTTTGGCATAGTGGTAGATGCACATGTTGGCATATGATGGATACATTCCATGGATGATATCTTGTTCATGATTCTATATTTTCATTATATAGACATATCTTTTGTTTCATGATACTTGGTATGGCATGAGTTTGATGCATGAAACGGTCCAAGGATCATCATATCGTAGCACATTGTTCATCTTAGGAAGGAATATAGAGGAGACTTAGCCATACCCATGGGAGTCATTCTTCTTCCCATGATTCTAGGAGAGATATTTATCGGATGCATACCGGAAAAGACGCTTATATTTTGAAGAAAGAGCACGAGAGGCATAGACTAGGGCGATAATGGTCATAGAAGAGGAGCATGATACATGTATTTTGACATTACATCATATTGTACTTATTGATATCACTTGTTCAAAAAGGGAGAGATTACTCAACGGCAACAAGATAGGAGGAGAAGCCCCAATGAGAGTTCAAGCAAGGAGATCAGCCCCAATATGAGAATGGCCATTTTCCATTGACGTCAAAAGCAGAGAGTTAATCACATTGATGTGATTGATGTTTATTGATAGGGAGAGATAGTCACATTAGTATTATTCTAAATCATGTCTTATCTACATGTTGACGTAATAATTCAGTAATTAGTGTTACGACATCAATGTTAGTGTACTATCAATGCCAAAGGGAAGATTGTTAGATCATGTTGTCATTGATGCCAATGGTTTGATTATTTTGATGTCAAAGGATTGATATGTCCAAGTGAATGTAAAGTGATTAATTGATGTCAAGTATTGATTGATAGCAATGGATTGATTAAATTGATGATTGATGAACAATGTATATGTGTGTATCTGATGAGAATGATAGATGTCAGAGTAGAAACCAATCGATGAAGATGGATCAATGGTTGGCATTGATACATGATGCACATAAATTGATGATATATATGATGCAATGGTGGATTGATGTATAGATGACTCATTATTTTCTTATCATGATTGGTAAGGTGAAAAAAATGGATGAACTCCAATGACCCCGACCCTGGGTAAAATCCCTCACGGGGAGAGCGCTTTGTGGATTGAGTTATCCCTACAATAGAAGGGTTGGAGGACCCATGTTTGATTATATAATAATGAGATGAAGAAGAATCAATGAAATTGTTGGTGCAACTATCCAAGATGGATGGTGCTTCTTGCCTGGAAGAGGGTGGTATGTGGAATGTCACACTAACTCCCTCATGGTTTGAGAGTTATGGCCTTATAAGTGGAAAGGATGCTTGTCTTGCCATTTCCGGTGGTATGTGGAATGTCACATAACTCCTCATGGTTTGAGAGTTATGGCCTTATGAAATTGAAGGACCCCCATATGAAGGCTTGAAGCCCACAAGGTCAAAGAAGTCAAAGTGACCTAAAAGAAGAAATCATTATGATAAAGTAAAGTGGCATAGTCAAGATGGATTATTTAAACAATAAAGAGAAGTGACAAAATCAAGAAGGAATATTTAAATAATAAAGTATTGGAGAACTTTCTATTTATGGAAAGTGGTTAACCCTAAAATAAGGAAAATAGGTTAAGTGACCTAGAAATGGGTTAAGTGACCTAGAGGATGAAAGTATAAATAAGATAGCTACAGTCTCTTGTAGATCATCTTTTTTGTGGATCAATGGAGAGCTTCTTGAGAGATTATCTTTTGGAGTATTGATGGAGAGAGCTTCTTGTGAGAGCATATTTGGTGTGAATCTCTTGAGCATGATTGAAGATCTATTATGAGCAAGAGAGTGTGAGAAGGATTTCATGGATGCATCAAAGTTTCGGCAATGTTAGTGATCTTGACAACAAAAGTCTCAGAGCTTCAAAAACCCTAGTTTCTGAGGTGTGCGCAGGCTGTAATGGGCCAGGGCGCATACATACACGGGTTGTATGAGGACAGGGCACATACATTGGATGAAATGATGAAGACTTGTGTTTGAGTTGGTACCAACCTCTTGGATGATGAGGCAAGTTCCAGATCTGCCTTCTATGGGCTCAGATCTATCACTAAGACACTGGTATGATTACATTATTGTATTGATGGATACCATTGTTTGATGTGATGTGAATGCTTAGGACATTCTTGGTATGGCTTCTATGATGTGGTTTAGTTTGGTTGATTTGGTTGATAGAGTGAGCATTACTCTTGTAATTCAGTGGTGACATGATTGCTATGGTATACTAGTTGTTTATACATGATTGAGATAGCATTCATATTGATTGATTATGGAGCATGAGTAGACTATTGGAAAGTTTGGATATGTTGTGACTGGCTAGTGGTCAGATTGGACAGTTAGAGATAGAAGAGAATGATATATTGGTTGTAGAGGATCTGAGTTGGTCTTGAAGGACAAACCCTAAGAAGCTCAGAAGGTATACACAGTTTTCTGTATACACTGGTCGCGTGCATACGCGGGCTGTAGTGAGCCAGAACGCATACACACGCGGGCTGCACTACTGACAGGTCGCGTACCTGTTGACATATTGATATCTATTGAGGATTGTTGCCTCATCTTAGTTGATGCTGAGAATGTAAGCTGAGTCTTGCATATAGAGTTGGTGCTCTTGTAGAGTTGTACTCTATTCATTTGTTGTTGGAAAAACCCCCGGATTGTTGTCCATAATAAAAAGAAAAATTGTACATACATCTTGTGTTCTTTTTGTTCCTTGTGGTGATGACGTGTTGATGATATATTGATGATATATATTGTTGATATATGTTCACATATAACTTGTTCTAAATGGAAGCAATGAGTAATGAGTAAATGTTGAATGTTAACTAAGGAGTTTTGTGTAAGAGGGAAGTTTTGGGAAAAAGAGCCCCACACTAATTCACCCCCCCTCTAAGTGTGGTAGGTGTGACCGACATTTTCAATCTATTAAAGTCATATTACAAGTAGATGGTTTTCTTGTTCTTGATATGACGTTCTCATGGAAAAAATATTTGAAAACCCGACATTATGATGATACAAGACTTTTGAATATGAAATGTGTTTTGCCTTTGGTTCTTCAGAGTTTATTAAGAATAAGAGTAATAAATGATAGTGAATGAGAAATAGAATATGGAGTACAAGAGGTAAAATAATGGATTGTGGAAAGGATGAGAGAAAGTGGCAACTTTAAAAGGTTTATGACCATGTGTTTCCATATAATATGATTACTTTGGAGTTAGAGCTTGTTTTCCCAAATTTACCTCTTTCATATATCTAATGACGTGAGAGACATGCAATGAATTCTTGACTGCATGATGAAGAGAAACCTACTAAATATCAACTGACATAGCTCATGATGTAAGGCTATAAATTTTCTGCAGCTGAAAGTCCAACTAAGTACACAGTCATGCTACAGGAAATATGAAGATACTAAGATCATTTCTCCAAATGATGACTTTTTGATGGGTGGCTGAAATAAATTTACTGATGATGTACTCTATTGAAGATGTGCGTGACACTTTGGAAAATCACATCTTATTTCCTTCTTTTGTTGATACTTGACATACTGCTGAAGGTTTGGAGTGTTGCTTAAAGTTGTTGCTTGTCATTCATAATGAATAATCACAAATTACATAGAGTACCCATCATTTACATAGTGACATTCTTTCCTCAATAAGGCACAATATCCTTCACTACCCCCAGCTTGTTGCCAATAGAAAAATTGTTCCAACCAATGCGCTTTGGAGTTTTTCTTGTTTTGGACACAAATAGTTGTGATTGTATGGCTTGTTCCACTGAGATATGTGCTCCAAATATGGGTTTTTCAATCAATTTGATTAACATGAAATCACAAAAAATTCATTCTAAACAAAAAAACCATATGCTGAAATTTGTCCATAGAGAGTACCCATATGCAGATCAACATGAATTGGCATCAATAGCTACACAATTTATGGAAATTTTGTTGAAAAAAAATTGAAAAACTATCTTAAAGAAGATACCCATACATCCCTCATTGTGCATTTTCTGAATTTTTTTTCCGGCATCTTACTCATTATATTTTGAAAAAAACCCATATTTCAAAATTTCTTAATTTGGTCCCATCGATTTGAAAATGATGCGCAAAAAATCATCTCTAAAAATAGTCTGTTATAGGAAATCTAACAACAAATTTGCATTTTGACCTAGACATTGACTTTGCTTCCACATTGGCCTGGCTGACTCAGAATATCAGCTGACAGGTAAGCAACTATCTGGTGATGATTTCAAACATCCTCCAAGTCACGATTTGTCCCTGGGATGTATGAAACCTTGCAAAGCTATGGTTCTGCTACAAAATGTTTAATCCAATATATAAATATAAAATTTCTACAGAATATATGATAAATGAATTTTCATACTAATTTGTATATTAAAAGACGAAAATATGAAAGAATTGACAAATTTACCTTGAACATGTCCTTGATATCATATCATGTAGATAGGGGAAAATTATGGCAAAAGAGGTGATAATAGAGTGTTTAAAGAGTTCATAGACATAGGTTAAGAAGGATTCTTAAGTATGGATGTGAAAAAATGAGTTCAATTTGAGGACCTACAAAAGACCCATCATCTCTCTCCCCCACACGGAATATTTTATATGTCCCCATGCAAAAAATGTTGTGTTCTTCAGAAATTTTCTACCTCCTTAAAATATTGAATTTTTTTTTATCATGAGCTTTTAAACACATTTTGAAGCTTACAATAATGCATCCAAGCCTAGTGATGAAGCTTGTTCCCTTTGTTTAATTGCCTTGATCTTGTTTCTTAGCCTATTTTATGAGCAATTTCTTCTCATATTCAAATTGCTTTATTTTATTTTTTTTCTGCAGCTTTGCAACAATTTTCTTCAAAATCCTATTCTCATTTTTAATATTCCTTTCCAGTGTTTTCATTTCTTGAATATGAGTTTTTAACTATTTAAATTTGTAATTTTTTTCTCATTTTCTTTTCCTGATTCTTCAAGATCAATTACCTTTTTATCTTGAATTATGATTCTTTCATCTTGCTCTGTATTCAAATTTTTGGTCACGCTTCTTGTGGTTTGACTTGGTCTAGTGTTTGAATCCCTAGTCTTCTCTTCTATTTATGGTTTCAAGTTTCTTGTCTCATAAACCCTTGTTGTGCTTTCCCAGTGTTTCTAACGCTGCCTTCCTAAATCTCCATTTTGCATTTTGGATATGCATTTAAGAGCTCTATGTCAACTGGTTCATGTCCGACTACTGGAACCATACTCAATTTGCAATGTTAGAGGAGATGTTTTTCTCGAAATCAAACTTTTAGTCACAATGAATAGGAAGGGAGTGATACAACTGCTTTATCAAATTTGGATGAGGAGGAATTCCAGAAGTAATTTTTGGTTTATGATTGTGCATGTCAAAAATAGTCACTTCGATTGAAATGCTTATTTCCAAGGCATAATTCAAAGTGTAGTTGTAATCATAAATGATTTTAGTGTTGAGGGGGCTCTTAGGCCTCAAGGCATAATTCAAAGTGTTGTTGTAATCATAAATGATTTTAGTGTTGATGGGGCTCTTAGGCCTCATAAATGTCATCATACCTATGAATGTAACATAATCTAAAGTGAATCAATATATGTGTATAATGGATAAATGGGTCTAAATGGATGATCAGTTGGAGCTGGTGCAACTGGTCCAACCATCCATATCATTGTATAAATACTTATCAAAACATGAATAAATATGGTATAACATTCTCTCTGGTATATTTTTCATAATGGTCTTATGTGTGCATGTCACAATGTAGTCTCTTGATAAATGCTAGTTGGAAGCATAAGCTTCCAACATCTGGCATCATTGCCTCTTCATTCGACTGGGTGACAACAACGAATGGGGGTGGTATGAACCTGAAGAATATGGAGATATAAGAAGATATGAAAATTTCTCCTTGAAAAACAACATGCAAATTACTTGTGGATTGTTGCTCACATGATTGTTGCTCATGGATGTTGATTGTTCGTGATATTGAAGATGCTCGAGAAAATCCATTCGAAAACTTGAAGAAAGTTGGGTGAAATATTTTAATTTGATCATACAAATATGTTGTTTGAAGAATCGCTCATGAGGGTTCATTAATTGGACTATAGAAGATTATGATCACTTCTTGATCGATCAAATACAACCTGCATACTCAAAAGATAACAAGGCTCAAGAATCAAAGAATTAAATTTTGTTATTGTGTAAGCGAAACGAAACGATGATGATGAACAAAGACAGACAAAGTTGAAGTGAAAATGATATAGGAGTCGCTCGTCGAAAGTATGGACCAGTCAATGGAGGAGTTATGTTGGCTAAATATGTGAAAAATTAGTTGGTTCAAAATTTTCCAATGATTCAGAAGAAGTGCTCCATGAAAATGAAAATGAAAATGCTCGTGATATCATGTAAGGAGAAGATAAAAAATCTTGTTGCTGGTGCATGTCCTTGTTTTATTTCTTTGCACAAAATCAAACCTAGCTGGTTGACTTGGTCAACTAGTGGACCATGTCGACCTGGTCGATTTCTCAACTGACAGACGACAAATAGGATATTTGACCAAAGAATTTAGGTCTACAAAAGCATCGACTTTGAAACCTAACCTGTGAGCTAATACCCTCATCAAACAACGCTATCAATCTCTACAATCCAAGAAACAACGATCATCAATTACTGCCTCGCAATAATCGTGGTTCAATTCGGCATAATCTGAATATAGAGTCGACTCAACCAAACATGAGGAATATCCAATCAAAGTGTGATTGTCAGGGAGGAGATTCAGATAGAAAATGTTTTCCATTGAGAAAAACGAGGAATCCATGAAGCCAAAAAGAAGCAGCGCTGGAAGAGCTGGTGGACCCAGTCTCCTAGAGAATTGAAGAAAAGCGACAGTCCAGGTGCATCTGTTTAAATCCAATCCAACTGATAAAATTTCCAACAAACCCTGAAGAGGAGGGAGTCATGGGAGGTTTCTGAAAATGTAAAAACACAAACTTATATTTTTATTATTAAAAACACAAACTTATATTTTATGGGAGTCATGGGAGCTTTCTGAAAATGTAAAATCTTGTAATAAATTTGTGAAAAGTTCCTTTATGAAGTAAAACAAAGGGAGTTTTTTTAACAATTGTTGAAAAATAATTACATGAAGGGAATGAGTCAATCGATTCAATTCCAACCATAATCGAAGTTATTTGAGATGACTCATGTGTTAGTCTAGTCGAGTCTGTAATTAAGTCGATTCATAAAAGAAAAAAATATGTGTTGTTATCTTAATCGATTACACATCACTCAATTGATTCGAGTGTGAAATTGAGTTATGAAGGGAGAGGGTTAATCATGAATCTTTAATGAATACAATCTTCTCCACCTTTTTAATGTAAGTTGGGCTTTAACCTACAAGATCGATTCCTTACCGACATAATTCGATTCCTAGTCAACCACATTTTATTGAGTTCGTAAAAGCCCTGTAGGAAAATTTTCTTGTATTTTATTAACAATAGAGTTTTGTTATAGTTGAGTCCTTTGAAGTCATGCATGTGAAGTAGAGTCACTGAGTCATCCTTCATGTAATTTGATATATAAACTCCATACATTTCCATATACTTGGAAATCATAGCGATGATTGATACCAAGAACACAACAAAAAGCATACGTGGTGCAAGATCCAGTAAGAGAATTCATTAATAGGCGAGAAAGAGAAAATATTTTAGACTAAGTAGTAGTTTGACAGAGCGAGCACATAGACATTGAGAACTTCATTGATCATTGACAGAGGAAAAAATTGCAGCAACATATTAAGCATAGCACTTACAGAGAGAATTTGTGATGAGCATCGAACATGAAAAATTTGCAGGGATTGAAATCATTCAAGAAAGAGACATCAAATGACAAACACACATGTAAGAGATTAAAAGAAATATGATGGCACAAATACTAAATTTATTGATCCCCTTGATATAAGAGTTGCAGAACAATTCCTTGGGTCGTGACAAAGAAAACAGAGGAATGGTAGAATTGGTTGATGTCACAGACCCTCATCAATTCCATAAAAAGAGCCCCAGGAGCGACAGTTCGTTGGAGAAACCCTAGAGAGCGCCTTGATGACTCCTGGGAGGGATATAAGATTTCAAGTGAGTATGGTAGTCAATGGCACCCAAAAATAAATTGACAGAGTCAATCATATGGAGATCGAGGAGTCGGGACATGTGATATGTAGTCATTCAGATCCATTGGAAACCAGTCACAGTAAACCTTGTATATGTGTATATTTCTATACAACTAGCAGTTGTTGTGGCTAATTAACCCATGCAGACTGGTATTCATGGTTCGTTCAAAGTAGGGAGATTTATGCAAGAGTAGAGACCCATGACATTGTTGCACACTTGCTCGAGACGAGCAAGGATTTGAGTGTCGGGGAGATGTTGAGGGGGACTCTTAGTCCTCATAAATTTCATCATACTTATGAATGTAATATAATCTAAAGTGGATAAATATATGTGTATAATGGATAAATGGGCCTAAATGGATGATTAGTGCAACCGCTCCAACCATCCATATCATTGTATAAATACCTATCAAAGCATGAATAAAGACATTAAAACACTCTCCCCGATATATTTGTCTTGATGGTCTTATGTGTGCATGCCACGATGTTTTCTCTTGCTTGAATGATGGTTGGAAGCATAGCCTTCCAACATTAACTCATAGCTTAGAAAATTTCATAATAATTAACACTTTAGAGAATGCACGTCGAAATAAGTTTTCAACTTGCATTATGATCAAGAAAATGAGTGTTAATATTTCATGAGGGATGATCAATTATGGTAGTGTTTTTAGGAGTACGAATTGGAAGCAGTGATATAAAGGAAAATAGGAGAAGGTATATCATAGGTTTATGGAAAGAAGGTAGGATAAATACATATTGTTAGCACTAATATTTTCATGATCAAATTTTAGTCTTAAAAATTCATATTTTGCTTATATAAAGATAATAAGGTCTTCTTAGCATATTTTTGTCCATCTTAAGGTCATATGAGGGGTTTTAAAGTCTAAAACTAAGATTTTGAAAAGGGCGCTACAGGAATTTCCTGCAATTTTCCTATGCAGAAAAAGTGCACTTGCGCTACAGGAAGTTCCTCTAGCGCAACATGTTTTTAAGCAAATGACATGGTTTTGGAGGATGATTATGAGACCAGCCACCTATTCAACCTATTTACTTGCTGAGGTGAGTTTGATATCATTCACTTAAGATCAGAGGGAAGGGAAACTCATTTTCCAACTGGAGCTTGATTAGTCAAGGACCTATTCTACTGTAAAATTTTTGCCTAGAAACTAGTGTTTGTTGTCACTATCCAGCACTCCTATTTTTTAGGGATACCACATCCTTTAAATTTCAAACACCTTGGTACCTGATAAGGAATGTTTAATTCTTGATGGAGAATATTTTTGGAACACATCATCACGTTGACCTAATTTTTAGCAAGAAGTTACCAGAAATTTTGGAATTTTCCTGTTTTAGTCATCAAATTTTGGCATGGATTTCGAAAAGATGATGATCAATATCAGTAAAATGAAAGATAATTTTCTCAATAATAATATCATCTACAAAAACCTCTTTCAGTTTTTACACAGGTGTCATGGTTTGAGAGATTCAAATGAATCTTTACAACTCATTTTCTGGATTTCGAAATTCAGGAATTTTCCTGTTTTAGTCACTATCTTTGGGAACAGATCTCGGGAAGATGGAAGGTTATTTTTGAAAAGTGAAAGAGGTTTTTCTCAATAAAGGACTCATATACAAAAAAATATCTCTAATTTTATACAAGTGTCATGGTTTGGGAGATTCAAATGAATCTTTACAACTCATTTTTCAGATTCAGAAATTCAAGAATTTTCCTGTTTTAGTCACTGTATTTGGGAACAGATCCCAAGAAGATGGAAGGTTATTTTTTTAAAGTGAAAGATTTTTTTCTCAATAACATACTCATATACAAAAACCTCTCTCATATTTTACAAAGATGTCATGGTTTGGCATAAACATGTAGATCTCTGAGCATCATTTTTCCAGAATTTTGACAGTTTATTTTTCCTAAAAAATTGCTTAGCCACCTCGTCATTTCAAATTTGGGATGGAGGTTTTAGGATCCATTTTTATTGGATATTGAGAATCATGTAATCTATTTATAAAAGAGAGGAATTAAAAGAGCAGGAGGGGAGGGGGAAGATCCCTATTTTGGTTTTCATTGTAAAACTTTCAAGAGTTATTTTTTCTTATATTTTTCTATGTAAAGATATCAGTTGCTTATGAAGCTAATGGTCAGTGTGTGTTTCTACTATCTGTTTATCATATATTTTACTTCATATTGAACATTTTGTGTTGTTGTATGATATACGACTGCAAATCTGTGTTGAGAAGGTTTCTTTATACGATATATTGCAATCTTTGCCACATAAATGTTTAAGCCCTTTGAAACTTATTTGGAAACGATTTCCGAGTAAAGGTTTATTCTTCTACTGAGTAAAGGCATTAAAGAACAAGTTGTTCTTTGGTGAATTTATCAGTTTTTGTTCCACGATTTTTCAGTATCATATATCTTTATCTTATTTCACTAAGTAGAGGTTTCATTTACCTGGTTTGTTGCACATAGGGAAGTGTCTTAAATAGTTCAAATCACAAGCCTCATTGAAACCAGATGTGTGATATATCCATCTCTAAACCCTTATTAAACATTTTGAAACAAGATGTGCTAGGATTGACTCTATAGCAGTCTAGAGTCGACTTATAGCACTAACACATATCAAGACTTACTTATAGTTTGTCAAATTCTTTACATATTTCACTCTTCTAATAACAAGCTTAGTTGAAAAGTTATTACCTCTATGACCAAAATTTTGATCACCTTGCATTTTATTGGAGTTGAAGGAATAATTTGAAGATGATATTTATGTTGCAATACTGCTATAGGAAATTCTCATGGTTGAGTTGGTTTTTTATTCAGCTTGCACAGTTTTCCATTTGTTCATGTGTTGACCATAGCTTTGACTATGACCTAGAGGACTCTCAACCTGGGTTGATAGGTGGATGAGCATCTATTGATGATTTGAAACCATATCCAAGCCACAATATAGTCTTGGGATGCTGCAACCATACAAAAATACAAATCTACTACAAGAAGATAATTGTAACTGTTTGGATAAATTCTAGTATTTTTTGCTAGAACGAATTTAAAAACATGCACGTGCATCCCTTATCATGCATTTTATGGAAATTTATTGTGTATTATTCCATTTATCACATTTTCCTCAAAACCCATGTCTCGTAATTTTTAAACTTATACTCATCTACTTGTAAATGTCATGCAAAGATCGTCCCTTAAGATAATATGCTATAGGTTCTGTAGCTACAACAATTTACAAGGGAATTTCAGTGCCTACAGAAAGTCTAAAAAATTGTAGAATTGCTCTAAAACATCTTCAGTAAGTTACGATATTGTGCAATTGTCCTGTGTAAAAAAAAATTGAAAGAAACCCTAATGCTGAGGAAAAAATCAAATATTGAAATGCTTGAAATTATTTTGTTGCATTTTACCTCTCTACTGTCATGATGATTTGAAAATGATCAGAAGAAGGCAAGTACCAAGTCTTGGATGCTTGGTTAAAAAAGTATGTTGAATATTGTTTGAAGGGGATGGAAGTGAATATGCATCTGGAACCATAGAAGAACATTGATAACTCAATGCTCTCTCTCCCCCGAGACTGAGGATCATGCATGTCCTCATGCATCCTTGTGAGATATGATATTTGACTTATTTTGTTGGAAGAATGAAGGGGCTACTGAGTAATTGCAAGAAATATTATATAGGAAATCAACTGCTGAAACTAAAGATCTAGAGTTTATTTGAAATATGAAACTATGTGTTGTTGATCATCAAATAATAAATACTACTGGAACCAAAATAAAAACCATGAATATTAATACATAGAACCAGAAAATCTGCTACATGGAAAGATATTGCAACAAAAATGACATCCCATTTTTATTTGCAAAATGTGGAAAAGGTTGCAACTATTGATACCATTAAACCATATAGTCCTCATCAGAACCTGAATCCATGGTACAATTATTACCATGTAAATGGATGTGTTGACGTCAAGAATGGAAAGAAATCATTGGATTATGAGTCATTAATGTATGTCGTTAACCAATGTGATATCACTCACCATTGATGTCAATGAGCGTCAATGTATCCTTAATGCATCTTGTCAAACACAAATGAATGTGTTGGCGTCGAGTAACCTACGGGATCTGATAGTTAGGAGGAATTAATGCATCCCCGCTACTATCAATGAGGAAACAGGTCATCGAGGCATACAAGTTCCAAGGAATTATAAATATCTCGTAATCTTGATCCCAGATAGAGTGTTGAAGTCGATGGGATAAGAATTACTAGAAGAAATTCCTTAAGGAATCCCACATCATTCAGTACGAGCATAACAAAATATTGATTTTAAGAACCAAAATATAAGATTGAACCTACATGCAGAACTTATTGAGAAATTGGCCTGCCAGTTACCTGGTTTTTAAGCAAAACTCATGTCCAGTTGCACCAATAAACCAATTTTCACAACTGGAATTATTTTTATCTTTACTGTTTTGTTTATTTATTTATTCTTCTACCCTAACCTACTTGCTTGAAAAAGAAAACATCTTTCAAGTATATGAATAATTCCAATGGATCCATGTGTGTAACAAGATTACAAATAAACACATATTCAGGTTTGGAAGATATACTTTGATATATACTAGAATATGAGAAACCGGGTGCTTTGATTGATAAGATGTCAAGAATTGTTGAAGAGTGAAGGAATGTTGTGAACTAATAGTTTCCTGAAACCATGATTCAATGTAGTTGTTGTTAGCACTAAGAGTTACACTTAGACTGTTATAAATGTAATCCCAGTACCCATCAAAGTGTGGAAGATAAAAGTTTATGATAAATGGAAAGTGGATGGAAAACTCAGAATAAATGTCAATCACAGCGTACTTCATACAATATGTACCAAAAACTAAGGATTTGAATAAATTTGATCAGAGTTTTATGAAATGAGATGAGCAGGTGGAAGACTTAATAAGAAAAATGTAATATCCCTATCATCTACATCAAGTAGTATGACACACATATAAGGAATAACTATCTGAAATAAGAAATTCTTATAATCAAAGAGGAAAATTCTGATATATTTGCAAAAATATCAAAACAAATCTTCCATTGCAACAAAGCTACAATTCAGTCAAATGAATCATTCAATGGACTATAATTAAAATTAGACAACAAGAAGACGATAAGGAACATAATTGATTTACATTATTCAAAGGATCTTAGGTTTGATACATATAATAGAAAGTACCCTATGATACATAGACAATGTCAAAAGTATGAGTCTCTCTCTTACTCCATTCGATCCTTCCTTCAGTCTTACAATGCCTATCTTATATCCTAGACTGTCATTGACAACTTTACAATTCGAATAACAACTCCTGCATAGGATTCCTATTCCTAAAGGTGGTGTGACTATATTTGTACACTAGAAATAAAATAGAATGCTAAGATTCAGGCTAATGTTGGCAATGTTTGCAACATCTTCTTTGTGGATGATGAAGTGTCCCTTCGAGCGCATATTCCTTTGGTAGGTGGTCTCCTAGCTCACATATGACCCTCAGATAACTGGAATGCATCCATATTAACACCTAGTAGTTGTTCCTCCCTTCAAAAACTCCAAAACATGAGTTCGCAACGCTAATTCGCAGTGTCTATCTGTATTAGCCAATTCGCAGCACCAAGCGCTATGAACTTTCCTGTAGTGGCTCGTTTCATTTGATAAAGTCTTAAAACATTCCAAAAACTATCTCTAGTGCCCCAAAATGTTGTAACAACTTATAATATTGGTACATAACTATAAGAGAACATCCCAGTAGCTAATCATGGCTTATAAAGCATAACCATCCTAAAAAATGCAAAATGCATAAAACAAGAAATTTTTCAAAAACTGATATTGGTTACGGAGGTTCATCTTCTTCATTTTTTTAACTTCGGAGCTTCTCCTGGTAGCAACCTTAGCCAACATGTCCAGATTTCTCTTGGCCAACTCTTCTTTAAAAGGATGTAGTTCTTCCTTTAGATTTATGATCTGAGCTTGATAAGATCTATTTTGTCTATAGAGATTTCTAAGTTGCATGTGGAGGGGCAAGAATCTTTTAGCCAGAAAATTTTCCTTGTCAATAGACTTGCAATGAATATACAACACTTCCTTAAGCTTCCTCCTGACACTCAAGTATTCCTTTTTCATCCTATCAACTTCGTCTCTTGCTTCCTTGAGTTGTCTTTTGAGCCTCTTGAAAGTGGGATTTATTTCTTCTTGGGGAGTATTGATATCAATAATTTCAATGGGTTGCTCAATCAATTTGGATTTACCTTTTTTCTAGGCTAAAATTTCTGCTACATCACTTTTCATAGGAACATTTTTCTTGGTTGTTGCCCTAGTAAAATGCCTCCTAGGCTTAATCTTGTCTGCAATAATAGGTGAAGGGAACATAATTTTTCTTCCTCTCATGCCTATGAATTTTCTTGAAGGAACCTCCATAGGAACGGGCTCTGCCTTGGGTGAAACCTCCCTATGTGAAGGTTGTGAAGGCCCTCCTGCCTCTATTTCATTTGTATCAATCATAAAAACGCCTATTTTCTTCTTTCTAACCTATGAACACATAGTATTATCTACAGGATAAGGGCTTTGTATATTAGACTGTGGAGTGGGGGAAACATTCAGCTGGAAGTGTGATGCAATGAGGAATGTTTCCCTTGTCTTTCTCAACTCTTCCATCACCAACATTTTAATAAGGCCAGAGTGAAATACACTTGTGTCTACTTGTTTAGATTTGGCTTGAACTCTATCAGTCGTCTTACCAATGCTTCTAAAGAGGTAAAAAGGGAGATTCATTGCTTCTTTCTCTATGAAGTATAATAGAAACCTATGTGATATTGATAAACCATGTTAAATCTTCCCTCACAGGTAAAATACATTTGAATAACCGTCAACATTTTATCAAAACCTTCAAGCATATGGTTTCTAGGGACCCCTTTGGACAAGTTTTCCTCTTGATACTCTAGTTTAAGAAATTCCTTGGAGAAAGCAACATTTAATGTCATAGCCTTGAACCATTTTTCTCCAATGTAGGGTATATTTGTTGCAACTGAGATGGACAGCTCTGAAACTTCAAATTCTAACATTCCCACCTTCATTTTGGTCCCATTGAAATTGAGTGTGAATTCCCTGGCTACCTCTAGATGCCCCCTCTGCATCTTTTGATAGAAATTGATGAAACCTATTCTCTGAAAGGACTCTCTGATCAAAGGTTCAGAATCAAGCAATATCATGGCATAGGGATTTGTTCTTACTATTTCACCTCCATTATGAGTCTTCTTTTGATGTGGATTGTTCATAACTGATGTTTGAAGACAACCTTTCTGTAATATTTAATGACTTCTAGATGTGTGAAACAAGGAATATAGAAGATTAGGGTTTTGATGAACAAACATTTTTCAATAGGCTAACCTTGTATAGAGATTGTATAGATTTCAGTTTATACACATCCAGGAATGAGATAGGGATTTATTGAAAAGGAAAAGCCATTGAAAGTTATGACGAAAGGAGACACGGATAAGATTTTGCAAAACAGATTTTTATCAGCATAAAAAATGGATTAACAACATCACTACACATGCAACTTTAAGTCTACTCCCACAGACGATCAACTTTGCACTACAAAATGGATAGGTATATAATTAAATTTCTTAAGATTGCAGTTTTAGAAAGATGAAGAATGTTGACGATTAAAATCACAATGAGGATTTCGCCCGCAAAGTATTGCTAAATCCTATTAACTATAAGCTAATATATATATACTAGTAGATGGGACCCCCTTGTAGGTTGGAGGATCATATATGGGTCTTATTTGATGTTTTACTGTTGTTCGACACTGCTTACAGGATTGAGAATGATTGATGATCGATGTTGGTCCTATTCACGATAGATGGATGAGGGATAATACATGTTTGTTCTCTTGCTTTAGACTCAAATGCCATGATGGCTTATGATATCTATTGTTTTCATTGCTATACATTCTTGGATTCGTTACTTTGACACCTGCAAAAGACACATGTTAGTAATGACAAATAAATATCAATTGAAAAGAAATAAAGCAATATAAACAAAAAATGCAAAAGGAAGGAAATGGTTTATACTAACATGTTACACTACATGCATTAAAACGATCATTGTGAACCCTAGCTAATAAATAATAGCTATGTGATTTATTGAGTTCTATGGAAATATAGTTGTTATACATTATTGTATAGTTGGAAATGGTAATATGTGGGTGGTGCTCTTGGCATTTGAGGGAAGTTGATTTCAATGCATGGTTCAATTGGATGAGTTAATGGATTAGTGGTTGGCATGCACTAAGGAATTGAATGAGGTTGAGCATGGAGGTGACGTGCATTTACTGCACGTCACTCCTACTCCTTCCACTGGCCGCCACCCTAGTTAGGCTATTGTTTCAAGTTTCAACTGAGTTTGATGTGGTTAAGCTGTGACTTTCAAGCAGAGGGAGAACCTCTCAACCAATTCACGTTTTTAAGGTGCTCTTGGTTACAGGTGTGTCTTTTTGGCCATCCATGAATTTTCTCTGGTTATGAAATATATGGCTCAGTATGTATGGGTTTGTGCTTTCTTTAAAGTCTAGCAACTATGTAATTTGGTGATATTTTCTAGATGATTGGTGTGGGTTTTTCATCGCAGTAATGTCTGAAGTTACAGTGTATTAAGTTGTTATGAGTGTTAGTAGCCATAAAGGATCTATGTCATCCTTGTTGTTTGGTGAAGGGTTTCGTTTGGTCTAGACTGGACAATTGTCTCCATGCATTTGTATCACCATACTCGATCGTTTGTCGTTATGGGGTTTACTGGGTTTTTGGAACACCTTGTGTCACTACACTTTTCTTCACTTGGGTATGAATTCGTTCATGTTACTAATGTCACGCAGGTCGTTGTGATG
Source organism: Picea sitchensis (assembly GCA_010110895.2). Lineage (NCBI taxonomy): Eukaryota > Viridiplantae > Streptophyta > Pinopsida > Pinales > Pinaceae > Picea > Picea sitchensis. The sequence continues at coordinate 226,306 of SNQJ01S0008737.1, forward strand.
GTTGTTTTCCAAAGGGATTGCTTAATGTGACCGTTATTTCTCGGCCCTATCTTGTCTCAGCATTTTTGGGTTGATTAGGAAGTCCATGAGGGTTATACCCTGCATTTTCTAGGTGTCATTACAGAATCAAAATGGAGCCTTGCCCCTYTGTTCATAGTCTCCTTTATCACGAGGATTGTCACCCTGTCTGCAAAGACATTTGTGGTATAGCATGTGCGTGCACCATGGGTCTCGAAGGTTTTCACCTGATGTCGTGAGTCGATTCAATGTCTCCTTGTGTTGGTCCACAAGACCAATCCTTGATTACTCAAAGCTCAGTTTTGATAAAGGAAACCCTTTATGTCATATTGGATACATGGTCGATGGTTATGGGTTCGATGGTTATGGGTTGGTGATGCATTGTCAATAATGTTCTATTGTCGACTTGTCTTTGTTGATTATCCCGACAGTGGTTTTTGGTTATAGTCGTTGAAATTGCTTATTATGACAGTCACATTGATAAGATCAGCATTGAAATTAGTTGACTGAAGAATGGGGTTGATAAACAGTCATTTTCATTTGCGTTGGGATTATTGAAATGTTAAATAGACATTAGTTTATAAATGATTAATGCACAATGATTCCCTGAGCGTGATGCATGGTATGTGTGGCGTTCCCACAGCATGAGTTAATGATTACTGTGAGTGTGTGTTCTTAATTCCTAAATGGGTTATTGCAATCATGATGATTATGACATTTTCATCCACTGTATATGTTGTGATTATTTGATCGCACCATCAAAGAGGGTCACGGGATTTTAAATATGGTTTTGTTGCATTTTGATCGATTTGTGTTGTGAAATCGGGCATGTTGTTGTTGCCTCGTTGTATTGGATGGATAGCCCGTCATTTTGAATGTTTAGAGTCAAAGAAAATTGGACCTGTACAGTCACAGAAATACACTTGTGTTTGGTCGAATGGTTTTGTGTATCCCACAGCATAGCGTGAGTTGAAGTGGTGATTGTTGTCTATGTATTTAAATGGAAAGTCAAGATCTTTGCAATTTAAATATGGATTATGGTGTTGACTGTCTACTATGTATGTTAAATGAATACCATGCCTTTTAATAGTGGTACGCAGATATGTTTTGACAGTATAACCTTATTGCAAATGAATTATTAAAATACAAAATTGAGCACGACCTTTGAATTGTATTTGATGATTGAAATAATTTGTGAGCAGTGGTTAGTTTTGATGTTGAACATAGTGGAAATAAGTGATTGTTTATGCAGTTGGGAATCGTTTTAAAATATTAAATGGATAAGTGAGATGAACAGAGCTCCCCTATAGGCTGTTGTGGAATGCATACAATCTTGTTTGATGACACTGTGTTAAATATTTGATTACAAACAGGGAACAAGTTAATGCACAGAGTTATTTGGACTATACACAGTAGTTGTTTTTTTGGGGTTACAGTGGTCATTTGGTTGGTGTGTTTCCTTTTACAGAATGGTTTTACGGATTACTTAATTAATTTTATGAACAATACCCGCTCTCTTTCCCCACCATTATTTCGCTTTTCGCTAATTACAACCCCATCGCCTTCCCACTTTCATTTTTCACTCCATGTTCTAAAATGGATTACAGTCAAGGAGAATTTTGTATTGAAGAAGTTGGAAATTACATTTTCTTGGTTGGATCACAGTGATGTTTTCTTTGGTCTGCATTACAATTGATTGTTTGTTGTCTTTGAGAAGTAGACATTTTATTTTCCCCTTCATTTTATCATTTTTCTCTAAATACAAGCCCCTCACATATCCCATGACCTTTTGTTCACCCCCTGCTCATTGAAAACAGTTAAACAATTTATATGGATTGGATTGCATGAGTCTGATATGTTGTTGAGCCAAAATCTATTTCATGTTTTTAAAGAGTTGTCATGTATGGTTGTTAAAGGAACTATTTTTTAATCAATTATGCATGAAGGAATGAACTATTCAAATAAAAGGCTGAAAACTGAGGCCTATTATGCCCCTGTCAAAGAGAAAG
>SNQJ01S0008737.1:230778-279049 GCA_010110895.2 Picea sitchensis
CTATCAGGCTTCTGGATCCGATTTCGGATCATTTTGTTACTTTGACACCTACAAAAGACACATGTTAGTAACGACAAATAAAGAGAAACTGAAAAGAAATAAAGCAATATAAACAAAAAATGCAAAAGGAAGGAAATGGTTTATACTAACATGTTACACTACATGCGTTAAAATGATCATTGTGAATTTTTAGGGGGATTAAGTCCCATCATTTTGTTATTTTTGGTCATTTTGTAGCCTATGTGGGAAAAAGAACAATGTGATTTACTAATTAAGCATTGTAACTTAGATTTTAGATTAAAATTATGGATTTAATTCTAAAGTGGAAAAATTGTGACTTGGGTTTCCTCATATAAATATGAGGCAAGTCATTTTCATTGGATCATAACTCATCACTTGATAATTTTCTCTTGGATTGAAATTTCGGTCTCTTTGGACAATTCAATGTCTCTCTTCTCTTGTGCAAAAGGATGGAATACTTGTTATTTGGAGCAATAAATGCTAGTGATTTCTCTTGATGGTATTTCTTTGGAAATCTGTGGATGAATCTTGGTAGTAAGGTTTTATTGCATGCTATATATTGGATCTTTGTGAGTAATTTCTACAATTTATCGTCATTTTTCTTGTTAGGTTTAAGAAATATATCTTAAACCTTAGGAGGAGTAAAAGGGCTTACACCCTCCACCAAAAATTAATTATTGTTTGCTATTGAACGGTTATAAAGCTTGCAACAAAAAGTAATAGGATTTACACCCTTGCTGCAAGGTCTAGCTAGGGTTTATTTCTCTAGGAAGTAAGAGGGTTTACACCCCTAGAGAAACCTTAAACCCTAGTTCATCTTGGATTTCAAGCTAAACAATTTGGAAGGAGTGTTGTTGGGTTTTACAAGGGTTTAGCTCTCAAAAAATATCTCTTCTTCCTCTKTGTTTAACTTTCCTTCCAAGGAAGAGGCTCCATTCACCTAATAACAAGGCATTAGTACTTTGCATTGGAGATTGTTAATTGTTGCATTGGTAAACGTGAAAGTTGATGGTTTGGAATTGTTCATGTTGGATTTGAATTTTACATGCTTTGGACTCTCTTATTCTTCAAGGGCATATTGATTGGTCAAGTGGTTAGTTTTTTGTAATATTTATTAAGCTACAACCATTAGGGTTGTAGTAAAATTATCTTCCTCAACAAGTTTTTAACACTTTTGACCGCTAAAATTAGCATGCAAGCAGTGAATTTTGATATACTTTTCATGTACTATTCATTGGGTGGCTTGCTTGCTTATTTTGTTGGTTAAAAGTTGTTGTTGTAGCAATTTTTTTCTACAGCCATAGGGTTGTTATAATTTTCTATTGATAAATCTCTTTTACATCCCTCCATTGTCATCTAATTCATTGTTTTAAGCATTGGAATACTATCTCTCGTTACATGTTGATTTTTCCAATATTATATGTTGATTAAATGATGTAATTTGCAGCTGTCATAACTTGTCATTTACTGATATATAATTTTTACTGCTGCAATTTTTGGATAGAAAGAATAACTTGTTGTTTCCCCCTTTTTCGGGGGCTCATTTCATCATATATTTTCTTGGTTTTGGTTGTCTAACATTTTTTTTCAAGTATTCTTCATTGGAAACATTTCCTTGACCGATACACATCCTCCATCAAGCCCCTATAATTTTTCAATGTGAATAATAGGGGTGCTCCATTCTTCTCCTTGGTTTCTCCTTTGCAATCTCCCTAGAGTCACTCGAGAAGCCTCCCGTGTGTTGGACTTGTCCATCACTAAAACGAGGGGGATATCTATTGAGGTGACAGTGATATGTGTCCAATTGTGTCACATGATTTTTGCTTGGGTTGGATTTTCCAAAACTACAAATTATGTGATAACAATTCCAAATCCAACACGATGGCACTAATTGTCCATCGTTTAAATGCACCAATATGATATTGTAAAATGAGCCTTTAGATATAATCATATTGTTAATATATATGTACGCGTGATCAAACAATACAAATTAATTCTATACTATAAAAAATTTGGGTATAATCATCCTAATTCTATTTAGATGAGATGTACATATTTCCCACAGTTCGGTTTGCAAACTAGATTAATTAAAATAGTTGTAATGTTACAAATTGACTTACATCCCCGACAATTGTACCCTTCAAATTGTTAAGAAGGGAGATTAATTTATTTGCAGGATGCGAGATCATAGTGCATGATACACCTACAATTTAGTCAGCTACAAATCTTACTCCCAACTACCAAGCCATCAGGCAATCCTCTCTTGGAATCGAAACACTGTATTTGTATATATTCTCCACAATACTCTCAAAGCATGCAAACTTCACCGTTATATCTATAAAAAAAACAACAATATGCTACAATATAATCATTTTTATGCGCCATTAATCTCTATATAGTTGGAGCTAGCAAAGAATATGGCATCCCCATAGAGACAAATGGCCCTTCTACAACCTATAAATCAACAAATAACCACTCATTCTATAAGAGAAAATAAGGATTAATAGTCTAAATCAATTATGTTATACCAGAATGATCATAAGCCCAATACATGTGGGCCACATTAATCACCCATTATATCCTTTTGCAGCCAATATCTCATCCAACGCTTCTAAGAAACTCTTTGTGAAATGGATTTGTGTTTGCACCTGAACTTTGACAGCTTCAAATGCGCAGAGAGCTATGTCAGAAATAAACTCTACAGAAGCAGGTCTTTCCAGATATACTAAGGTCCGGTGTCTTCTTATTTTCTGGGTCTAAGCATGTCAGTGTGAATTGAGCAAGAAAAAACAGCGAAATCATCTATGGTGGGGAACTCATCAGAAGTTCCTGATTTTTATTGCATGTCTAAAACTTTTTTCTAGAGAATTTTGAGAATTCATCATGTGATCCAAAACCTTATGTTTTCATTTTGCAATCGAGAGAACCATAAAAACAACTACAAAGTAACCAAAACTTTCTTATCTAACAAAGGAAACTAACCAGCTTGAAAACGATACATAAAACCTACCCACCCTTGTTATCACTAACCACATACCAATACTCAGTGGCCAAGGAATTAGGCAAAGTTGAAAATCAGCAATACTTGAAATATTTTGAGCCTAAACAAATAAATATACATAAGCATATTTTTTTAGTAGTCATCTAAAAATCGAAACACTTGTTACAAATTTAAATAAAATTTGTTAGATCATACTGGTCAAAGAGGAAGAAACAAATAAAGAAACAATTAGCAAACCCTAACAGAAGAAACCCTAACAGAAGAAGATGAAAAGAAAATAGAACTAAAAATAAAATGGAAAACAAACATAAGTAAGAAAGAAGGGCATCTTCTCAAAATAAAATCTGCATATAAACAAAGAACAAACCAATAGTAAACAACCAACATGAATATTAATAAATACACTAAAGGGAGCATTACCTTTCAATGACCTTTATCTAATATGATACAAAATAACTTTGTGATGCAGGGGCATTTAGCCCAAGCCAGCAATGTGATTATTTTGTCACATGTTGTGGCTTGAAGTTGAACTAAGGAGGCTTCAAGATCAAGGGAAAACCTATTTGAATGTTTTTTAAAGTAGATAACTATTGTCAGATGGTGTTACTGTGAATTGTTAAGTCAATGTAGGAATAAATGGCTATCTGAAGCTCCCTGCGAGGAGAATGAGCCACCTAAGTGAATTTGTTACTAGTTAGTAGGAGTTAGTTTTTGCTAAAATTAGAAATCCCTCCGTTTGTGCAGGAGGTGGTTAGTAGCTAGAATCTTTCTGGTTGTAATTCAAGAAAAGGACTCTCGGGATGGGGGAGATACTGACTGTAGTGGGAAAGACAAAAAAAAAAAGGGGGGATGCCAGTAATTTGGGTGAATTCAATAGCAAGCATTTTTTTTCTGTGTGAATGAGTGACTACTGGTTGGTATTTTTCCCAAATGCTTGGTGGATTCATTGCAGACCTGCTAATAATGCAAACACAGGTATTTTGATTGTCTTTTATTTAGCTCCTATATGAAATTACAGTCGACTAGGGTTATGGATAGAGAATATTTCAAAATACAATTGAGGAGGGACACGATTGATTTGATCTTACTGTATTAAAATCTCACGAATCCAAGAAAGTAACCTCGGACTACCATTGGGGTCGAATCCATGAAATAACTGTGCGTTCCTCCTACTTGTTACATGCACAAAGGGCGAACAGAGTAATACATACAGAAAACAAATCGATGGTTATTGTGCGTTGTGAAAGTAGATCTATGGTGTAGACAGGTCCGGTGGGGAGTAGAAGCGCGAGGGTTGAGATTCACCTTTGATTTGATCGAATGACAGTAATACCAGATTGCAATCAGAACAGCAAGTGAGTTAATGTATGCCTAGCAATGCGATGGGAAACTGCTCACGATAAGTGGTCTTAAGGCGTGTCAACGTTCCATTGGATATCACGATTAGGAAGGCCGTACTTCCAAACCATTTTTTTCTTTTGCGATAAGCACCCAATCATATAAGTATGGTCATGTGTGATAATGAAAGTGCCAAGGTAAGGTTATTCTAGCACTTTTGAATACTTAACTAACGTTGTCAATAAGTGTTTGAAAGACCCTGACAAGTCTGCAGAAGTAGCCATATTTGACTAAGGTCCTAAACAGGAACAAACATCAACCTGCCATCAAATTTTTGGTATCAGATCAGGAGCTTTGCTCAACAAGCAGTGGAAGAAAGACATGGATGTACGTGTAGGCAAAGCATGCTTGGAAGCTATGGAGTTGGGCAGACAAAGAGATCCAAAGACAGGGGATGTGAGTGAGCCTGAAGAAGAGGAACAAGGAGAAGAAGCAGCACCTATGCAAGAAACCCATGAGTTAAGGTATTTTCGTTCAATTCTAGGGGCAAGTTCAAGACCAAAGCCTGAATTGCCTACCTATGAGGGAAGTCTCACTGTTGAACATCTCATTGATTGGATCAGTGAGTTAGATAAGTACTTTGAGTATGATGAAATTGAAGAAAACAAGAAAGTCAGATTAGCAGTGACAAGACTGAAAGGGCATGCATCCTTATGGTGGGATAGTGTGCAGGCTGAAAGGAGAAGAAAGAATAAACCATTGATAAAGAGCTAGGATAGGATGGTGGCCAAGATGAGAGCCAAGTTCTTACCCAAATATTATCAATTATCTCTATATAGAAAAATGTAGAACCTTAGGCAAAGGTTATTGTATGTAAGAGAATACACTAAAGAGTTCTACAAAGTGAACCTGAGAGCAAGCTATGTAGAAGAATCAGCAGAGAACACTGCTAGATATATCAATGGTTTAAGAATGGAGATACAAGATGAAATCAGCATGATGTCTTCTAGAACAATGGAAGAGGCCTACCAATGTGCCTTAAGAGCAGAAGAAAAGGTATTGAGAAAGCAGAACTTCAATAGAGGTAGAGGTTCAGCCAAAGGAAGAGGGAAAACAGCTGGAAGAGAGAAGTTTGCAACCCAAAAGGGAGAGTTCAGCAATTCAAATCAGCAAGAGCAGCAAAACAAGGGCAATGACTCAAGAGGAGGAAGACCTTACCAAGGAGGTAGAGGTAGAGGAAGAGGCAAAGACACTATCTTTAGATGTTACAAATGTAAAAAATTGGGGCATAGATCTTTCGAATGCCAGGAGAGGGAAAACATAGGACAGAGGGGAGCCTATGTAGCTCAGAGTGAGCAACAGCAAGAGCAGTTGCCAGTGGTCAAAAATTTGCCACAGACTGGAGTAGCTTTGATGATGAACAAAGTCTTGTTGAAGCCTGAGAAGGAAAATGTGGAACCTGCTCAAAGAAAGGCTTATTCAGGACCATGTGTAAAGTCAAAGGAAAGTGTTGCAAGATGGTGATTGACAGTGGGAGCACTGACAATCTTGTTTCTTCAGAGATGGTAGAGAAGCTGAGTTTGAAGAAGATCAAACACCCCGTACCATACAAAGTATCTTGGCTGGACAAAGGACATCAAATTCTGGTAAGTGAACAATGTGAAATTGATTTGCAAGTAGGCACATATAAAGATAAAATTGTTTGTGATATTATGCCCATGGATGTTTGCCATGTAGTTCTTGGAAGACCTTGGCAATTTGACAAAAAGGTGGTACATGATGGTAGAAGAAACTGTTATAGTTTTGATACGAATGGAATGAAACATGTGTTTCTTCCTTTACAAGAAGGGAGTGTAATAGAACAGCAAGCAGCCAAAGTCCTATTATTATCAAGCAAAGAGTATTTGCAGCAACTGGAAGAGAAAGAGTTGAGTTATGTTGTGGTGTGCAAACCTAGAGTAGTATTAATGAAAACTGATATTACAGCTCTCCCTGAAGAAATTCAAGAGATGTTGGCTGAATTTAGTGATATTGTGGTAGATGATTTGCCCAATGAGTTGCCACCAAAGATAGACATTAGTCATCACATTGACTTCATTCCTGGAGAAAACTTACCAAACTAAGGCAACATATAGATTGACACCTAATGAGAATGAGGAAATCAGAAATTAGGTCCAAGGATTGTTGGATAAAGGATTGATTCAAAAGAGTCTGAGTCCATGTCCAGTGCCTACAGTGCTTACTCCAAAGAAGGGTGGTGAATGGAGGATGTGTACAGACTCCATGGCCATCAATAAGATTACTATTAGGTATAGATTTCCATTACCCAGGATGGATGATATGATGGATTGCCTGAGTGGGGAAACTTGCTTTTCAAAGATAGATCTGAAGAGTGGATACCAAAAGATCATAATTCGAGAAGGAGATGAGTGGAAGACATCTTTCAAGACAAATTATGGATTGTATGAATGGCTAGTTAGGCCATTTGGACTGTCAAATGCACCAAGCACCTTCATGAGATTAATGAATGAGGTCTTGAGAGATTTCATAGGTAAGTTTTTTATTGTCTACCTTGATGACATTCTAATTTTCAATCAAACTGAGGAAGAGCATTTGAAACGTTTGAGATGTGTCTTGGAGAAATTGCAGCGAGAGAAACTGATGTTAAATGTGAAGATGTGTTCATTCATGAAATCTAAATTAATATATCTAGGCTTTGTCATCTCAAGGGATGGTCTGAAGATGGACCTTGAAAAGGTGCAAGCAATCATTGATTGGCCTTCACCTCGGAGTATTTTTTAGGTAAGAAGTTTTCATGGTTTTGATAGTTTTTATAGGAAAATTATCAGGAATTTCAGTGACATTTGTGCACCCATTATGGAGACCACTAAGAAGGAAAAACAACCATTCCATTGGACAGCAGAAGCTGAAAGGAGTTTTCAGTTTTTGAAGAAAAGAATCATTGAACAACCAGTACTGAAATTACCAAATTTCAGTGATCCTTTTCAAGTAAAATGTGATGCAAGTGGGACAACAATTCGAGTTGTACTTAGTCAGGAGGACAGACCTGTGGCTTACTTTAGCGAGAAGTTGAATGAGTCAAGACAAAAGTATTCATCCTATGACAAGGAGTTCTATGTTATTGTTCAAGCATTGAAGCATTGGAGGCATTATCTGATGCCTATGGAGTTTGTTTTATTTTTTGACAATCATGCTATGCAGTACATTATCCCGCAACCCAAATTGAATCAGAAGCATGTCAAATGGGTCAAGTTTATGCAGAGTTTTACTTTTGTGTTGAAACACATAAGTGGATAATCAAATCGGGTAGTTGATGCTTTAAGCAGGAGACATTAAATAGTGCAAGAAAATCAGATTCAAGTTTTAGGATTTGAACACTTAAGAGATTTGTATGAGATTGATAATGATTTTCAGAGTGCGTACAGGGCTTGTAAGAATCCTATAGAGGTGGACAGAGAATTATGGACTGAATACATATTGCAAGATGGTTTGTTATTTAAAAATAGTAAACTATGTATTCCTAAATGCTCTATGAGAGACAATCTGATCCAAGAGAAGCACAATAGTGGAATGGCAGGTCACTTTGGAAGTGATAAAACCTTTGGTCAGTTATGTCATTTTTACTTATGGCCAAAGATGAGGTCTGAAGTGGATAAGTTTGTGAGCAAATGCAGGATATGCCAGCATGCCAAGGGAAGAAGCCAAAACACATGCTTATATACACCATTCCCTGTCCCTACTAGACCCTGGGATTCTGTAAGTATGGACTTCGTTTTGGGTTTGCCAAGAACTCAGAAAGGGAATGATTCAATCTTTGTAGTGGTTGATAGGTTTACAAAGATGGCACATTTTATTCCTTGTTTTAAGACAAGCGATGCCACCCATATTGCTAACTTGTTCTTTAATGAAGTTGTAAAGTTACATGGTTTGCCTAGAAGTATTGTCTCTTATAGAGATGTGAGGTTCACAGGTCACTTCTAGAGGACATTGTGGAGGAAGTTGGGTACTAAGTTGAACTTCAGTTCAGCTTATCATCCATAGTCTGATGAACGGACTGAGGTTGTTAACAGAAGTTTGGGTAACATGTTGAGGAGCTTAGTTGGAGAAAATCTAAAACAATTGGATAGGGTGTTGGTAAAAGTTGAGTTTGCCTATAATGACTCTCCAAACAGAAGCACAGGTATGATCCCATTTCAAATTTTGTATGGTATGCATCCTAGAGGGGTGTATGAACTAAGAGATTTGGGACAGTTAGAAAAGAGGAGTGCAGATGGAGAAGATTTTGCAGTTAGAATTAGTGAATTAAAGGAGGAAGTTAAGGAAAGAATGCAAAAAAGTAATGCAAAGTATAAAATGAAAGTTGATTTAAAGAGAAGAGAGAAGAACTATGAGTTAGGAGACTTAGTGTTGGCTTATCTGAAGAAAGAGAGGTTCCCAAAGGGGACATATAACTCTGTGGCCCGAAGATTGGACCATGTAGAATTCTCCGAAAATTTTCTCCCAATGCTTATGAGCTGGAAATGCCATTAGGAGTTGGCATATCTCCTATTTTCAATGTTGCTGATATATATCCCTTCACAGCAGATGACACAGATCAGATCACAGGAGATAAAGATGTTGGTGATGATTTCCAATGGTTGAAGCAAATGCCAGTAGCACAGCAACTAGAAGCAGAGGAGATCCTAGACACTAGAATTGCAAGAGTACGGATAGAAGGATTTTTGAGTATTTGGTAAAGTGGAAAGCACGATACGTAGAGGATGCTACTTGGATGATGCAATGAGAGGAACTAGAAGCTAAGGGTTTCTTGTTCTTGTGCTTTTGAGCGAGGGTTCAAACCTTTTCACCACAGATGCGATGCGAGGGGGCATTTAGTAAACCCGGCTGATGTGATTAGTTTTGTCACATGTTGTGGCTTGAAGTTGAACTAAGGAGGCTTCAAGATCAAGGGAAAACCTATTTGAATGTTTGTTTAAGTAGATAACTATTGTCAGATGGTGTTACTATCAATTGTTAAGTTAATGTAGGAATAAATGGCTATCCGAAGCTCCCTGCGAGGAGAATGAGCCACCTAAGTGAATTTGTTACTAGTTAGTAGGAGTAAGTTTTTGCTAAAATTAGAAATCCCTCCGTTTGTGCAGGAGGTGGTTAGTAGCTAGAATCTTTCTGGTTGTAATTCAAGAAAATGACTCTCGTGATGGGGGAGAGTATTTGTAGTGGGAAAGACAAAAATTAGGATCACGATGAATTTGGGTGAATTCAATAGCAAGCATTTTTTTTTCTGTGTGAATGAGTGACTACTGGTTGGTATTTTTCCCAAATGCTTGGTGGATTCATTGCAAACCTGTTAATAATACAAATCTTGAATGTATTTTTATTGTCTTTTATTTAGCTCCTATATGAAATTACAGTCGATTAGGGTTATAGATAGAGAAGATTTCAAAATACGATTAGACAGGGGTGGTTGCAGGACTTCGGTATCCACAATAGCAAATGGAGACCAGTCTGTGATTATCTTTCTTACGACACACTTAGCATCAGTTATTTCCTAACTTACATTCATTAATACACTTCAAAGAAAGCACAACCATGATAATTACTCAGATCTAGTACTTAGCAATGATAAGCAGGTTATACTCAATAGATTAATCACCTAGCATCTTATGTATCATATCTAACATGCATTCATATCTCATAAGCTAAAGCATCAATGAATCTATATAAACATATCAGACCACTTAGCAAGAGAGAGACAAACACATCATTTTAATTACTACGGAGTTCTAGGTGGTTCACCTACCACAGAGACTCGTCCACAAAGTCTTCTTTCTATTATATTGGTCAAGAAGTTCTGACCACCGAACTTCAATGATCCCTACGCCATGCAGGGGCCGAGGAAGAAGATCTACATGCTTCAGCTAGATCCTTCTTCCTTATCCTCAACATCCAACTATAGCGATCTTCCACTTAGCTCTCAGATCTCATGCACAAAGCTCTCTAAGATACATCCAATCCTACAGATCAAATACTAGCACTAAGCTTTCATTCATACACCATGCAGATGTATTACATTACTATCTTCTTTATCTTACTATCTATATTTCCTATTCCTGAGATTACAAATGGGCTAAACATGGGTAAACCCAAGGACCGACATCCCTTTCAGATTGACTTGTGAAACCCTAAAATGGATCTCAAAATAGGTCTTGCTTCCTTATTTTCTACTTCACATTGCACTCCTTCCTTGGCAAGGCATGTGATCCCAAAAGTGGTCAAATATGACCAAAGTACTCTTCAAACTTGGTCAAGGGCCAGCAGAGGCCCCCAACACTCACTTGTGACTAATCTCGAGACATGCTCTTCTCTGAGTAACTCTTCCTCGAAGGCCTCGAGCTTATTTCGAGATACTTCGACTGTTGCTTACTCTGCTTCTTGCTTTCGACAAACTCTTGAATGAGTTAGTTACTAAAAGCTGGTCCTTCTAAGCATTGCTACGGTGTGTTCCCGCATTTGTTCGGTATGTCCTTGTCTCTCAATCTCTAAGAATAGTTGACATGCCCTATCAAGCAAAGGTTGAATTTGTTGCGTCACTTCCATGACAACACTGCGAATCATATAGATATGGTTGTTGCACGATGTGTTGTTAGTGGGACCTCTTCATTTTCTCTATGGTCGGTAGGTCCTTAATTTTTGTAACTACCAGGATTGGTGGCACCTCCTAGAGTTGACTCCAATTTATGTAATTCCAGGTACTCGGTCAGGTTCTCATGTATATGCACACTTCTACTACTTAATTGCTTACATTCTTGAGTGAGTTCCTTAATCCTTTCTAATGTACTTCGGGAATTCACTTCTCATTGGTCACGTACTTCTTGTGGAGTACTCGGTATGGCTTGGAGATTTAGTTCTACTACTCTTTGTTGCGGTTGCTTTCGATGACTTCAGCAACCTTCATTACTTGGCATTCTATAGGTTCTTTTGCCTTATGTTCTAAGCAGGTCCAGTGAGAATGCTCTGTTGGCTGCTTCTTCAATCCTGATTTGCTTCGCAAGAAGTTGCTATTTCTCCTTTTGGATCTTTGCGCATTCTTTATCAAACTTCTCTTGGATGGCCTCCTTCTCTTGCCATGCAGCTTGGTGTTGCTCTATGATATCCTAGTTTGTATTGTGCTTTGGGGCACGGGTGGCTGCATTTATTTACTTCTTATGCTTTTTGGTACTTCAACTAGGTGCGGCAATCTGGCGAAAGTTGAACTAACTTCGTCTCTTACACTTGAGTGTTCAACCCGGCATAAGCCTTGATAGGCTGTCGCAGTTCAAACTGGAGAGCTGCTTTGCTTGCTCAGGCTTCGACTTGATTCTATCATACATCATCATTTGCTTGGCCTCCTACTTACGTAATTTCTTTTGTAAAATAATTCAAAGTTGCAAGAAAAGATAAGAATGGCTGGGAGTTGAAGTGGTCTTCATCTTAGTTCTGATCGCTTTCTTTCTTCTTAGAGGAAGACCTCGAGAAGGTGACCATTTTCTCTTCTTTAGAACTTAGGCGAACTGCCATTTGCTGTTCAAATTTTTCTAGGTCTTCATCGTTACCTTCTTCATATGGTGTGACAAAAGTTGTCCCGCTTCTGAGGAAATCTCCCACATCTTGAACCTCTTCAGTTTTCTTAGTCTCCTTTGTCTTCTTTTTCTTAAGATCTTCTTTGGGCCCAAGTGTGTCTTCGCGGAGTTTAAGGCTATCAATATCTGAAATGCTTGTTGGATCTGTTGGAACAAGGAGGTTCGTCGACCATTCGCGGTGATTTCTTCTAAGTCTTCTTAGATTGACTTATGATGGAATTTGGAGTTTTTCACAGTGTTCATCAATGCGTGGAGTTAGGTAGATAAAGTGGCACTCCACGCTGAACTTTATCAAAGTCCAGAACCTTTGTAAAGTGTTCGAGGGAGGTTTATGCGATGTTCACTCCTTATGGTTTCTTTTAGTTGGTTATAGTATCTATGAAAATGGCATTTTCCTACCACTGCTTGCTCATGTCCATCAAGTACCACAAAGTGCGAACCCATTAATACCCAGTTTGAATGGGAGGCTGGTTTAGGAAGGTTGCATCTTCTGGTAACTCCCATGCAACAAAAGTGATCAATATCGGCCGATAGCGAAATGGAATTCATGCCCTGGTCACGGTCTTCTCTGATCCAATCTCTAGGTGATTGACCAAATGCTGCCAATTCATCACGGAGTCGCCATTGCATTTTGAGGTCCCTTTCGAAACCTAATGCTAGCGTGGGTTTATTAACTACGGACCATCTTCAGGTACTGTCTGTGACATGCGAGGTGCATTGTGCCACTCTCGATGGAGGCTACCTTGTAACCTCGGCACCTTTTTCCAACATTGCCATGCATCTCTTTAATCTTAAAGTGAGAGATATGCGGTCACGATCTTCAGGGTGGTACTCATGGGGATCGAGGAATTTTGCATGCTAAGCTTTGGTAATCTGTTGATCAATGTTGGATCAGCAGGTTATCACGACAGTTCAACCATAGGTATCCTCCATAGTAACTTGCTAGCAACAATTTCACACAAACAATCACCTTCTGATAATGCGCGAGAGTGCGATTATTTTCATGGCGTTGAGAAGCCCGAGGCGGACTTCATAGGGTTCATCGTCCATTGTTGAGGGATGATCTTCAGATTGTCGCCCTTAGTCTTTGTTAAGTACTTATATGGTACGAGCATGTTGTAGGATTTACGGTCTCCCAAGTTGAAGTCACAACAATTCAACGTTATGGCTGTCTGTGTGGTAGGTGTGAACTCCTTTTGGTAGATATGCATTGATTAGGGTGTAGTCAAAGTCTCAAGGGACATTGTCCCTGTTAATCACACCGCTTAAAGGAGGAATGTAAGCAGGTAGAATGGTTGGCACTATCCTCGTGTTGTCTTTGTTGTGTATATGCTTAGTTCTCACCTCTGTTCCGGCTCGGGATGTTCTAGCCTAAGCAGTCGATGGGGAGGCTACCACAACTCTCGACAATGAGGCTTGGACTCAGATCGGGCGTTCCTCTTTTTCGACGTGACTCTTTCTTTCCTTAAGGTAAGTACATCTCTCCTGAATTATTACATTGCGTTAAGCTCGTCGGACATGTGGCTTCCGGGATCCTTGTCTTGGGTTGTCCATGGGTATTTTATACCGTGTCGGATAAGTAATTTGAATTAATCATGTTTCACATTGTGAAGTTTGTTAAATGAGCTCAAGTTCTAAATTGGAAAAAGTGTCTTCCGACCATGGTGTGACGGAATAACTAAGTAACTCCGCAACGGACTGCTTGCAACGGATATGAAACTTCCATGACCGTTGATCTATCCGTTAAGGTGAGGTCCAACGGTCTAATGGTAACCCATAGCGTTTTCGATCCGTTCGGACGTGATCGAGCAGGGTATATCGGTTCCAGCGGCTATATTGCTTTGTCATGGCGAAATTACTTCTAATAATACCGTTGTTATGATATCTTGTGAGAAGCTCAATTACGAAACTCTTCTTAACGCGAAGTGTCCTCTAGAACCTCTTGTAACCTTACATTATTAGCCCTTTTCTTTCTTAACTTCTAGCCTTCTTCCCAGTGATATTCATCTCATTAGTAATTTTACCATTATTATGTTTATCTTCTGTGGTCTTGGTTACTTCGCATTGTGGAAAATCTTTCCTAGGGTTCCTTGATAATACCCACTACGTATCAACAATAGGTAATTCGATCTTCTGCGGATCCTCAATTTTCTCTTAGCTTCACCATCGGAGGTACTAATATTAAATATCGGCGATCACGCTCTTGATTTTCAATCAAGTTTGTGATCCTTCTAGTCATAAAGTCTTTTAATTCTTGTTTCTTACGTTCCAAAACTTTTACTTCTTCCCTTTGTCTGGCATGTTCTCTGTCAATCCAGGGTTTCCCTATGGAGCATGAGTAAGTCGGGCGTTGTCTTCAACAAATTTAATTATCTCAAAGTCTTCCTCACATTAGTTCATTGGCAGGTCATAGGTTTCCGAGTGAGCCTTCCACATAGTTTACTAGCTTTCCTCTGAAGAAACTTGTTCCTCCTAGGAAAGGGGTCATGACAATCTTTCCTATAGCTTCCCAAGTTCTTTTACGGCATGTAATGTTTACTTGTGTTTCTTCATCAAAGAGTACAATCGATGTCAAAGTCTAATTATTCTTGCTTGATTTTCTCCTTTGCTTTGAAGATATCTGATGACTAATCTTGCTTCGATTTTCTCCTTTGCTTTGAAGATATCTGATAACCTAACATGTCGGTGGTCATTCAAGGTATCTTTCATCTATAGTAATATCTTTTCTGATTCATTCTGGGTTTCTGCTATAATCTTGGTCTCTTGATCTCCCTTAGGGTTTGATTGTTCCATATTCAGATTCTCAAGCCTAGCAATCATTCTAGGGAAATCCAATACTTCATGGTCCATAGCCTTACAACAAAGGCAACTAGATCTCCTACTAGGGAATTCCTTAGCAAGATGTCTCGGTCTTCTACAACTGTAACAGAGGGTTAATCCTCTCTTTCTCTTAAATGATCCCCAACTTCTTCTGTACTGCACACTAGGATCATGGTAGCTAGCCTGCAAAAAAAAAAATCTAGGATCCTGCATCCACTTGTTAGTCCAAACATTCTTTCTATGCATAGGTATAACGTATCTATCACTATACTTATCAGATCTATTCATATCAAACTTTCTTTCATCTAATAATGCCCTAGTTTTGAAGCTAGAACAGAATCTATCAAACATACCTAGATCCATGCTTTAGAAACAAAAAAATCACTTATCTTACTTCTACAGAGTACAAAGCTTCCAGATCTAAGACTTTTAACTATTCTTACCTTTATCGGGGCATAGAGTTCACAGATCTTACCTTTTTCTTGCAGATCTAACCTCTTTCTTCATAGATCTGACTTATTTTCTTCAAATCTGACCTCTCTTTCTTTAGATCTGGCCTCTTTCTCTTCATATCTGACCTCTTTCTTGGCATAGAGCTTCACGGGTCAAACAGAACACTGCGCACTAGGGCAACAAATCTACGCACAGAGCTTATTTCACACAAATATTTTTCTTCTTCAGTTCCTAGCAATCACAATTCCAGGTCCCGGCAACGGAACCATTTGTTGGCACACGGGCAAACCCAAGGTTCAACGCTTAAGAGCGCACCAACAAAACCCTAACTATCGGCCCTTTCAGCAACACCTGCGAAGCAGATGAAGTTTCACCTGAGGTAGAGGCATGGGTGGTTGCAAGACTCAGATGTCTGCAACCTTAGCTGGGACACAGATCTGTGATTATCTTGCTTACAACGCACTTAGCATCAGTTATTTCCTAACATACATTCATTAATACACTTCGCAGAAAGCATAGATTACCGCAGTAATTACTCATATCTAGCACTTAGCAATGATAAACAGGTTATACTCAATAGATTAAGCACCTAGCATCTTATGTATCATATCTAGCATGCATTCATATCTCATAAGCACAAAGCATCAATAGATCTATCTAAACATATTAGAGCACTTAGGAAGAGAGAGACAAACACATTAGCACAATACACAGAGTTACCATGGTTCACCCCCACCCTGGGGCTACGTCCACAAAGTCTTCTTTCTATTATCTTGGTTAAGCAGTTACAGCACAGAGCTTCAATGATCCCTACTTCGCACAAGACAAAAGATCTATGTAGCTCTCTAGATCCTTCTTCCTTTCTCCTCAACATCCAACTATAACAATATGCACTTAGCTCTCCGATCTCATGCACAGAGCTCTCTAAGATACATCTGTTCACATAGATCCAAATACTAGCACTAAGCTTTCATTCATACACCACGCAGATGTATTACATTACTATATTCTCTATCTTACTATCTATATTGCCTATTTATAGATTACAAAATGGGCCTAAACATGGGTAAACCCACGGGCCGACATCCCTTTCCCGTTACATCAACCCAAAACCGTAAAATGGATCTCAAAATAGGTCTTGCTTCCTTATTTTCTGCTTCGCATTGCGCTCCTTCCTTGGCAAGTTGTCGCAGTCCCAAAAGTGGTCAAATATGACCAAGTACTCTTCAAAACTTGGTCAAGCACCAACATATGGTCATGTGTGATAATGAAAGTGCCAAGGTAAGGATATTCTAGCACTTTTGAATACTTAACTAATGATGTCAATAAGTGTTTGGAAGACCCCGACAAGTCTGGAGAAGTAGCCATATTTGACTAATGTCCTAAACAAGCACAAACATCAACCTGCCATCACTTTTAACTTACCACCAACTCCTCCAGGCAGCCAATTATCCTCTTGTCAAAATAGGATTCTACAATAGCATGTGATTCTTGTAAATAAGAAAACAATTCAAAATCCATCACTTGTGAAATATTGTCTCTTCCAACCACAACATGGATGGCCCCTCATGATAGAGAAGCTAATTTTTTGAAAACAAGACACGCAACAAAATTCTCTCTCACACACACAATCAGAACCAGAACTAGAAGATTTAGCATAATTTGATTAGAAAAACAACGTGAAAGGAATTATTTATGTATCATCTGGTTGGTGAACTTAGAAGTCCATGCTTAAAACAAACATTCATAGAAGATATTAAAATATCACATGTTATAGTATAATTTGTCTAGTAGAAATTCATATCAAGATTGTTAAGGTTGCATTGAATAAAGAAATTATATAAGCGTGTCAATATCATGCTCACATTGAACTTGTTATATTTATTTTAGATTTAACATGTAAAAATAAGAAGAATCTGAAAACCTTTTCAACATTTAAAGGAAGAACTGAAGATCGCATTTTATCCAGTACAATTTCGCACCTGCCAAGCCTTTGGGAAATCCTATCTTGGAATCGAAGCAACGTATTTGTATATATTCTCCACAATACTCTCAAAGTATGAAAACTTCACCATTATATCTATAAAAAACAACAATATGCCACAATCTAATCCTTTTTATGCGTCATTAATCTCTATATAGTTGGAGCTAGTATGAAATATGGCATCCCCATAGAGGCAAAAGGCCCTTCTACAACCTATAAATCAACAAATAACCACCCATTCTATAAGAGAAAATAAGGATTAATAGTCTAAATCAATTATGTTATACCAGAATGCTCATAAGCCCAATCCATGTGGGCCACATTAATCACCCATTATATCCTTCTGCAGCCAATATCTCGTCCAACACTTCTAAGAAACTCTTTGGGAAATGGAGTTGTGTTTGCACCTGAACTTTGACAGCTTCAAATGAGCAGAGAGCTATGTCGGAAATAAACTATATAGAAGCAGGTCTTGCTAGATATATTAAGGTCCTATGTTCTTCTTCTTTTTTGGGTCAAAGCATGTCAGTGTGAATTGAACAAGAAAAATAGCCAAATCATCTATGGTGGGGAACTCATCAGAAGTTCTTGATTTTTCTTGCATGTCTAAAACTTTTTTCTAGAGAATTTTGAGAATTCATCATGTGATCCAAAACCTTATGTTTGCATTTTGCAATCGAGGGAACCATAAAAACAACTATAGAGTACCCAAAATTTTCTTATCTAACAAAGGATACTAACCAACTTGAAAAGGATACATAAAACCTACCCACCCTTTTTATCACTGACCACATACCAATACTCAGTGGTCAAGGAATTAGGCAAAGTTGAAAATCAGCAATACTTGAAATGTTTTGATCCTAAACAAATAAATATACATAAGCATGTTTTTTGGTAGTCATCTAAAAAAATGGAAACACATGTTACAAGTTTAAATAAAATTTGTTAGATCATATTGGTCACATAGGAAGAAACAGATAAAGCAACAATTAGAAAACCCTAACAGAAGAAGATGAAAATAAAATAGAACTAAAAAGCAAATGGAAAACAAACATAAGTAAGAAAGAAGGGAAGCTTCTCAAAATGAAATCTGCATATAAACAAAGAATAAACTAATAGTAAACAACCAACATGAATATTAATAAATACACTAAAGGGGCCATAACCTTTCAATGACCCTTTTTTAATATGATACAAAATAACTTTTAACTTACCACCAACTCCTCCAGGCAGTCAATTATTTGCTTGTCAAAATAGGATTCTACAATAGCAAATACTTCGTATAACGAAGAAAAAAATTCAAAATCCATCACTTGTGGAATATTGTCTCTTCCAAATGACAACATGGATGGCCCCTCATGACAGAGAAGCCAATCTTTTGAAAACAATACACACACAATCAGAACCAAAACCAGAATATTTTAACATAACTTTGATTAGAAAAACGACATGAAAGGAATTATTTATGTATCATCTGGTTGGTGAACTTAGAAGTCAATGCTTAAAACAAACATTCATAGAAGATATTAAAATATCACATGTTATATTATAATTTATCCAGTAAAAATTCATATCAAGATTGTTAATGTTACATTGAATAAAGAAATTATATAGGTTTGTCAATATCATGCTCACATTGCACTTGTTATATTTATTTTAGATTTAACATGTTAAAAGAAGAATCTGAAAACTTTTTCAACATCCAAAGGAACAATTGAAGATCATATTTTATCCAATACAATTTCATGTTAAGATTATTTAGCATACATGAGATTAAGATATTATATTAATTGCATTATGTTGTCATTACACTTAATGTCTTCATTTTAGGTTTAAATGAAACAACACAATTGCGTAAAATTTAAAAGGCGTGTACACAAAACCATTCACATTGGTTCTTTCCCAAGGGCACCTAAGGCACTAAAATTAAATTAGATAATATGTTGACATCAGTTTAGTTCTTTCAATATTTTATAGTTGCAATATGTTCTCATAAGACATTTAGCCTCGTATCGGTGTTAAAAGATTTCTATTTTTATTTCTACTCTACTCTGAAAGAGAAAGGGGGAGCAATGGTTCAGATTGTAGCAAATACTATATCATAGTTATCTTCCATTGAAGCAATGAGAAGTCGAGAGTATAGGAGGAGATGAATTAGAGACGAACATTAGTATAATTTCCTACCTACACCTATTATCATGCATTTTACCAAAAAAAACGGAAACCACAGTATAGAGTGTTGAAACTTCAAATATGCCTAGAATTTCAGTCGAGAGTCTGTAGTCTATCGAAATATTCGGACGGCATTCATTTGTACAAGGGAGCCATTAATCGATATGGGCCAAAGGGAATGGCTCTAATCAGTAGTCTATTCAATCAGTGTGGGAGGAATCTAGACAGAATAGGGTGTAGAGTATATGAAATCCCCAGGAAGTAGAGCATATGACTCTCCAGGCGAAACCCCAACTTGGCAACTACTGTAGGTAAACAATTTGGCTATGTCCACAATTGTCCTGTAAACCATCCGGGGTAGGTCGTGATATTTATAGCGCATTTGAAGTGTGAAGAGATATGTTCCCCATAGTGATATTCCAAGTGGCTTGTTGATAGTGATGAGATGTCGTAAAATTAATCAATATATTAACACATAATGCATTTTAATATTGAGAAGCTATTATCTAAATAAAAGTATATACATTATGTATATGTCCACAATGAATCCCAATACTAAAACAAACCATAATACATAATAGTGATAGTGACGCTTGCATCTAAGACCGAACTAGTGGCACAAACTCTCGGTAAAATCACCCAACAACCCAGACGGGGGCCTTGTGTCCATCTGTGAGGATCTCTGTCAACACCATTTGACATCTTCATGCATGCATGTCAATTTCTTTTGATGAGACCATTGTTACGAAAAATATATTTTCTAGCTTCGTGTATGCCAGAGGACCAAGAGTTGAGAAACGAGAATGAGCCGGGAGCCTACTATGATTCCTCTAGTAAATCTAGAATAGCATTTGAACTATAGAGGAGAGGAGACAGCGTATGACTAAAGGATTTGGTCTGCAATCTGAGAGGAGTAGTATTGGGAGAAAGGAGGAGGGGATGGATGTCCTCACCCACTATCGTTCATTTCTTAAAGATAAATATTACTCCAACTACAAAAATGAAGGTGGAGAGAATGTTTCTTTAGTCAAGTTGTGAGGTTTCTTCGTTAATGAAATAAACCATTCAAATCCTTTCCAGGAGATTTATAGGGAGCCTTGAGATATCTATCTCATTGATCCTTAATTCCACCCCCGTTGACTTAAAATATCGTCCCCTGATATAAAAACACAGAAAGGATTACCAAGAGACCTCTCTCTCTCTCTCTCTCTCTCTCTCTGCACTCTATGTATATATATAATCATATATATATATATATATATATATATATATTAAAGAAAATTCAAAGAAGACATTACTCAATCATCTATTGGATTAATGAGAGGAGGGTGAATCGATTGATAGAGAAATCAATCATTTTCTAACCCATAAAATGCAAGTGTTATATCAATGTAGCGTTATCATCCAATAGTTTCACAAAGTAAATAAACAATGAAAAAATAGAAGAAATCATGCACATTACCCGGTACACGGTGTTTATGTGGAAGAGCAACAAGAGAGAAAATCGCATAATGATTTTTCTTATATATGTCTTTAAAATTACATTCATTGGAAGCACCAACTTCCTTTGTTTTCCATCATGAGGAGGAGCTCGACCCCTAGTTTATGAGGGCTGCCCCGAGGGGTATCTTCAACTCTGGCTGCAACCCCCTATGTTCTTAGGCTACAACCACGTAGTCACTTGCGCCCGTCCAAAAATACTGTCGTGAGTAATATGATGGAACCATTGTCACACTATCAGCGTGAGATATCTTGTTTAACATGTACAACTTTTGCACCAAACAACTTGTAACAACTTATACCAAACAGCATGTAATCAGCCTATACCATAAAGAAGTGCATCAACAAAGTACGCACCAACGCGTACCATCAGCATGGTAAAGGTGCATCAACCATGCACCAAATGGCACCAGTAAAAGTCAAATACACATAAGAGATTATCATCAACCATGCACCAAATATGTACCAATCATGCATCAAATACACATAAATTATGACTCATCAATATGTACCAACATCATCAACTATACACCTCATGTATGTGCCAACTCATCAACTACTTGTCTCAACCATGTACCCAACATATACCTCAACCAAAAGCCCTCGTAAATTTCATCATCCAAATCTGATTTTTAACTCTGTAATAGACCTTGTGTATATGATCACATACCTGGAAACCTTCCTTAACTTTAACAACAAGAGACTATCATTTTCATCAAACTTTACTTTAGTCTCACATGATTAATTTTGGATTAGTAAACAACCCTAACTTGAAATAATCATAACTATGTACCTGTAATGAATAAAGGTCTAAAACTAGTACACAATGTTCTTCAATTTCTTGTCTACAATTTCTCCAGGTTTCACTTCTTGGAACCTCCCATAAAAAGAGTTATAGCAAAAATGGCATACCTTGCTGAATTTTGGCTTATTTTAGAGATCGAACTTGTAGAGAATTCCCCACACGGAATATTTGTTGTATAGATATGAAAATGGTACATAGAATACTAAAGACTATATTCTAACCAATACATTTGGTCTTACTGAATTTGGATCTGTTATGAAAAATTTATGACGTTTTTACCCGAAACACTTGTTTTAGACTAGTTTCAAGACTAGCCACAAACCCTATTTTCCACGAAGTGTAACTCCAAAAACACAACAACCCACAAGCTGAAATTTTTATCACAACTACTTGGATATTTTTCCTCAACGGCCTCCATATTTCACGGTCTGAATCATTCTAGAAAAAAAGTTATTGAGAAAATGGTGAGATGACCTATAAATAACATACCTTAAAAAGCATCATCAAAAGAATTTATCCTCCCTTGAATTTCAGCCTTGTTTACTTCACCTTCCCTCTAAAATTCATCTTAGATATACTTTGGTTACCTCAGTAACTTGTAGATATTCAATATGCTCAAGTTTAATTAAAATTAGAGACCCTTGCCTCTTATTTATACTTTTATGTAGCTTCCTCAAGGGGTTACCTGCTAACCATCTTAAACCACTTTCCTTATTTTAGGGCTAACCCACTTCTAACCACCTGTCCACTTAGTAATTTATCCATTAAATTTATTATTTAAATAATTTCTTTTGTATCCACTTTGACTTATAGTACACTCATCACTCACTTTATTATTTAAATAATTTCTTCTTTGCAACCACTTTGAATACTTTGACCTTTTGGGGCTTCTAGATGACTCATGAGGGTTCTCCAACTTCACATGGGCATAACTCTCTAAAACCGTGAGGAGTTATGTAACGTTCCACATACCACCGGAAATGGCATGACATGTATCATCCATCTAGAATAGTATTACCTTTAAATATATTAAAACTCATACCATTATACATCAAACAAACTTGGGTCCATTACCCAAACCTTTGTGCTACCGGAATTCACTACCGGACTTTCTTCAAGGGTTGACATCAATGAAAACCAACCCAAATAATCAACACATCCCTTTCAATATTTATAAACATTTTTTTCAAAGATGTGACCATTAAATTTCCATTGCTATGAAGAGCCTTGGCATGTCAATACAAGTCAGTTTTGGTTGTCTCTCATATTCACTTTGATAGCATAGAATTAATAAGAAGAACATTATGAAATCCATGATATATTAGGTCACACATGCAAAAGAGTTTAGACTTACTCTACTCGTGCAATTGAAACACGATGAATGTGTTTTATGTTACATATACTTTTCTCATGTATAAAGAAGTGATCTTTCCATCAAAGTCATAGTATATTTATCAAAGGTTTTATGACCCAAATCATTTAAAGTCCTCTATGGAAATAACTCATGCTATAAGTTATAAGTTTCAAGGATTTGATGTAGGATACGATATCTATGGATTATATGCAAGGTTATATGTCATAAGTTTGGGTTGAGGACATGTTGTATGGCACATGGTTGAAATTTAAAAGGTGGCTTATATGTTTATCGTTGCATGGTATAAGCATTGATTGATTCATATGATATGATGGTCACATGATACAAGGCAGTGTTTGAAAACGATGGTGATTAAACTCTAGCTTCGCATGTGGATTTGATTACCTATAAGATGTGACAAGTGAGGATTTTTATGATTGAAATGTTGATATGGCATATGAGGTCGACGCTCACCTGGATTTTGGTTTCAACTCATGATTGGTTTGAATTATTATATGGAATATGAAAGGTGCAATTTAGTTGATGTGGCATACGTGGTTCGCAACTTTATGTTTGTGTTGAGTGGTGGATTTGGCCATGCATTGAATATGACGGGACATGGGAATTTACTCCACAGCCCTAAGTGTGTTACCTTGCTACCTTGAGGGTTTTCAAGTTTCATTTCATTTTTGCGTTATCATTGAGAGAGCTTGAGCTCTGGTAGTTGATAAACCCTCATTCTTGGTGGTTGTTGTAACCACTTTTGGCTCTCGACACTAGTATAAAATTGCATTTTAATAAGTATGAGTTCACAGCTTGTTCTACATCTCTTGCAATGAATTTCTTTTTATGTTTATTAAGTTTGGCTCTGGTTTGCATGTTATGTACATGAAAATGTATTCTTTTCCCTTGCTCTGTCATTTCTTGAATAAAAATGAAAGAAAATGTATTTATTTTCTAAGAATTCATTGACTTCTGGTTTTCTATGTCCATACTACCATTTTCCATTTGTCCTAACCGGTTCAATGATGAAAAGGTGAATAGAGTCTTGGGTTTTTGTTGTCGGTTCACATACAAGTAGAACCCAACTCAAAAATTGATTTATTCTTGTTGGTTACACTTTATGTGTTAAGTTTGGGAAGAATGAAATTTACCTGGTTCAGCTTGAGGAATAAATAATATGGATTTTTCGACATGGGATCAATGAATCTTGCTCAATGTGAATTAGAAATCATTCTTTGGGTTCAACCCAAGTTATACGAAACCGCATTCACCATTATGAAACCCTTGCGACATGGTATGTGTTTCCACTTTATTTCTTCAACCAAGAATCTTTGGGGGTGGAAAATTTTGGTTACGGGTTTTTTTATTACAAGTTATGTGCATTAATAGACTCAAACTCGTGTTTATTAGTACTCAACAATTGATGTTATTTCCATTCAATTCATTAATTTAGTCCCATATCCATTGTCTTTGTATGATGGGTAAAAGGTTTTGAACTTGGGACAACCAGATTGTATGTAATATGAGTTGTTTATCGTTGGGACATGGCTCGACCCTCATGTCGAATTTGGCTATAATTGTAGTTATTGTTTCAATTGTTGATAAGAATGGGTTGAGATAAGTTTTCTAATTTGCACTCATTTTATAACGAGTTGATGAAATTGGGTGTTGTGAAATAATTTGAGATATCTATAACCAATTTATGTTGTTATGTTGGGATTGCAATTTCGCAATATTGTTGATTACTTTTGATAAGGAATGGAAGGTTTCAGACCCGTGTCTTTTGAAAGATAAGTAACTCCATACCTTACTTGTAAAACACTTTTCTTTCATTCAAGCTACTCTATGCTTACCTTTCATCCTATGAACCAAAAGTGTTTTGGTTCATTGAGTTATGTCTCATGTGAAGAAATACATATGCAAATACAACCAATACAATTGAAAAGGATATGGCCAATAAAGCTCATAGTTCATAAAATCCATGTTTGGATTGGGCATTATTATGTTGATGCTCTAAAAGTATTATTTTGGGAGTACAAGGATATAGAGTTAATAAGGATCTATAAATTGGTATTGATATTCATCATGTATGGATGTTGTTTGGCCAAGTAAAAACATCTAAGGCTTACACATGCCATTAAAATATACAACAAATAGACAACAGTCATTCTGGACAATGGATATATTACCGTTGATAACTTTGTTGTTTGTGTGAGCTTAAGGATGGCATAAATACTTATATATTGATTAAAATCATGTAACAACGGTTCAAAATTTAAACTACATAGACTTTCATATGTCCCCATAATACATGTCATTTTACATAAGTTATACCCCAGATCCTACTCATAAAATTCATTATTCCATTTTATTTCATGTCTATGTAATTTAAAGAGGACACATGAATAAATTTCAGTTTGGAAAGAAAGAATGAACAATGATGATGGGAAGAAATGAATGATTATTCACAGCTTGTATGTATGAAGGAGAATAGTTTAAAGGTTTATTGGTTTTATCAAGAAAATGTATAGGCATTGTTTAAGGTTTTGAATTTGAACAGTCTATCATGCAAATCCTGTCATAATTCACTTTTCACGAGTTACTCCTAGTCACACAAATCCCTTTCTCCATACACTTTCTTGTTCACATTTATAAAAGAAAATGGCATATACATGGTGAAAGTTCTCAAAATGGATTGCATATTTTAAAGGAGAATTTTGGTGTGTGTGTGTAGAAGTTATGTTGTTTTCTTCCTTGATCTACTTTTCCATGTTCATCTCCCTTTTTATGTTGCATGGCTATGTCATTTTTAAATCCAAATTTAGTCATGTTGACAAATGGTATTTGATGTTTTATATGTTGTGTCTTATATATGTGCTAATTTGGAAATGGATGATATATATGTTTTTTTTTAGCAGAGGCAATAACTGGTCTGGAAACAAAGGTAATAGAGGTAACAGAGGCAGAGGGACAAATCCATTATGGAAAAGAGGGAGAAATAAGAGGATGATATTTTCTATACACTTTAATGCAAACTCTGAAGAGTTTAATTGGTTAGTTCAGATTGGTTACTTGAACCTTGCGGGACACCCAACTTTTCAACCCCCTCAGCCACCATTCATACCCCATGTTCAACCTAATGATCTTTGTCCTCACTCGAGCATCGCAAACATTCTTGAGAAGCCTCATGTACAAGCCCAACCTCCAGTCAATGATGGTTGGAACAATGCTCCAATCAATCCTCCATATGGTATTGGTCACTGGCCAACTATGTCTTTACCTCTTCCTCCTCCACCTTTTTTACTATCAGTTCAATCAATTTATTTTGTAGCTTCACATGTACATTCTCCTCAACTCCCAAAAAAGTATAAAGCCTTGGCTATTGAACCAAGACCAAGCAAAAAACAATGACCTATCGTGTCAAACAGTTTTGATTCCTATGAAACATCATCCTACACTACCAAATCCTTTCCACTCAAACTCGTATATAGTGTAAGAATTATCACCTTTAATGACATGCACTCAAAGATACCAAAGAGTGAAGAAAAGAAGTCTGCAGGTGTAGATTTGATCAAAGACGGAGCAGAAGTGTCAGAGGGTAGTGCACAAAGGCAGACAACCTCACACAAAAAATATGACTTTTAGTTTTATTTTATTTACATGGTGGCATCTATTTGACTTTGAGACACATATATTTTTGGACAATTGATATTATTATTATTATTTTGAGAAAACTTAAATCATTCTATATAAGTTT
This sequence comes from Picea sitchensis, assembly GCA_010110895.2. Classification (NCBI taxonomy): domain Eukaryota; kingdom Viridiplantae; phylum Streptophyta; class Pinopsida; order Pinales; family Pinaceae; genus Picea; species Picea sitchensis. The sequence continues at coordinate 257,627 of SNQJ01S0008737.1, forward strand.
TTGGGAGATACAAGTGTTTATTATTTGTGAGGCATGATTGTTTCAATTGTTATTTATATTTATTGTTATGATGGTATGTGCATAAAGTGTGGTAATGATTATGGAGAAACAAGGGAATGATTGGAAAATTAAAAATACATGTGAGGGGACCCCACCTATTTAGTTATTATATTATTTATTAATTATCTTTATCATAAAGTTACTTGCCCTATTTACTAACTAAAGTTATTTAACTTTGGTAACTAAAAGTAGTTCAACTACTTGAGGAACTACCTTTTAAATAATAAAATGAAGAATAGAAGGACAAAGAGGACATGATGAATTAGAGAGAAATATTTCTTATAAGGTTTTCTCTTGTTTCATATTGGGATTTCTGAATTTCGTTCTTTCATTTTCTGAGTTTCTTAAAGAGTTAAATATCTTGTTGAAAGCAAGATCATTCTAAAGGTGGAAAAGAAGAAAGGACTAAGAAGCATTGATATTTGACATGCTTCATAAAGTCATTCATTTCACTTGGAAGTCTATATGGTTTTATTATAATTCTTGAATTAATTTTCAGTTTTGATTAAGATTATTTTGCAGAGTCAAGACTTGATGAGCTTGTGGCTTGGTTGATCTAGTACATTTCAGTCTTAGGGTTTTGAAAAGAGACATTTTGGTTGTAACTCAAAAAAGTTATCATTAATAAAAAAAATATGGTTTATTCTCAAGTGAGACTTGTGTTACTAATTTTCAAATTGTATGTATTCTTTATTTCATTCATTTAATTTTTAAAATTATCCAAATATAAACATTTTTATATTTTTTAGCATAAACATGCAACTTGATGATAGAATCAAGCCCAAGAACATATTTCTTGAGGGTTGATTAATAATTTTTCATAGGCTATAAATTCAGGGTAACATTCCTTCCTATCTCACCTTAGCCTAGTGAGATTCAAAAATGCTTGAGTGAGGACATTCCATTCCTTGCCTCAACAACCCCCGGATGACTTTGTTCAGGAAAGAATAAGGAGTATCCTTGCATAGTATTGTCACGAATTCATTATTGAGGATGCATTTGTTCTAGAGCCAGTAGTCGTGGAATAAGTGTGTCGACATAGGCGCAAGAAGTAATGTAGATAGAGGTAGTTATCAAATGGATGATTATATCGGAACATGGAACATCGCATTGATCGTAAACATCTCAGTAATTGAAGCAACACTAGGTTTCTTTTCTTTGGTTGATTTTATTTTTAGGGACGACAAACAAACAGGTGTGACGTGGGCCACTCCATCATATAGTTGTTGTAAGATATGGGAAAGAAAGGATACATTGAGGAAATGTGCCTTTAAAGACTGAATTCTGAGGGATGGATCGGTTAAAATTTTGGGATGTGAATCCACCAATTGCCCCGTGTGTCGAACCAGACCCATTGATTCTCATGTGTGTCGAATCGGTGTAGCATCATTGTAGATCGAAGAAATTTTCTTACCAGCAGAAGGAAACCAAACCCCAATGCACTCGTTGTACATAATATAGAGGGACTTTGGGCACCATGAAATAACAATGGGTTGGGAACTAGATCAGGTAACTAGCCATGGAAAGTAACTAGAATAAGTCGCCCATATATGGTTTTCTCAATGCAACTTCCTTGACGGATCTTTTGTTCGGGTGGGTCGATTCCACTGGCCCATTTTAGACTGATTTTGAATCCCAAGATGCAAACTTGTGCCAGACCCTAGCGCCTATCCCTGCAATAGATCAAACAACAATACACATGTGAATCTCTCCCTTAACTTAGGTGTAGAAATATCGAGCCCTCTGCCTCCACGGTTGAGCGTATAAAGAGGGGCCTTGGAGTAATATTTCTATGAGTAAGGCTTCAGCTTTTTCATTTCTTTGAACATTTTCTTGCAAAACCTCTGTATAATACAAGAGGATTCGCTAAACTTTGACCGACTCTATTAAGCATGGTTATATTCAACAGCAAATTGAGCATAAGTTAACATGTATGAAGTTTTTTTATATATCCTCATTCATCATTTTTATTTGGCATCGATCCTTCACATACTTGGTACTTATTCATTTTCTTATGTTACATATAATATATGAATTTTACCAAAGAAATACCTGAAGATTGATTAATGAAATAGGTTTCATGTTCAATATAATATATGAATTTTATCAAAGAAATACATAGAGATTGATTGATGAAATAGGTTTCATGCTCGATATATCCTCTTCTTAGCATACTAACAATCCTCATCTCAGAATCACATAGGGACATTCCAAGCTTCAAGGACACTCCTTATTCCAAGCTTCAAGGACACTCCTCATCTTAGCATCACAGCATCTGGGAAATTTCAAGCTTTAATTTCAAATCATCTCGTGAGATGGATCGTAATGAAAAACACCTCCAATACGAGAGTTGCTTATCTTTCTGAGTGCAACCTTAGACAAAATCTACTTATCTTACCAAGTGCAACCTTAAACCAGATATACTTATCTTACCGAGTGTGGCCTTAAACCATATATGTGTATCTTATCGAGTGCAACCTTAGACCAGAGGAAGGGATAGGGCATGTACAAGCATAGTGGTGGTGGAGAAAGGCAATAGAATGCTTCCAAAACTCACTGCATACAAAGATATGTCGCATACACAGAATAGTTTGTCAATCGATATAATGCATCACCATCGTCCTCAAAAAAATCAAAGTATATTCAAAGACGTCAAAAAGATAACTTAATGAAGTTATAATAGATTGAAAATCTTAGTTTATCTATGAAAGCTTGGCAATAAGACATCAATCTAATTAGGCAGCTAATAGTGTGTTTGCTAAAATCAATTTAAATATTATAAAAAATAATTATTTCTTTTCTCATATGTACAAGTTTGAAAAGCATGAAAATATGTGTAGTCAAATGCAAAGTAATTGATGGTCAATGCAGAATCAAACGCTATAGTCCTTGGTTTGCCTTCAATGGGGACTAATAAGGTGAATATTACATTTGATGGATTTTTGAATGAGAATACTAACTATAAATCTATAGAAATATTTATGTGTTTGGTAAGCATGATAGTTACATGTTTATGTGCACCATGGGTGGGTCCAAAGGTGATGGCACCTTAGATACTTGAGCATGGAATATGGTCATATCTACGTGTTTGTCAATTTATTACCACACATAAGAAGGCAACGGTAAATGAGTGGTATTTAGTATAGATTCTAAGTTCTAGGAGTGGCTAAGCTTATACCTACTTGCATGGACAGCCATTTAGTGATATAATTAATACTTTAAAACAAAATGACCATCCAAGTCATCATAATGATTCTATGAATAATAGATTAGAATGATATTTCCTCTCATCATTTTTTTCTGTGAATAACACATTAGCATGAGATTTCCTCTCACCATTTTTTTCAAACCAATTAGTTCAAGTGAGGGTGGATCATAATTGAAATATTAGCATGAATAAATTAATATTCCTTGTAACAATTTCTATGAGGCTAGCTCATAACTAGGACAATGAGGTCAATGATTTGAGATTCCCCCTATCAGTTTCTATGGTGATAGTTCATACCAATTTAATGATGTTTATAACTGATTTTTTGTTGCTAGTGCAGTGTCCATTTGACTTGATAGATATATTTTTAAGATGTGTCTAGTGTTAAATAAAATTTGTTCATAGTTTTCAAAACTTGGGGAAATGGAATATTATAAAAGAAGACCAGGATATATGACTTAAGAGAAGATTAACTCACAATCAACATGATAGAATCATTGCACATTATCTATACAAAGTAGATAAAAAACTATTTTGAGTTATGTATTATGTTTTATTAGGAATGAAGCTTCCCAACTTTACTTTGGTTATTCATTTTGTAATAAGTTCAATATCTTGCAATCCCGTATTTCTTAACGACTTTAAGCTTCTCCATTGTAAACATTATTTCAAAAATTGACGTAATCAAGTTGTCATTTGAAATACGAAGTAGCTATATCTAATTGATTTCTTAACCCTTCAAATACCTATCTAAGGGTTTATCTATCTAAAGCCCAATTCTTCTCATAATAGAATATTGCTCAAGGATGTTGCTTTAAATAACCAAATTTCATTATTTTTTTAGAATTGTATAGGAAAATTTAATTTGCTTTCCAAATGTACAATAAATGGAAGAAAGGTCGGTGTTGTGGCTACATTTCTTAGGGAAAATTTCATGCTTCAAATTTTTTACTAATAACATATTACAAATAACTTCTACATGGCTTAAGGTTGGGTAATAATAAGTAATTAATGTAACTAAATATAATAATTACAAGTAGCTAGCTTCAAGTTGTTTTGAATTCTCTTTCAACCAATATATATATATATGGAATCCAAGATTGTTGATTTTTTGTAGCTTCCGGAGGTATTCCCACTAGAGGCCAAGGTGCCATACATGTGGGAATTTTCGTTGGCACTAGTTTTGACTTTACTTTTGGTGGAATATGCCTAGAAATGAGGTTAGGGGCTCATGGGAAAGTTGACGGGATTTTTGGGTTTGTGTGGGGGTGCCACACCCACAAAGAGGATTAAAATATTCTAATTAATTGTTGAGTTTGGGAAAGGCTCCTAAACTCACTCATTGGACTCCTACAAAAAGGAGACATGTCATTGTGACATTAGATCATCATTGTGGAATAATGAAGTTGGAATAAGTGAGTCTGCACTTGTGTCAAGGAGGATTGGTGATCTCGGCAAAGGGAATTCTGCAAGGTGGTGAATCTGGCCCAAAAGAGACGAGTGAAGAAGCTCGCACGTGTGAGTGAATTTTTTCGTACCATACGTGATTTGCAAGAGGATGAAGTGCGTATATACACAGGTTTCAAAAGGACAAATTGCATATAGGGTATACACAATATGAAGTGGAGAAAACAGTGTATGTTCAGGGGTTGTTAGTCGATGAATCGTGTATTTGAGTTTTTGGGTAGGTACATATCTATACAGGATGACAGGTGATGTCAGTAGGTTGTATAGGTGGTATACAACAGATTCTTGGGCAGAGGAGATTTCCAGATATTTTTGAGGTTTGGTTTTCTTGTTTGTATATTGGAGAACAATGTTGTTCTCAAATTTGGTGATTTTTTAGAGGACTAGTACTATCCTCAGTTTGGTGACTTTAAGAGGACTGGTTTTGGTCCTTAGATTTGGAGAAATGGATAAAGTTAAAGAACAGAATTATTGTGTCTCTTGTGTATTGATGATTCATCTATGATCGTGTTGTTTCCATTGCATATGTTTTCAGTCAATAATTTTAGTGTAAAGTTGTTTAGTGATAGTTAGATCACTAGGAAGCAATTTTCATATCTGAAATTAGTCACATAGAGTTTCATGTGAAAATTGACATGGTATCAGAGATTGGCATTTGAGGAGAAGGGGATTATCTTGAGACACTTTGTTGGCTACAACATTAGAAGAGAGTTGTATTTTTTCTTGTGTTTGTTCATGTTTCGGGTAGGTCAATATGGTGAATACATTGAATCTTGAGGATAGGTTGGAAGGGGTAACCAACTTTCGAGCTTGGAAGGCAAGGGTTCTCCTTCTTTTGGAAGAGAATGACCTCAAGGAGTATGTTGAGGATGTGGTTGTAACTCCTATCAATCCACGGGAATTGAGAGCTCACGAGAAGAAAGAAGTGAAGGCCAAGAGGATATTTCTAGAGTCTAGGAAGGACCACTTGATTCCTCACATTTCCAAGAAAGCAACTGCCAAGGATATGTATGATGCTTTGGTGGGTCTTTAACAAAACAAGAATATTGACAGGATGCTACACTTGATGCATCAGCTTCAGATTGTCGGGAAGACCATTGAAGACACGGTTGTATATTATCTTATGAAGATTACTCATATCTGAGATTAGCTCACAGCTATTGGTGAGATGGTGCAGGATGTTGAGTTGGTGAATGTAGCATTGAGAGGTCTTCCCAAGTCCTGGGAACCATTTGTGTAGGGAATCTGTGCACAAGACAGGTTGTGAGACTTTGGCATACTATGGACAGATTTTATCCAAGAGGAGACCCAGCTAGTATCTAGAGATGATATGGATAGTGTGGTAAAGAGTATAAGTGATGAGAACCATTCCATTGCATCCCATGCTATAAGGGCGGAAGGGGTTCTCCATACAAAAGAGGTATGTCAGGGAGAAGGGATTCTCCTGAGAGGGAAGCATCTCCAGATCTGAGAAGGAAGAAGGATCTTAGTAAGATCAGATGTTTTGAGTGTCATTATTTTGGGAACTATGCTTCACAATGTCCACACCAGAGGGGAAGATGAAGAATGCAACAGGCATTAGTAGTAGAGGTTGATGAGGTTACAGATAGGTTCCAGAGGGAGATATTTTTGGTATTCGGCCTTTCAGTTATTGTCTCGAATAGGAAGAGATGGTTGGTGGGTAGCAGAGCATCTTTCCATATGACAGGCGCTAGAGATTTGTTTGAAACTCTCACTGAGACTAGCTCAAATATGTGTGTGGGGCTTGGTACGGGAGCCAAGCATTCAGTATGAGGATCCGGTACTATATCGTTTCGATTGGAATTAGGAGAGATATTGAGGATGTTGAATGTGTTGTGGGTGCCAAAACTCGGGAGGATTGTCCTCTCGGTCTCGGAGATTGAGGGGAAGGGATATCATGTATTGTTTCAATATGGACATGTATTTCTTCTGCCCATACGATCTAGCTTCATATCAGCAGTGGTTCTCGGAGTTAGGGAGGGTAACCTATATGTTAGAAAAGTAAGTGTTCTTGTGTCACCATAGACAATATAGTAATATTTTCACCCAACCATAGGCTGAAGCCACCCCCCAGCACCTTAACCTTGACAGAGAGAATAATGCTGAAAGAAAACCCTAGACCTAATAGCCAATCAAGGTAGCCTACCTCTCTCCAAAGCTAGCGTACCAAGCAGAAATTCCAAACCATAACCAAGAGAAATTCCAAGCCAAAATCGAAAATTTTCCAGCTGCAGCGGCAGCGCCTCTCCAAACTTGCACACAACTAGTCTTATGCAATTGTGAGAGATTTTGTGTCAAATGAGCTCTAGCGCCCTCTTATTTATAGTCCTCCAAGTGACCTAATTGGGCCGACTTCTACTCCTAGAGGATAATAACTTAATATTACATTTCTCTTTATCTGACTTGCCTTCTAGGGTTATATCCAACCGTTTAGGGTTTCTCTAGCTTCCTGGAATATTCTAGTCTCATCAAAGGTTACACATGGAGGTTAATACCTCCCTCGGCTACCATAATATCAACACTCCCTCCTATCTAGGGATTTATTTAAGGTAATGGTATTGATCACAAATAGACCATTCAATAGGTAGCATCATCATAGCCACACAGGCTATATCATGATCAAATCATGAGCACCATCATCAATATCAGTATCATTTGATAGGATCGACTGCATCATCTCTCGAAACCATAGTCCATCTGGGTAATCGGGTATGATGTTGAATAAGTCACTCACTCCACAGAGTGATAAAATAACCATTCTTCTAATATGGACATATGTCCTAGAAGAATAATTGTTCCAACGGATATTGGAAGCCACACTATGGGCTACAAGGACTATTCTTCTAATCTGGGTGTACATCCTATAAGAATTATTGTCCTGGACCATTTTCCACAGGGAGAATGTTTGTCCATCTGCATACTGATTATCCATCTAGCTGGTAATAATCTCCAACACTAGTGATAATCTTGATGGAAATCAAAACAATGTCATTCAATAGAACAAAACTGTGTCTATCCATAGTAGTACACAACTACTATCTAGTGGTACACAAACACACCTAGTAGCACGCGACTACTAACCAGTGACACGGTCACAATCAGTGGAACACATCCACCAAAGTGGCATACAGCTAATGTCCAGAGACATACAGTCTCCACAGCAATCATATCATCCTATATCAACCTAAATAACAATATCATGATACAAACTGAGTCATATGGGCCATTCTTTTGCTCATATCTGTGAGATATGGAAGATCATCTTCCCTCAGAGATTAAAACATCATCCATGGGCTATCTAGACTATTCTTCCCAAGCATAGAAGAATAATTGTCCTTGATTTTTGACCCTGGACCATTCACCTAATTGGGCCATTCCTCCGACACTAATCACAGTGCAACCTGGAGAGAATGAGTCTGCCCTAGGGAATGCATGTCCCTTATTGTTGAACTTGGACCATTCACCTAACTGTTCTATTCCTCCAACACTAATCACAGTGCAGCCTAGAACGAACGATTTTACCCTAGGGAATGACTGTCTGGACCATTTCCTATGGAAATGATTGTCCTGCACCAACCTCCAAAATGGACCATTCTTCGAAACTTATCACAATTGTGAACTTCGAAAGAATGATTGCCTGGGGAGGAGGACCATTCTACTTGACCACTACTCAGAGTGACTGCCAAGAAGAATGACTATCCTAGACCATTCCCCCACACTGAACACAAGGGGAATCGTTGTCTGTGGTACATTAGCAATCTATCGGACCATTTTCATTACGAAAATGAATATTCAATCTGGACCATTTTCCAAACTGGAAAATCCTTGTCCGCCAGAAATCTCGAACCACTTTCCAAACTGGAAAGGAACTGCCCATCCTTGACCATTTTCCGAACTGGAAAATGATTTTCCATAAATCAATAACATATCAGTGCTCCCTCCCAACCTGGGATTAATCACTTCCTTTTCCAATAAGGAAGTCATCTTCATGAGCCCCAGCTTGTCTACAAACTTTTCATATTGGACAAAGGCTTTACCAAAATATCTGGTATCTTCTCATCTGTGGAGATATACTGGAGAACCACTTCTCTCTTCTAGACTTTATCACGAAGAATATAATTCTTGATCTCAATATACTTCGGCCTGTCATGGAACACCATCTTCTCTGAAGGCTTCACATAGCTCTAATATATCATGGTCAAATTCAACACCTGATCAGACGATTCATAAACCAAATTATGGAGCCACATTGCTTCTATACAAGCATCACAAGATGAAATATGCTATGATTTTGTAGTGTTGAGTGCAACAGACTTATGTTTCCTACTATCCCATGACATTGTGGCAAAGCTCAAACTGAAACATATCCAAGTATCACTTCTTCTATCATAGGAAGTTTTCACCACGCTTTTGTTGTGTATGAGATACTTTGCATCTAGTTGCTTGAATCCATACAAGGTCTTCCTCCATTTGTATACATGGGTCTCTTTCTCGTATAAGCTTCTTTCTCAATTTGATTTATTGGGAAGAACAATATTTTACATACAAATTTCAATCCATGGATACTGCAAGAGGTATATTTGGTTTACTGTAACAAGTTGTCTTCGTGGTCTTCTCCCTCCTTCTGGAAGAATATCTAGTCTTGAATCTCGCAAAGCTTCCATTCATAAGTCTTTTTCACATTTTCTTACATAAATTGTTCTTCATCACAACTTCCATTTCTTCTATTTGATTGCTTCTGGTGGGTTCAAACCAAGTTGGTAGTCTTATGATTCTCGGTATAATAACTAGTTGTTCTGGATTTTCTATTTCTTGGAATCTTCATGTTCTTCCTCATGTTCCTCCTTAGATTTTGGGTCCATGGAGTCTTCTATAGATTTCATGCCCTTTCTTCCTGAAGATTCCAACTTCTTCCTTTCATCATAGGAACATGGATGTAGATGGACAACCAAGGATACTTAAGGATTCTTTTCGAAGAAGACTTCTTCTAAACACGTGTTTCTTATCATGGATGCTACTTTCAATAGGGAACATGGAAAGATAATTTATAATCTTTACGAATTCTTCAATGGATCATATCATTTAGGATTAGCTCCCTCATAATCCTTGCTTCATGCATGAATGCATGTTCTTCTTTTGGAATTTTGTAATCAAGTCCCTCCATCTAAGAGAGTCCATACTTTCGTATGTATCCTTATTGCCTTATGCAAGGTGTCACAAGTATTTTTCTAATTTCCTCTTGATGACTGACTTCATTCTTATTTGACTTCTTTTGGGTCTGTTCAAGTTTGATTCTGATTCCGGCCTATCTGGAATTTGTTACTTATATAATAGCTTCCACGAGAATTATTACCAAAGATTGTCAATGTACTTCATCTTTTTCATGTGTATTGCTTGACTTGTAGTCATCGTGATAGCAATCCTTATCTTGATATTTTTCCATAGGTACTATTTCATTGACCATATTATCTTTTAAGAAATAGATATACATGATATGTACAGGAACTATGTAAACATTGTATCCATAAGAACTATGAAGAATATTGTTACCATGACTAGAAGAAGAAGTATGTTTTATCATGCTTGGATTTCTTTGAGGGTTCCCTTTCTTCGACAATTGTTGCTTTGTTTGTTTCCTTCCTTTTCTTTAACTCGGGACAGTGGTTTTTGTAGTGACCATATTTTCGATAGTTGAAGCATTGTATCTTTGACATATCATTTTCTTGATTTGGTTTCTTCCTTAATCCAAACTTTGTATTCCTGAAATTCTTGAACTTTGTTGTGAAGGCTTGATCATCGTATTTATTTTGGGATTTCTCTTTTGCATTAATCCTTGATTCTTCTTGTGCACAACAAATCCAAAGTTCTTCAAATGTGGGATACTCCTTTCTTTTGTTCATTCTTACGGCAATGCATTCCATGTCTTGGGAAGGCCATTGAGTACTGTATTTACCAGTTCCTTTTCTAAAATGATTTCTTCAATAGCTTGTAGTTGATCTCTTAACTGAGAGATTCTTACAAAGTATGATGTTATGCTATCATCATCATTCATTTTCATGTCACGAAGTTCATTACTTGTCAAATGTTTCTGACTGAGAAGAGGTTAGTTAGGAAATCATACATCTTCTTAGATGAGTCAAGATGAGAGATGTAGGGTATCAAGTAGTCTTTTACAGATTCCACTATGATACCCATAGTGTTCATGTCATTGTCCTTGAAATTCTCCATAAGTGCAATGTTCTAAGGTTCCTTCTCTTTTCTCGCTTCAAACTATGGTTCCATGATCTTGTTTTTCAAGAGATCCAACACTTTATTCTTGGCAAGGATGAGGTCAATCCTTGTCTTCCATGCTCTGAATTTAGAAGCCCCTTCTAACTTGTTTTTTGTCTTCATAGAGTAAGTCATTACTGCATTGACTTGGTCAACCTTTTACTTAGACCAAAAACTCAAACTTGACATCTTGGCTTGCTGAGAGTGCCAAGAGGTGTGCTAGGCTAGGGAGCACTAGGCTATCCAAAAATTAGGTCAATCTCTTCACTTAAGGTGCTTTAACAAGAAGGTTAGGGTTTCATTGTTGCAGCAAAACTTTGACTGCAAATGCAACTGTAACTAAGAAAATCCTCCCAATCTATCTTCCAGTGGTTATACTGTCTGAAGATAGTGTAGGCCCATAACTTGTTAGAAAATTAAGTGTGCTCATTTCACCATAGAAAATATGGCAATATTTTCACCCAACCATAGGTCGAAGCCACCCCTGAGCACCTTAACCTTGATAGAGAGAATAATTTTGGAAGCAAACCCTAGACCCAATAGCCAACCTAGGTAGCCTACCTCTCTCCAGAGATAGCATACCAAGCAGAAATTCCAAACCATAACCAAGATAAATTCCAATCCAAAACCAAAAATTTTCCAGTTGCAGCTCCTCTCCAAACTTGCGCACAACTAGTCTTATGCAGTTGTGAGAGAGAGTGTGTCAAATGAGCTCTAGCACTCTCTTATTTGTAGTACTCCAAGTGACCTAACTGGGCCGACTTCTACTCTTGGAGGCTAATAACTTAATATTACATTTCTCTTGAGCCGACTTGTCTTCTAGGGTTCATATCCAACCGTTTAGGGTTTCTCTAGCTTCCCGAAATATTCTAGTCTCGTCAAAGGTTACACGTGGAGGTTAATAATTCCCGCAGCTACCATAATATCAACACTATATAGGTTGAGGGTTCAGCCTATGAGTGTTGTGGATAGCAGGAGAAGAGAGACAGATGAGGAGGAGAAGGTAGCTCCACGAGTGGTGAGGTAGGTGGCCCCACCAACAGTACCAACTCAGAGGGAGATAGAATTCATAGGGAGTCATCCCTCAGGATCCAGGAGGGAGGAGAATCCTCCCAGGACTATGCAGAGGACATTGGATAGGGAGAATATTTCCCCATGGGTTGTGCAGACTCAGAGGAATCAAGTTTCAGGAGGAGCATGTGGTATCAAAGTGAGCCTAATCTCAAGTAGAGTCAATTGGCTCGGAGGGAGAGATGGTAATACAGAGGGAGTTCCCACTCAGGTTCAGGTGGGAGAGAGACATCTTCCAGTATTGACAAACATGTGTCATGGTTTGAGGAGGCTAGACAGGATCTTTAGAGGCAGGAGGCTTCTAGGGCATGTGAGACGTCCATGGAGGATACATTTGTTTCAAAAGGATTTGCTACAGTGACAGAGGAGGAAGCCGGTCAGGAAGACTGGATAGTAGGATTTGCTTCATTCACAGAGGGAGAAGCATGTGAGGCATATTACACGGCAGGATTTGTTTTAGTGACTGAGGATGTGACCAATCAAACACATTTTTCCTCAGTTACCGAGGATGCGACTAGTCAGACATATTTTTCCTCAATGACCAAGGATGCGACCGGTCAGACAGATTTTGCCTCAATGACCGAGGATACAACCAGTTAGACAGATTTTTCCTCAATGATCGAGGATGTGGCCAATCATATAGACTCAATAGGAGGAGTGATCTAGTAACTGTGGATGCAGTCAGTCAGAAAGACTTGAGGGTAGGACTTCTGACCGTGAAAATTTTCATAGACCCATTTTCCACAGTGATAGAGGGAGTAGCCAATTTGGACTACTTTTGGAATACATATGAGGTGGTATATCCAAAGATATATCTAGTATCTGTGACAGTAGTGCATCCAGATGTTGGAGGATGGGATACCTCCCTCGATAAGAGGGAGTGTTGATTTTTTGTAGCTTTGGGAGGTATTCCCACTAGAGGCCAAGGTGTCAAGCATGTGGATATTTTTGTTGGCACCAGATTTGACTTTGGTTTTAGTGAAATCGGCCTAGAAATGAGGCTAAGGCCTCATGGGAAAGTTGATGGGATTTGCAGGTTTGTGTGGGGGTGCCACACCCACTAAGAGGATTAAAATATTCTAATTAATTGTTGAGTTTAGGAAGGGCTCCTAAAACTTGTTGGACTCTTATATAAAGGAGAGATGTCAATGTGACATAAGATCATCATTGTGGAATAATGGAGTTGGCATAAGTGAGTCTCCACTTGTTTCAAGGAGGATTAGTGATCTCGGCAAAGGGAAGTCTACAAGGTGGCGAATTTGGACCAAGAGAGAGGAGCGAAGAAGGTCGCACCTGTGAGTGAATTTTTTTTTGTACCATACACGATTTGCAGGAGGACAAAGCACATATATACGCGTGTTGCAGGAGGACAAATCTCGTATGGGGTATACGTGATTTGCATTGGAGCAAACAGCATATGTCCATGGGTTTCCAATTTGTGAATCGTGTATCTCAAATTTTGGACAGGCACAAATCCGTACAAGCTGACAGGTGACGTCAACAGGTCATACATTTGGTCTACAGCAGATTCTTGGGAAGAGGAGATTTCCATATATTGTTGAGGTTTGGTTTTCTTGTTTGTATATTGGAGGACAAGGTTGTCCTCGGATTTGGTGATTTTTGAGAGGACTACTTCTGTCCTCAATTTGGTGACTTTGAGAGGGTTGGTTTTGGTCCTTAGATTTGGAGAATTGGATAAAGTTACACAATGGAATTATTGTGTCTCTTGTGTATTGATGATTCATCTCTGATCTTGTTGTTTCTGCTACATATGTTTTCAGTCAATAATTTCAGTGTAAAGTTGTTGAGTGATAGTTAGATCACTAGGAAGCACTTTTCAAATCTGAAGTTAGTCACATAGAGTTTCATGTGAAAATTGACAAAGAGATTAATACAATCCTAAGAAATGGATAGAAGCATGTGTCTACATTGTCGAGAAGGATTTCATACAAGCACAATCCTTACCCTAAGGATATTCTAAGGAATCTTAATGAATTCAATTGGGAAGTGGTTAGAAAGTAGGCTTTAGGGTGTCATTTCACTCCCACCAAGCCAAGTCGTGGTGGGGATTGATTAATTCATTCACCACTCTATTGAAAGTGCCAAAATAGTTGTTCAATGGGAAGATCTTATCAGTGAAGACTCCTTCCAGCAAGCAAACTAGCCCCTAAAGGTAGACCTTGAAGGAAGACGTAATTGATTTATATGTAATTCAAGGAAGATGTAATTGCTTGCAATACACGAACATATGTGTAATTGGTTTATGCTCTCTAGAGCTTACCATCACTATTGTTCTATATGATTTTTATTATTTCAAAGTAGGAACACTGCAACTTAGGATCGAGATTATTGGAATGATAAGAGTGAGAACATTGTTGATCTTAGGGATGGAAAACTATTGAAATCAGAGAAAAGATATAAAAATGCTTGGTTCTTGGAGCTATTGTTGCTAGAGATCACACCTAAATATTCTCTCTTGGACTTGAAACATAACCCCTCATTTCCATTAACGCATTTCTCTTTGGTGGTATTTGAAGTAGCTAACAAACTAAAAACATAGGACTAGCTTCACCCATTCAGGGCTCAAACCAATGGAAACTTATTCTCATCCTTACACACTAGGTCTAGCATGGGAACATCAAAACTATATCTAACATAGAGGTAATATTGAATCCTTCTTTAAAAATTATTTAAAGCATCTCATTTCAATTGGGTGGATAGCAGCTTTTAATGAATAATGGCTAGTACCACTAACAATGGGGATAACACCCTAGAGATCAAGATGCTTAAGTATCACACTTTAAGGCTCATTTTCAGTACAACCAAAGAGATACGAAAGATATGGATGTTTCAACATATTAGGAATTATAATTATAATCTTATATATAAAAGAAAAATTTAACGAACAAAAATTAAAAATCAATTTATAAATTAAAACAACCAACATCGATGTGTCCCATGCAACATGGGCCAACATTGTTTCCTAAGGCAATTGGTAGGGCAAGTGGCTAGTCTCACCACACATGTATATGTTGTTGGCCATCATAACCCCACTAACCTATGTTCTAACCTCATCCACGTTCTCTTTGCATATATCATTATATAGATAGACTATGCACATATGTTATCCTATCATTCTAAACAATAGGTAATGAGTCCTTCTAGTGCTAGCATTAAGACCATACCTTGCATGAATAGTCCTAGTTTTGTTCCATGTTCTCTATGAAAAAAATTGTCACATATAGTAGAAAGGCTATTGGGCTAGTGTTGTTGACTAAGGCTACTAATAGGGCAAGTGGCTAGTCTCACCACACTTGTATATGTTGTTGGCCATCATAACCCCACTAACCTGTGTTCGAACCTCATCCATGTTCTATTTGCATCTATCATTATATAGATAGAATGTGCACATTTGTTATCCTATCATTTGAAACATCAAGTAACAACTCCTAGTGCTAGCATTAAGACCATACCTTGCATTACATAGTCTTGGTTTTGTTCCATGTTCTATATGAATAAAATCGTCACATATAGTAGAAAGGTGGTTTTCAAACTCTTCCTCTTGGATTAAAGGAATATCTTTCATATATTGAGAGATAAATCAAATCTTTCCATGATTAGAATGGGTGGAGCTTATCATTTTCTCTCCCTCTGGAAGAGAGGACTTTGGGGCAAACATTCCAAGCATATGTACCTAATTAACATACCTCTGGTCGATACTTCTCTCCAAACATCATATAATGTAAGAACAAAAACAATGCTTGTTGGGAAAGACAATGGGATAGGAATGGATCTTAAATGAAATGGTGACTAAGGAGATGACATGGGAAGAAAAGTTGTGGGCTATGCCTCCTAAACAAGTGTATTTGGAATATCTTATAGAGATAATTGTTGATGATTACAGCTTCGTGAGACATCCTCCAGGACACAGACTGAGTGAGTCGGCCTATAATAGATCCCATGAGTTGGGTGTGCCCATGAGTTGGGTGTGCCCATGAGATGGGTGTGTCGTTCCTCTCTGAGACTGAGATGGAATGTTTTGTGCCCCGGTGTGGGGAGGATTCCCATGAGATGGGTGTGTCGTTTGAGATGAAACGATGTGTATACCCCTGTGAGGGGTGAAGGTGCCCATGTGATGGGTGTATCGTTCTCCTCTGTGTAGAGAGTTGAGACGATGTGGTACTCCAAATGATTATCCTATGAGACTCAATGAGATAGATATATGTTGAGTAGGACGTCCCTATGGATGAGCACAGGTGGACGTGCCCCTAGTGGTTGAGCACTAGTGGGTGTGTGAGATCCCTTGCTTCCGGATGATTCTCCTGTGAGACTCGGTGAGATAGAGATCTGTTGAGTAGGATGTCCATGTGGCTGAGCATAGGTGGACGTGCCCCTAGTGGATGAGCACTAATGGGTGTGTGATATCCTTTGTTATATTTTCTAAGAGTAAGATTTAACTATAACCCTAATTGTGATGTAAAGGGCACAGGTCGGCCCCACCATAAAGTGAAAGATAATTAATATTGTAATTATTAATTGTATTCTAAGTTATTGAGGTCGGCCTTGTTGTGCCAATAGATACCAGTTTTGATGTGTCCAGTCTAGTATAAATAAAGGTGATTCCCCCATTGAGGAAACACAACACACATGTGATTCTGGAAATTTCAGCAAGTACATATTCTAGGGTTGAAGTGTGCACCTCTCTTGGGTGCTAGCTTCTTGGTTTTGGAGAGAACTCTTTTGTGTGCTAGGTCTATGGTGTGGGAGGTATTTCTCTTGAGAATATAGCAAAGTATTGTTGGGTTTTCTTCCCTTKTTAAGAAGGGTTTCCTAGGATATTTCTTCTTGTGATCTTGGTTATTGCAGTAATTGTTAATGGTGTAGCTGCATTTGGTTATGGTTCAAGTAAATGATAAAAATGAAATAAACTTCATACTTGAYCCTAGCATAGTGAAAATTCAACATGGAATCAGAGCATAGGTCTCGAATAACCCATTGCACAAGCTTCAAGCAAGCCATCCTCTCACTTCTGAAGAACCGTATGGCCCTCCTAGGGTTTCCAGAAAATTTGYACGGCCGACCCTCTCTTTTTTGGTGTTCCAACACTTAATACTAGGAATTTGGGGCTGAAAATTGCATAGGAGTGTATGGCCTCCTTCAATGCACCTCCAGCAACCTTCAGATTGCATTTCCTAAAATTTTGAAATTTTGGCCCTATGGTTTCTAGGGTTTCGCAATTTTATGCAGAAATTTCAGAATTAGGGTTTCTACAGCTCATTGAAGGAGCTTTTCAGCTCACCAGTGTTCTTCTGAATTTCAAGGCTTATTGGTGGCAATCATAATCCCAAAAAAACCTAAGGTTGCTATCCTAGCCTAGCTGTTAGGTTTTCTAGCCCAATTGGCAAGGGTTTGTGAAGAATCTGAAAATATGATGAACAGAACCTTGGTGGAAGATAGGCTTTATGGATCAAGCAAATTCAGTTCCTGGAAGTCAAGACTTCAGGTCACCCTTGAAGAGGAAGACTTATTGTGGGTGATGCAAAAAGGTTTACCAGAGACAGCTACCAATGAAGAGAAGGAAGAAAGGAAGAAATATGACGTCAAGGCAAGGAAGATAATCATCTACTCAAGCTCTTACATTGAAGGGCCAGCTTCAAAATATCAAGATGACAAAAGGTGACACCATTGCTATATTCTTCATGAATATGTCAGAGATAATAGATCAGCTAGGTGCCATTGGAGAATTCATATCAACACTCTCAGGTATGCACTTGTATATATTATTTGTATCATTGTCATGAGGGTACTTGCAGGAGGAAGGAACCCTTTGTTGCAATCATGGATCCAGAGGGATCTTAGTGCATTCAGAGGAACAACACACTGGAATTGAAGATTCCACGTTTGATTGTTTTAATTATCATGCCTCTAACCTACATTTCTAAGATTGCTACATTACAAGTAGGCGTTGTAGTTGTGACAACAATCCTTAAATTGTTTTGATTATAGAGATGTACTCATTATTCTCCTCTATGAGATATTATTGTCTTGTTTCCTTTCGTTTGTTTTCTTGTTCCAGGAAGGTTAACAACAAAGGAAAATACTTGTCCTTCAGACTTCAAAGGGAGTCACTTGACTCAAAGGGAATCAAAACTATTTGAAAATGAGGAAGAACATAACCATCATTGAAGCAACCAAAGCAATGATACATGATCAGATTTTACCTATGATATTATGGGCAAAAGCATGCATGACAACAATATATGTTCAAAACAGAAGTCCTCATCAGATTTTGCAGAACATAACTTCCAAAGTGAAGCTTGAGATTGGACACTTCAAGATATTTGGGTGTCCAGTATACTTTCATGTACCCAAAGAAAAGAGGTCTAAGCTAGACCCTTCATGAAGGAAAGGTACATTTGTGGGATGCAATGAATCTTCAAAGGCATATCGGATCTACATCCCTGGTCAGAGACAAATTGAAGTAAGCAGAGATGTTATCTTTGAAGAAGAGATAGCCTTTCAAAGATCCAGAGAATCTCAGATGGAGATTGACAGCGAGACAATACATTCTCCCCCTCCAGGAGTTCAAAGGGAGACAGCCATTATTCCAGTTGATCCAATTATTCGAGTTGATCCAGTTGCTCCAGTTGATATCCCCAGAGATATTGCAGTAGAGCATAAAAGGCCTACCTTGGCTCGACAAACTCTACAAGAAGCAGAGAGACATACATCCCTTCAAGGAACATCCCGAGAGAGAAAGAGACCAAAGAGATTTTCGAGCTACTTTTCAATCATGAACCACATCATTGATACTGAGCCTTCTTGTCATGGAGAAGCGAGAGGTCAGCAGGTATGGAAAGATGTCATGACAGAAGAGTATCAGTCCATCTTGAAGAATGATGTGTGGAATATTGTTCTGAGACCATAAGGGAAGTCTGTAGTGACTTCCAAGTGGATCTATAAGATCAAGCATGCAGCTGATGGAAGTGTCGAGAAATACAAAGCGAGATTTGTAGCCAGAGGATTCCCACAAGTAGAGGGAGTTGACTATGATAAGACATTTGCTCCAGTAGCCCGATACACTTCCATCCGTACTATCATTGCACTAGCCACATCCATGGGTTGGAAACTACATCAGATGGATGTAAAGACATCCTTTCTCAATGGTGAGATTGAGGAAGAAGTTTATATCGAGCAGCCAGAAGGATTCGTGATACACGACGAGAAATTTCATGTGCACGGGTTGAAGAAAGCCATGTATGGACTAAAGCAAGCACCTCATGCTTAGTATGATAAAATGGATGGGTTATTGATGAGTTTGGGCTTCAGCAAGAGTGTTGTTGATCCAAAACTATATTATCATATTGTTGGTAATGAGTGCCTAATTTTGGTCCTATATGTGGATGACTTATTCCTCACCGGTTCAGAAAGACTTATTGGTGAATACAAGCGAGCATTGACTTTTGAATTCAAGATGAAGGATCTGGGTATCATGCACTACTTCTTGGGACTAGAAGTATGGCGGAGGACTGATGATATTTTTCTAAGTCAAGGAAAATATATAGTGGAGATATTGAAGAAGTTTTGGTATGACAGAGTGTAAATCCATGCCTACACTGATGGTGATGGATTTGAAGAAAATGAATGACGCTTCTACTGATTCAGGCGAGATTGATCAACATTTGTACCGACAACTGATTGGATCATTGATATATCTAGTTAACACCAGACCTAATATATGTTATGCAGTGAATGTACTTAGTCAGTTCACGAGTTAGTCGAGACAGACTCACTGGATAGCATGTATTGAGATATCTGCAAGGCACAGTTGGATATGGCCTGAGATATGCCTCCAGTGTAAACTTGAGTTTGCAGGGATATGTCGATGTTGATTGGGCAGGCAGCACAGTGGACCAGAAGAGCACATCCAGTTGTTGTTTTACCTTGGGGTCTACCATGGTTTCCTGGTGTAGCAGGAAACAGAGCTTTGTGGCCTTGGGTACCGCAGAAGCAGAGTATATAGCATTGAGTGTGGCAGTCTGCGAAGCAGTGTGGCTTTGCAAGCTCCTGATATATTTATTTGATCATGAGATGGATCCTACCATTATTCATTGTGATCACCAGAGCTGTGTGAAGCTCTCTGAGAACCCTGTGTCTCACGATAGATCGAAACACATTAAGATAAAATATCATTATATCATAGACATGGTGCAGAGGAAAGTAGTACACGTGCAGTACCTTCATACACATGAGCAGATTGCAGATATCTTCACCAAACCGCTTGCCAAGACGAAGTTTGAGTACTTTCGTGAGAGACTTGTCTGGTGGAGAATGCCTCCCTAGCTGAGAGGGAGTGTTGATGATTACAACTTCGTGACACATCCTCCAGGACACAGACTGGTGAGTTGGCATGTGATAGAGCCCATGAGTTGGGTGTGCCCATGAGATGGGTGTGTCGTTCCTCTCTGAGATTGAGATGGAATGTTGTGTTCACCTATGTGGAGAGGATGCCCATGAGATGGGTGTGTCGTTTGAGATGAAACGATGTGTATACCCCTGTGAGTGGTGAAGGTGCCCATGTGATGGGTGTATCGTTCTCCTCTATGTAGAGAGTTGAGACAATGTGGTACTCCAGATGATTCTCCTATGAGACTCGGTGAGATAGAGATCTATTGAGTAGGACGTCCATGTGGCTGAGCACGGGTGGTTGTGCCCTTAGTGGTTGAGCACTAGTGGGTGTGTGAGATCCCTTGCTTCCAAATGATTCTCCTGTGAGACTCGGAGAGATAGAGATCTGTTGAATAGGACGTCCATGTGGCTGAGCACAGGTAGACGTGCCCCTAATGGTTGAGCACTAGTGGGTGTGTGAGATCCCTTGATATATTGTCTAAGAGTAAGATTTACCTGTAACCCTAATTGTGATGTAAAGGGTACAGGTCAGGCCCACCATAAAGTGAAAGATAATTAATGTAAAAGATAATTAATATTGTAATTATTAATTATATTCTGAGTTATTGAAGTCAGCCTTGTTGTGCCAATAGACACCACTTTTGATGTGTCTAATCTAGTATAAATAAAGGTGATTCCCCCATTGAGGAAACACAACACACATGTGATTTTGGAAATTTCAGCAAGTACATATTCTAGGGCCGAAGTGTGCACCTCTCTTGGGCGCTAGCTTCTTAGTTTTGGAGAGCACCCTTTTGTGTGCTAGGTCTATGGTGTTGGAGGTCTTTCTCTTGAGAATATAGCAAAGGATTGTTGGGTTTTCTTCCCTTGTTGAAAAGGGTTTCCCAGGATATTTCTTGTGTTCTTGTGCATTGTAT
>SNQJ01S0008737.1:280007-291541 GCA_010110895.2 Picea sitchensis
TGTGGCTGAGCATGGGTGGTTGTGCCCTTAGTGGTTGAGCACTAGTGGGTGTGTGAGATCCCTTGCTTCCAAATGATTCTCCTATGAGACTCGGAGAGATAGAGATCTGTTGAATAGGACGTCCATGTGGCTGAGCACAGGTAGACGTGCCCCTAATGGTTGAGCACTAGTGGGTGTGTGAGATCCCTTGCTATATTGTCTAAGAGTAAGATTTACCTGTAACCCTAATTGTGATGTAAAGGGTACAGGTGAGGCCCACCATAAAGTGAAAGATAATTAATGTAAAAAATAATTAATATTGTAATTATTAATTATATTCTGAGTTATTGAAGTCAGCCTTGTTGTGCCAATAGACACCACTTTTGATGTGTCTAATCTAGTATAAATAAAGGTTATTCCCCCATTGAGGAAACACAACACACATGTGATTTTGGAAATTTCAGCAAGTACATATTCTAGGGCTGAAGTGTGCACCTCTCTTGGGCGCTAGCTTCTTAGTTTTGGAGAGCACCCTTTTGTGTGCTAGGTCTATGGTGTTGGAGGTCTTTCTCTTGAGAATATAGCAAAGGATTGTTGGGTTTTCTTCCCTTGTTGAAAAGGGTTTCCCAGGATATTTCTTGTGTTCTTGTGCATTGTATTTCTTCTTGTGATCTTGGTTATTGCAGCAATTGTTAATTGTGTAGATGCATTTGGTTATGGTTTAACTAAATGCTAAAAATTAAATAAACTTCATACTTGAGCCTAGCATAGTGAAAATTCAACACTAGCTAGGGTGCTCCCTATGCTTTTGCTTCTCTCATGGGTGAGTTGGCACTCAATGATTAGCGTGAATAAAGAATACAAAGCATGTATGACTAGGCTTCTACCACAATTGGCCCATAGATGACTAGTGTTCAAATCACATGCTCTTGGTTTTATATACGTTCTAGTGATCGATAGCTTATGTTGTCAACTTCAAAGCCAACAACAGTGGCAAGGGTGGATGCATCATAAGTGGTAAGGGGTATGTGGATTAGAGATAACTGGCAGAGAACTAGCCAGAGATTCAGTACTCCTTTTAATAGGAGAAACAATTGGTAAATCAAGAGCAAATAAAGGAAAGAACATATGTTACAAGTTTGTAAAAGAGGAACTTGAAGCTTGTGAAAGAGGACATTCCCCTGGAGTAATATTCATTGTTTGGTACACATTCCCCTGGAGTAATATTCATTGTTTGGTACACAAATATATACAATAGCCTAAAGAGACTAATTGGTCCTTTCCTAAGGCCTCCCTCCATAGAAATCTAGACTCGGGTTTGTCTTTGTTTTTGCTTCCTACTCAAGTAAATTTTATGTCATACTCTTTTTTGATGCCGTAAAATATTTTTGATTAGTCTGAAATTAATATCCCGTGTTAACTTAGCGAAGCCCCCTTAATTATTTTATGTTTTAAGGCGCCATGTCTGGGTCCTATTATCACGTTGTATTTAGCATCTGAACTATTTATAGATTTTCATTCATTTTTTCCTTCATACAGAGATTTTATATATCAATTTACAATTTTCTTTTCAATTTTATGGACAATTTTCAATGGTTATTAACACAGTTTTCATTTTTCTATTTGTTATTTAATGGGCAGTTTTCATTGTTGGAAATAAATAAATAAAAACACAAAAAGTATTTAATTTGACTAATAGAGACACAGCTAAAAACACTTTGTAAAATGCAGAAATAGTTATTGAACTTACAGTTTTGAAAACATTAAAATCAAAAATAAATTCCAGCAAATATAATGATAACCATCACTGAAATTTTAGTTCATTTTCAATATTAAAAGGAAATTTGTTCAAATTTATTCAAAACTAAATTAGCAATTTGTGTCTGAATTTTAGTTCATTTTCAATATTAAAAGGAAATCTGTTCAAATTTATTCAAAACTAAATTAGCAATTTGTGTCTGAACTTGTAGGAGCATGAAAAACAATAGTACAATAGGATAGAGAGCAGGCATGAAGGTCGTGTCAACGTGTAATAGTATGAAGACCATGTGAATGCAAACCCAACAACAAACAATAGTATCAAGACCATGTGAATACAAACACATGAAGGCATAGAAATAGTGGGACAAATTGAATACATATGTCAAACAATCCTTGAAAGTGGCAACCTAAACCTACTCCAATATTTGCAAGTTGCAAATATTCGAGGTTGTATTAATTGTATGAAAGCTTGTTTGCAAGTGGCAAGCACCATATTAATTGTGTATTAGGTGTCATCATCAATTATTAAATGAAAAGTAGAACAGTAAGATGGTTGTAGGACATGCCTCCTAAAAACTTATGATAGAATATGTTATGCATGACATTAAGATGGTTGTAGGGCATGGCTCCCAAAAATTTATTATAGAATATGATATACAGGTGAAAAATCATAGCTTAAATAGTCTTTTAAGGTATAATTAATATTGCTGCAAACATACCGAAGGCATTAATTCCTAATTTGGTCAGGGAATAAAAATAATGAGACAAAAATCCACCACTTTTGTTGGGGTATCTAGTGATAATGAGATATGAAATATTTAAAAGCATGATGATGCAACACTATAAGATGAATAATCAAACACATACAATCCATAAGCTTGATAGTGTAAAACTCAAAATACAAATAACAAAATTGCATTCTCTAAGTTGTTGCAAGTTGGAGACTTCAACTGAAGAAATTTAATAGAAAGTGAATGACATGATGGATTTATTTTCTAGAGATTGTCTATATTGCATTTTGACGTCTTAATTTCATTTGTATTACATTAATTTTACTAAACAAGGTAGAGGAGTATAACAACAAACCATTGGTTACATATCATTTAAAACTACATCCTTTTTGCACAGATGATGTAAGTGATGCAAGTTCAGTGACACTATGATACCTTAATTAATATTTCAGCTTTTTAAGAACTTGTCAACATCTACTCAATCCCAAAGATAGACTCCACAACGCTTGATTGCTAAGTTTACTCAGGTGGTCTTGGTCCCTTGTCAATCCATGTAAGTTATTACATTGAAGGAAAACCCATGTGGCGTTTGTGTTGTGAATAAAACATGCATCCCTCAGCTTTAACAGTTAATCTCATCAGCTTTGTTCTACCATCAAATTACCAAATTCATATTTGCTTTTAATAGTTAATCTTGTCAGTTTTGTCCCAAGTTGAAATTACCAGATTGTTTTTCTACATTGTAGAGTGCAAATTGAAAACATAATCAAAATTAGATTAAAAGTTTTTTTTTTTCTTTTTGAAAATTTGTCATGCATTTATTTGCTATTTATTCCATAGTTAATTCCATAGTTATTTTAGGTCAGAGATACCTTTCAATATCATATGCAAAAATATTAGGATAAGATTTGTCTCGAATTGCAACAGTTAAATCAAGTTTATAACATGTTTGAAAGTATCCCATTTCTGTAAAGAAGTTACAGAACTTGATGAAAAGTTTTAGAGTCAGCAGTTGTTGAGAAGTATTCATACGGACATTTCCCTATATCTCAAATTTTGAATTTGCATGTATGGAAAAGTAGCTCCTTTGAGATTACGAGTGTGAAACATTTGCTTAAACCTATACATCCTAGTTGAAACTTTTCATTCAACCCAATAATTTGGTACAATGTTGATGGTTGGCATTTTGCCTAAACAAAACTAAAATATTGGTGCTTCTTTCTTACTCGTTGAGGTGATACAAGATACATATAAAGATGCAAAAGAAAATACACTAAAAACACTGCCGAGTATTTCCAACGGAAGAGGAATATTAACAAATACACAATTTTTTATATATACATGATGTAATAAAGAAATAATCACAACACTGCGAGTCTTTCCAACGGAAGAGGATTATTGTTTAGAAACGCAGTTTTTAATATATACATGATGTGATAAAGAAATAATCACAAGATAATTAAAAAGGAGAATATCATTAAAACCTTCCAACCTGAAAATCCTATAGAAATGAAATTCTGTATATTAACGTTAGGGACATAATTGTACGTTTTCAATATCATAAACAAATGTGAATAAAGAGCCTTCATGTTCGAGTCCAAGTTAGATCCTTCTTGCTCTATTCATAAACTTCGGATATCATGGGAACACGATAAGCCTATGTACCACGTATGAAAACGGCCAAAATACAAAAGATCTTTCACAACGTAATCCTCGAGAGCCAAAGCTTCAACAAGTACTCAACAAAACAGAAGTGACAATTTGTCATGGGTTTCTGCTTCACAAATGTGGCGGAGCACATTTGAATTGCAGACCTTTGTTATAAAGATTCACGGAGAACATTCAAGCTGCTATGGTAATTGCATTATCACAACAGAATATTTCCAACAAATGCAGCAACCAGTGTCTTTCATTAGATTTGTTAAAGACCCCATGAAAGTATGATGTTTCCATTAGATATCCGGATCCCGTACTTTAAACCGCCTTGTAAAAAGTTTTTCCCTTTCATCCATGAATTTAAACAATTTGCCTAACTCCTCCAAATCAGTGCGTGTCATGAGCACACAAGAGCATCAACCAAAAGCCCAAAGGCATTCTACATTAGTTACGGTTTGTGAACTCTCTCGTGCCAATCCCTTTATTTCACAATCAGTTTCGAGGGCGCAGAATGAGCATTTAAATTCTTCTAATCATAGCAGTCACATGTGTAAGATCTAGATCTAATCTTGTGGATTTGTAAAATTTTATCTTCACATGTCAGAAAGGAAGACCATTTAAATTAAAAAATAGTAAGTAAATAATTATTAGACAGACTTCCCAAAAGCATGTGGCCGACCCAAAACTAGCATAGATCTATCAACTTAACCTCAGATCTATTATGCACAGATAGGGATAAAAAAAAAAAACAAATGCAAACCTCTAGCCGTTTCGGAGACCCAGAGTTAAGTAGTAATTAATTTTTTAAGTTATGGTAATTAGAAATAAATAAAAGGCCAGTGCTTTTTTTTTGACGTTAGATGTCAGAAATCGGTTTTGTTTTCAATTCTAGTTTATTAGCATTACATGCACACATATGGAGATCTCCCCTGCCTTGGGCTGTAGAGTGCACCGAGAGAAAAAGGCCAGCTCTTTCTTTTATTGAAATAAAATGTTGGTAGTCTAATTTTTTTCATTTTAATTTATTAGCGTTACACACATACTTGTGGAGATATCCCCCACCCCGGCTACAGAGTGCACCAAAAGACCCGCCCTGGGCTGTAGAGTGCACCTTTGCTTCTCTCTTCTCTCGGTAAAATAAGTTGCTTGTGGTGGTTCACGTTGGAAGATGAAGAAAAGTACAAAATTTTCAACCATGAAAATCAGACGCCAAGAATGAACAAGAATAATGATTACTAAAGTGACTTGAGATTCATTGCTTAATAAATATTGTTCTCTTAAAGCTGAGCAAACAAAGGTAAGTAATAAAATATTGACAAAGCCATGTAACCAAATGGCAAAATATTTATCCACCGTGCAGGGTTGAAATAAAAACTACATTATCCTTTTCCTCCAATGTTGCTTCCAGCTGCCCGCAAAGTTCCCAGTCACAGTCATTTATCAAAACTAACACACCAGGTCTCCTGCACAACACGATTCATGATCATTTGTGTTGCCTCTCTGATAGAAACAAATAGGCGTGGCCCATCAATGAAGAAAAAAAATCATGAAACTACATAGAGACTCCGGAGTAGATATTGTAAGTCAAGAACGGCATAGAAGTTGTCAAATGTGCTAGGATAAGGTTTTAAATGGACATGGCATTGAAGTCAATCAAAACAAAAGAAAACCAACTTTCAAATCGTTGGAAGAACCAAGAATAGGTCCTATGATGCTGAAATATTTAATCTTTATCAGAAGCAACAAACTAGTCTCAGTATAGCAGCAGCTTGGAAATTGTGAATTATTTTCAGAACTTACACAGAATTTCCTTTCATAAACATTTCGGGCCTCTCCTTCAGAAGATTATCACGTATCCAGAACAGCAGCGCTCCAATAGTCAACTGCATATTTTGATTGATATATGGAGCACTTGAAATCATGTGAGGTAGATGTTTCAAAGTAAAATTATATTTAGCAGAAATATATGTCCGTTATTTCCCATAATATTACCTGTTTCTCGCCACTTTTTTCAGGGACATCAACATGGTGTGTCTTCACTGACTGGAAAAGGAGCTCTAGCCCACCCCTGCATGTGCCAGACTTTCAGACTCTGGTGAAAAACTACAATATTTGTTCCCTGCTAACATAACCATTTTCACTTGAAAGCATACATATTATACTTAGATTATCAGCATTATGCAAACCGATCCGGAGAACTTGAACATGGAAAACCATTCTCATAAGAATCTAGCTGCAAGCACTAGAAAATCTGAATACTGGTATTCTTGAGTTATAGGTCAATTCCAGGGATTCTTTACCAGAGAGTGACAAAAACTTGAGGATGATCAATTTCAACCAATGAAGTAAAGACACATTAGCATCATTCTAGTTATTGTTGAGAAATATAGCTCAGACAGGCACTTCTGCACAAGTTCAATGTGAATGTGCTAGAAGTAGTTCGAGATATTTCGAAAAGTAACTCTATTTTGTAATTCACTTTAGGAAAAAGTGAAAACTCATATTTCACTGTCGTATCTAAAAAAGTGTGTTTCATGCATTTATGACTTAGACTAGGATTAATGTAAATACTATGCAGGAGCAGAAACAAGCAAGGTAGGCTCAGTTGGAGCCATTTCAGAAACAAGGATTAATCTCAGTTAGATCTCACCGAGAGATTAGGGTTTTGGTAGATTAGAGTTTCAGCGAAAAGTATAAAGACAGGTCAAGATAGAAAGTTCACACAGTTTTGTCGGACAAGGTTGAGCGATCAGGAGAGCAAGAGTAAATCGGTTTAGGAAGGAGGAAGAGACTGTACAGCTGCAGATCCACACAGTATCATACAGCTGTACGGATCCGTGCAGTCCATACAGGTAGCCTATCATCTATGCATCCGTACAGCAGGTTGCTGCTGTTTTTTGTTTTTCCAGTAGGCGGTACCTCTCTCAGGCAGGCCATACACCTTGTTCAGGGTGTGATTTTGATAACCGTGCAGCTGCTAGATTTTAGCAGACTGGAGGTTACTTTGTAAGCTTTGTCAAAGGAATTAAAAGCTGAATTGAAGGAGAAATCCTTGTGTATGTGTTGTATGCTTCCGCTATTTACTTTTCCAGCTATTGTGTGATTGATGCTATGGTCTGAAATTAATTTCTGCATTAATTAAGTTAAGCAATTTATTTGTTGAATTGAGATCATAAGGACAGCCATCATCTAAAGCTCAAAATTTCTACATGGTATCAGAGCTAGTTCTCTGATTGGGATTCTCGAGGATTTACAGTGGTAGATCAACTGTTGGAAAAACAACCAGCAGTTAGAGGGTTTCAATTTCCTTGTTTTTAAGGACTAATTTTCAGATCTGGGAGTTTGTGCAATAGATCTCAGAGATGCATCAGCTAGCCTCAGATTTGAGGACAGCTTAGATGGTGCCTCAAATTTCTTATCATGGAAAATAAGAGATACACACTTATTGAAAGAGAATCATCACTGGGACATTGTCAAGGATGTTGTGCCTTCGCCTATAGATCCACAGCAATTGACAACTCACAAGAAGAGGGACGTGATGGCCAAGTGGATGATCATGGATGCCATAAAGGATCATTATGGAAAATAAGAGATACACACTTATTGAAAGAGAATCATCACTGGGACATTGTCAAGGATGTTGTGCCTTCACCTATAGATCCGCAGCAATTGACAGCTCACAAGAAGAGGGACGTGATGGCCAAGTGGATGATCATGGATGCCATAAAGGATCATTTGATCCCTCATACATCTGAGAAGAAGATGGCAAAGGAAATACTCAGTGCCCTAGTAAGCCTCTACCAGAGTGAGAACATTAATAGGGAGATGAAATTGCGGAACAAACTCAAAGCCATAGAGATGATCAAATCAGACTCAAGTCACCAGTTACCTTATGAAGATCACACAAGTTCATGATCAACTTGCAGCAGTTGGGAAGAAGATTGCAGATGCAAAGGTAGTGAACATGGCACTGAATGGATTCCCAACTTCATGGGAACCATTTGTCAAAGGTATTTGTGCTCGTGAGAACCTTCCTAACTTTGAAAGGTTGTGAGATGATTGTATCTAGGAGGAGACTCAGATGGAGTCCACGGTCAACAAGAAGGGTGGTGACAAGAACCTAGCCTATTTGGTCAAATAAATTGTTAGAATATGAATGGATGTGCTCGTTTTACCATAGACAATATCACTATTGTCACCCAACCATAGGCCAAAGCCACCCTCCGAGCACCTTAGCCTTGACAGTGAATCATTCCGAAAGAAAACCCTAGGCTAGATAGCCAAACAAAGGGTAGCACATCTTCCTCCAAGGATAGTGCACCAAACAAGAATTGATCAAATAGTCCAAACCATAACCGAGAGATAGTCCAAGCCAAAACGAAATCTGTTAGCTGCAGCAGCTCTCCTCCAGACTTGCACACAAAACTGCCCAACTGCAGTGCGCACAAGTGTGCTCTGCAGTTCTGAGAATACTGGCCAAAATGAAGACTGACCTCTTGTATTTATACTAAATATGGCCAACTGCCAAGGCCGACTTCTCATTCTGGGTACTAATTCTTTGGTATATAATATTTCTTCTAGCCGACTTCTTCTCTTGGAGGCCAATAACCTAATACAAGTTATCCCCTTGAGTCGACTTGTCTTCTAGGGTTATTAGCCAACTCATTAGGGTTTCTTCTTGCTTTTCGGAATATTCTATTCTCGTCAAGTTTACACGTGGAGGTAAATACCTCCCGCAGCTACCATAATATCAACACTCCCTCCTAGCTAGGGAGGTATTGAAGGTAATGGTCTTGAGCACAAACATACCATTTACCCGGTAGCATCAACATAGTCATATAGACTATCTCATGACTAGATCATAAGCGCCATCATCACTATCAGTGTCATTAGCTGCATCATCTCTCGAAACCATACTCCATCTGAGTAATCAGACATGATGTTGGATAAGTCACTCACTCCATAGAGTGACACAAGAACCATTCTTCTAATCCGGACATATGTCCTAGAAGAGTAAATGTCCTGGACCATTTTCCGTCTGGGAAATCTCTGTCCATTGATCATCCATCTAGTTGATAATCATTTCCAACACTGTGGATAGTCTTCAAGGCAATCGAAACAATATCATTCAATAGAACACAACTGTGTCTATCCATAGTAGTACACAACCACAATCTAGTGGTACACTACCACACCAAGTAGCACACAGATACTTGATCAATGACATATAATCATAATCAGTGGAACACATCCACCACAGTAGCATGCATCTACTGTCCAGAGACATACAGTCTCCATAACAATCATTTGATATCAACTTGCACAGAAAACATTGTTATGATATAAACTGAATTATCTGGGCCATTCTTCCACTCACATCTGTGAGATCTGGAAAAAGCATCTGCCCTCAGAGAGTCAAACATCAATGATGAGCTATCTGGACTATTCTTCTCAAGCAAGGAAGAATAATTGTCCTGATTTCTGAACCTGGACCATTCCCCACCCTGGGCCATTCTTCCGGCACTAAACAAAGTGCAACTTGGAGAGAACAAGTCTGCCCTAAGGAATGTCTGTCCCTGATTGCTGAACCTGGACCATTCCCCATTCTGGGCCATTCCTCCGGTACTAAACAAAGTGCAACCTGGAGAGAATGAATCTGCCCTAAGGAAGGACTGTCCGGACCATTTCCAAAGGAAATGATTGTCCTGCACCAACCTCCAAAACGAACCATTCTTCGAATCTTCTCACTACTGTGATCCTCGAAAGAATGATTGTCTGACGAGGCGGACCAGTCTTCTTGATTAACCATTAAGAGAGACTGTCCTAGACCATTCCCCATGTTAACCACAATGGGAAATCGTTGTCTATGGTACATTAGCAATCCATCTAACCATTTTCATTACGAAAATGACCATTCGATCTGGACCATTTTCCGAACTAGAAAATGCCTATCCGTCAGAAATTTCAAACCACTTTCCGAACTGGAAAGGAACTGCTCATCCTGGACCATTTTTCGAACTGAAAAATGACTGCCCATAAATCAATAACACATCAATGCTCCCTCCCAACCTGGGAGTCATCTCTTCCTTTTTCAATAAGGAAGTCGTCTCCACGAGCTCCATCTT
The DNA here is from genome assembly GCA_010110895.2 of Picea sitchensis. Taxonomy (NCBI): domain Eukaryota; kingdom Viridiplantae; phylum Streptophyta; class Pinopsida; order Pinales; family Pinaceae; genus Picea; species Picea sitchensis. Next base: position 290,260 of record SNQJ01S0008737.1, read on the forward strand.
GAGTACGCAAACTCTTTCACTTTGGACAGAGGTTTTACCAAAATGTTTGCTTATCTGCTCATCTGTGGAGATTATATATTGGATAACCACTTCTCTTTTCTGGACTTCATCATGGAGAATGTAATGCTTGATCTCAAATGTACTTCGGTCTTTCTGGAACACTGGTTTTCTCTGAAGGCTTCATATAGCTCTGATCAATATAGTATATCATTATTGGATTCCTCTTGGTTTCCTCTTGGTTTCCTGCTAGATCATAACATCGTGGCAAGGGTCATACTGGAACATATCCAGGTGGTACTTCTTCTGCCATCATGAGAGTTTGTCATGGAATAGCAATCCATCATTCTGAGCTTTGGAGTAACCATTCTGATACAATATCTTTGATATAGAAAGTCTTCACCATGCTTCTGTTGTGCATTGGAGGTTCTTCACCAAGTTGTCTTCTTCCATCAACACACAAGGGTCTCTTTCTGCTTGAGGTTGCTCTTCATACGCTCTTTGTTCAATTGCTCTGGAGAACAGTCTTTGCCTTTATCTGATGTAAAACTCCAATCCATGGATATTGTGAACGATATACTGGCTCATGTAGAGGTATGTCTGGTTTACTTGGAGCAAACAATCATCATAGTCTTCTCCCTCCATCTGGGAGAACTTCTAGTTTTGGATCTCACAATGCTTGCATTCATAAGTCTTCCATACACTGTTCTTCATCACACTTTTCATTTCCTCTGCTTGATTGCTTCTTCTTTTTTTTGGGTGAGTTCAAATCAGGCTGGTAGTCTTGTGACTCGTTGTTCTGTCTTTTCTTTCTTTCTTGGAATCTTCATGTTCTTCTTCATGTTTCTCTTTAGCTCTTGAATCCATGGAGTTTTCTATAGATTCCATGCTCTAAAGATTCCAACTTCTTCCTTTCATCATAGAATCATGGATGTGAATGGACAACCAGGGATACTTTAAGGCTTCTTGTCGAAGAAGGCTTCTTCTGAAGTCAAACTGAACACGTACTGCTTTTCATGGCTGCTACCATGGATATATACTACATCATCTTCAATGGATCATAGGATTAGCTCCCTCCTAATCCTTGCTTCATGTATGAGTGCATGTTTATCTTTTGGAAGTATATAATCGACTCCCTCCATCTAACATAATCCACGCTTTCGTCTGCATCCTTATTGCCTTCTGCAAGGTGTCATAAGTCTTTCTCCAATTTCTTCTTGATTGTTGATTTCGGCTTTTCTTGCAGTTGTTACTTATGTAATAACTTCCACATGATTTGTTTGAT
>SNQJ01S0008737.1:306411-321370 GCA_010110895.2 Picea sitchensis
CCTCTAGAAGAGACAAAGGAAGTGACCTTTGGGAGCATTAGGAGGTGGCTCTTGGGAGCTTTAGGAGGTGGCTCTTGGGAACATTAGGAGGTGACTCTTGGCAGCCAAAGGAGGGCAGGTATGACAGTTGTTATACAGTTGTCGTACATTCATAGGGGGTTGCTTAGGGCAGCCAAACCAACCTATAAAAAGGGGCATTCACTTAACATTTGGATACCTTGTTTTGTTGGAGTCTTCTATTGAGGCAAGGCAGCTATTTGTTGAAGTATTTTGTTAGTATATGACTGATATCTACTGGAATCTTTTGCTGGTATATGGCTGCTAGTTGCTGGAGTCTTTTGTTGGTATATGGCAGCTAATTGTTGAAGTATACTGCTGATACAAGCACTCTATTCTTGCTGAAGTCTTATGTTGTTCCTTGCTGATATAAGGCTGCTACAAATATTGTGTTAAAGTTGCCATAAGTATGCTACAGAAAGAAGTAAAGTAAGTTATCTTTTGGTGATTTTGTCAAGTTGTTACTGTAAGTGCTAGTTCATCTATTTGTGAAGTTTGTAAGTGTTGAAACAGAGGTGTTGTTTCAGCCCTCTGAGTCCTAGCTAGTTACTCTAAAGTTTTGTACTAGTATTGTTCTTTGTTGAAGAATCTAAAGAGAAGTTTTGGCTGGGTTTTCTACCCCAAGAGGGTTTCCCAAGGTATACTTGTGTTCTCTCAATGACTGTCTCACTTTCAGTGATCCTCATTTATGCAAATGTATTGGTATGTTGGTTGTATGCTGTAAATTTTTTAAATTTACCTACGTGCATCAGTTGTTCAACAAAAACAATGAGAACAGTAGGTATGCTCATCAAATTAGATATATCCAAGGCCTTTGACAAGCTAAGTTGGCGATACATTAAGCAAATTCTCTTGTTCTTTGGCTTTTTGAAACTCTAGATTAAATAATTTATGTCACTCACTTCATTGGATTTCTTTTCTATCCTTATAAATGGCTCACCTTTAGCAACCTTTTCTCCCTCTCGAGGAATTTGGGAAGGGGTCCTTTATCCCCCATTCTCTTTATTTAAATGGCCAAGGGCTTGGGGAGAGCAATCAAGGCAACTGTGGACAGCAACAGAAGTCAAGGCCTTATATTTTTTGGTGAAAACCTTGTTGCCTCCTGTTGATGATTACAGCTGCGTGAGACATCCTCCAGGCCACAGACTGATTGAGTCGACCTGAGAGAGAGCCCCTGAGATGGGTGTGTGGTTACTATATGAGACAGAACTGGAACTTAGTGATGGCCTCCTCCTTACAGAGAGTTGGAAGAACTCCAGATGATTCTCCTATGTAACACAATGAGAAAGGAGATCTGTTGAGTTGGACGTGCCTGTGGCTGAGCACAAGGTGAACGTGTGAATTCCCATGAGTTGGGTGCATCGTTATGAGACAGAGATGAAGATGATGTATTAGCCTCCTCTGAGCAGAGAGTTGAGATGATGAACTCCAGTTGACTCTCTTATGTAATGCGGTGGGAAAGAAGATCTGTTGAGTTGGACATGCCTGTGGATGAGCACAGGTGAACGTGAACCTAGTGGTTGACCACTAGTGAGTGTAGTTCTCCTGTGAGACGCAGTGAGATAGAGATATGGACATCCCTATGGATGTGCCCCTAGTGACTGAGCACTAGTGGGTGTATGAGATCCCTTGCTATATTGTTCAAGAGTCAGACATACCTGTAACCCTATTTGTTATGTAAAGGGTACAGGTCGGCCCCACCTTAATGTAAAAGAAAATTAATGTAAAAGATAATTAATATAAAAGATAATTAATATGGTAATTATTAATTATATTTTGAGTTATTGAGGTCGGCCTTATTGTGCCAATAGACACATCATTTGATGTGACAAGTCTTATATAAGTAAAGGTGAATCCCCATTGAGGAAACATACATATCATTGTGTCATCTTGGTCTCAGAAGTTGTGGTATGAAATTATGAGAATTACTGCACCCTCTTGTGTGCTAGGTTTGGTGATGGTGTGGGAGGTCATTCTCTTGAGGAATATAGCAAAGGATTGGCTGGGTTTTCTTCCCTTGTTAAGAAGGGTTTCCCAGGATACTTCTTGTGTTCTTGTGCATGGTTATTCTTCTTTGATCTTGGTTTACTGCAGTACTTATGGGTCAAGTAAAACTAATCAGAAAATTTAAAGTAGATCCATGAGCCATAGCTCATTGAAAATCCAACACCTCCCACCAACAGTTCATTGAAAACATAATGCTCATGGGAATTCCAACAATTCGTGAAGCTCACACCTTCAAACAAGTACTTTTAGACTTCATGAATGCTTCAGGCACTTCCATAAACCAAGGTAAGTCACAAATTTCTTTAATACTTCTCTTGTTATTCAAATTAACATTTCCAGGATTCTAGGCTTTCAAAGAAGCTCCTTGTTGATATTATGGTAGCTGCGAGAGGTATTTACCTCCACATGTAACCTTGACGAGAATAGAATATTCCGGGAAGCAAGAAGAAACCCTAAAGCATTGAACATAACCATAGAAGACAAGTCGGCTCAAGGAAATATTTTATATTAAGTATTTAGCCTCCAGAATGAGAAGTCGGCCCAAACAGCTCAGGAAAAACAGTATAAATACAGGTAGCCAGAGCTCATTTGGCACACACAGCTCAAAATTACAGCAGTGAAGAAGTGTGCACTGCAGAAACTGGGCAAGTGCGCAAGTCTGGGGAGTAGCTACAGCTGCAGCTACTGCAATCTGTATTCTCGGTTTAGGCTTGGACATTCTATTGGTTATGGTTGATTTTTTTAATCAGTCTTGGTTATCTTTGCTTGGTGCATTAGCCTTGGTTGGCTATTGGTTTGCTTCCGGAATCATTCTCTGTCAAGGTTAAGGTGCTCGAGGGTGGCTTCAGCCTATGGTTGGGTGACAATATTGCTATATTGTTTATGGTTAAACAAGCACATCTATTATTTTCTAACAGGTTATGGGCCCACGCTATCTTCAGACAGTCTAACCGTTGGAAGATAGATTGGGAAGATTTGCTCAGTTACAGTTGCAGTTGCAGTCAGTTTTTACTGCAGCAACGAAACCCTAACCCTCTTGTTGAGGCACCTTAAGTGAAGAGATTGACCTAATTTTTGGATAGCCTAGTGCGCCCTAGCCTAGCGCACCTCCTGGTACTCTCAGCAAGCTAAGACGTCAAGTTTGAGTTTTTGGTCAAAGTCAACAGTTGACCAAGTCAAAGCAATTATGACTTACTCTATGAAGTTAGAAAACAAGTTAAAAGGGGCTTCTAACTTCAGAGCGTGGAAGACAAGGATTGACCTCATCCTTGCCAAGAATAAAGTGTTGGATATCGTGAAAGGAAAGATNATTGACCTCATTCTTGCCAAGAATAAAGTGTTGGATATCGTGAAAGGAAAGATCGTGGAACCACAGTTCGAAGAAGGAAAAGAGAAGGAACCTCAGAACGTTGCAGTTATGGAGAAGTTCAAAGACAATGACATCAATGTCATGAGTATCATAGTGGACTCTATAAAAGACCACTTGATACCCTACATCTCCCATCTTGACTCATCTAAAAATATGTACGACGCCCTAACAAACCTCTTCTCAATCAGAAACATTGGACAAGTAATGAGTCTGAAAAATGAGCTTCGTGACATGAAAATGAATGATGATGACAGCATAACATCATACTTGTGAGAATCTCTCAATTAAGAGATCAACTACAAGTTATTGAAGAAATCATTTCAAAGAACGAACTGGTAAACATAGTACTCAATGGTCTTCCCAAGACATGGGATGCATTTGCCACAAGTATGAACACAAGGAAGGAGTATCCCACTTTTGAAGAACTTTGGGCTTGTTGTGCACAAGAAGAATCAAGGATTAGTGCAAAAGAGAAACCCCAAAACAAATACAATGATCAAGCCTTCACAGCAAGGTTCAAGAATTTTAGGAGTAAAAAGAAGTTTGGCTCAAGGAAGAAACCAAATCAAGAGAAGGATATGTCAAAAATACAATGCTTCAACTGTCGAAACTATGGTCACTACAAGAATCATTGTCCTGAGTTAAAGAAAAGATAGAAAACACACAAAGCATCAGTTGCCGAAGAAAGGGTACCCTCAAAGAAGGCCAAGCAGGATAAAACAAACTTCTTCTTCCAAGACAAGGTAACAATATTCTTCATAATTCTTGTACATACAATGTTTACATAGTTCCTGTACATATCTTGCAGATCTATTTCTTTGAAGATAAGATGTTTAAAGAGAAACAATACCTATGGAAGAATAACAAGATAAGGATTGCCATCATGATGACTACAAGTCAAGCAATACACATGAAAAGATGAAGTACATTGACAATCCTTGGTAACAATTCCTGTGGAAGCTATTAACATAAGTAACAACTGCAAGATAAGTCAAAATCAGAATCAAACTTGAAGAAACCTGGAAGAAGTAAAAACAGAAAGAAGTCAGCAATCAAAAGGAAATTAGAAAAAGACTTGTGACACTTTGCAGAAGGCAATAAGGATGCAAACGGAAACGTGGACTCTCCTAGATGGAGGGAGTCGATTATATAATTCCAAAAGAAGATCATGCATTCATGCATGAAGCAAGGATTAGGAGGGAGCTAATCCTAAATAATATGATCCATTGAGGATTATGAAGTATATATCCATGTTCCCATCAATGGTAGCAGCCATGAAAAGTAGCACGTGTTCAGTTTGACTTTAGAAGAAGTCTTCTTCGAAACGAAGCCTTAAAGTATCCATGGTTGTCCATCCACATCCATGATCCTATGATGAAAGGAAGAAGTCGGATTCTTCATGGCATGGAATCTATAGAAAACTCCATGGACCCAAGAGCTAAAGAGAAACATGAGGAAGAACATGAAGATTCCAAGAAAGAAAAGCCAGAACAACCAGTCATTATATCGAGAATCACAAGACTACCAGCTTGGTTTTAACCCACTAGAAGCAATCAAGTAGAAGAAATGGAAGTTGTTATGAAGAACAGTGTATGAAAGACTTAAGAATGGAAGCATCGCGAGATTCAGAACTAGAGGTTCTCCCAGATGGAGGGAGAAGACTATGATGATAGCTTGTTCCAGTAGCCAGACATACCTCTACCTGAGCCATTATATCTTATGCAATATCCATGGGTTGGAGTTTACATCAGATGAATGCAAAGACGATTCTCCAGAGTAATTGAACAAGAAGCGTATGTAGAGCAACCTCAAGGTTTTGAGGTATACCAGAAAGAGACCCTTGTATGCAAATGGAAGAAGATCTTGTATGGATTCAAACAACTTGGTGCAAAGCCTCATGCACAGAAGAAGCCTGGTGAAAACTTTCTATGACAGAGATTAGAATGGTTACTCAGAAGTTCAGGATGATGGATTGCTAATCCATGACAAACTCTCATGATGACAGAAGAAGTTCTACTTGGATATGTTTCAGTTTGAGCCTTGCCACGATGTCATGAGCTAGCAAGAAACAAAAGTGTTGAATTCAACCATGATATATTGTAATGGTCAAGAGCTATATGAAGCCTTCAAAGAAAACCAATGTTCCAGACAGACCGAAGTACATTGAGATCAAGCATTACATTCTTCGTGATGAAGTCCATAAAAGAGAAGTGGTTCTCCAATATATATCTCCATAGATGAGCAAATAGCAGATATTTTAGTAAAGCCTCTGTCCAAGATGGAAAAAGTTTGCGTACTCAAGAAACAAGTTGGAGCTCGTGGAGACGACTTCCTTATTGAAAAAGGAAGAGATTACTCCCAGGTGGGAAGGGAGCGTTGATGTGTTATTGATTTATGGACAGTCATTTTTCAGTTCGAAAAATGCTCCAGGATGAGCAGTTCCTTTCCAATTTAGAAAGTGGTTTGAGATTTCTGACGAACAAGCATTTTCCAGTTCGGAAAATGGTCCAGATCGGACGGTCATTTTCGTAATGAAAATGGTTCAATAGTTTGTTGATGTACCATAGATGAGCAGATAGCAGATATTTTGGTAAAGCCTCTGTCCAAGATGGAAAAAGTTTGCGTACTCAAGAAACAAGTTGGAGCTCATGGAGACGACTTCCTTATGGAAAAAGGAAGAGATTACTCCCAGGTTGGGAGGGAGCACTGACGTGTTATTGATTTATGGACAATCATTTTTCAGTTCGAAAAATGGTCCAGGATGAGCAGTTCCTTTCCAGTTCAAAAAGTGGTTTGAGATTTCTGACAAACAGGCATTTTCCAGTTCGAAAAATGGTCCAAATCGGACAGTCATTTTCGTAATGAAAATGGTTCGATAGATTGTTGTTGTACCATAGACAGCGATTCCCCTTGTGGCCAGTGTGGGGGAATGGTCTAGGACAGTCATTCTTCTTGACAGTCACTCTCAGTAGTGGTCAAGTAGAATGGTCTACCTCGTCGGGCAGTCATTCTTTCGAAGTCCACAGTTGTGAGCAATTTCGAAGAATGGTCTGTTTTGGAGGTTGGTGCAGGACAATCATTTCCTTAGGAAATGGTCTGGACAGTCATTCCCTAGGGCAAACTCGTTCTCTCCAGGTTGCACTTTGTTTAGTGCCGGAGGAATGGCCCAGTTAGGTAAATGGTCCAGGTTCAGAAATCAAGACAGTTATTCTTCTATGCTTGAGAAGAATAGTCCAAATAGCTCATGGCTGATGTTTTACTTTCTGAGGGCAGATGTTCTTCCAGATCTCACAGATGTGAGTGGAAGAATGGCCCAGATGACTCAGTTTATATCATGATATTGTTTTCTATGCAGGTTGATATCAGATGATATGATTGCTATGGAGATTGTATGTCTCTGGACAGTAGATGTATGCTATTGTGGAGGATATGTTCCACTAGTTGTGACTATGTGTCACTGATTGAGTAGTCGTGCGCTACTTGGTGTGGTAGTGTACCGCTAGATTGTAGTTGTGTACTACTATGGATAGACACAGTTGTGTTCTATTGAATGGCATTGTTCTGATTGTCATGTAGACTATCAGTAGTGTTAAAAATGATTATCAGCGAGATGGATAGTCAGTGTGCTTGTGGACAGACATTCTCTAGGTGGAGAATGGTCCAGATAGAACAGATTGTTTTTGGACAGGTATTCTCTCTATGGAGAATGGTCCAGGTTGACAGTTTGTTGACATGACATCGACTAGTATTTTCCTAAGCCACAGTTTGTGGCCCGATTAGGAAAATGGTTCAGGACCGATATTTTCTAAGGCATATAAATTGAGACGGATCTCTATGGTACATATGACTCGATTAGAAAATAGTCCTAGATTGACATTCCTATAGGAATGGTCTCTATAGTCCATGCGTAGCTTTTAGCTCTGTTGGGACAATCATTCTTCTAGGACGTATGTCTGGATTAAAAGAATGGTCCTTCTATCACTCTGTGGAGTGAGTGACTTATTCAGCATCGTGCCTGATTACTCAGATGGAGTATGGCTTCTAGAGATGATGCAGTTGATGTTATCGGATGATAGTGATAATGGTGCTTGTGATCTAATCATGAGATAGCATGTACGGCTATGATGATGCTACTGGTTGAATGGTATGTTTGTGCTCAAGACCATTGCCTTCAATACCTCCCTAGCTAGGAGGGAGTGTTGATATTATGGTAGCTGCGGGAGGTATTTACCTCCACATGTAACCCTGACGAGAATAGAATATTCCAGAAAGCAAGAAGAAACCCTAAAGCATTGAACATAACCCTAGAAGACAAGTCGACTCAAGGAAATATTTAATATTAAGTATTTAGCCTCCAGAATGAGAAGTCGGTCCAGACAACGTAGGAAAAACAGTATAAATACAGGTAGCCAGATCTCATTTGGCACACATAGCTCGAAATTACAACAGTGAAGAAGTGCGCACTGCAGAAACTAGGCAAGTGTGCAAGTCTGGGGAGTAGCTGCAGTTGCAGCTACTGCAATTTGTATTCTCGGTTTAGGCTCGAACTTTCTATTGGTTATGGTTGGACTTTTTTATCAGTCTTGGTTATCTTTGCTTGGTGCATTAGCCTTGGTTGGCTATTGGTTTGCTTCCAAAATCATTCTCTGTCAAGATTAAGGTGCTCGGGGGTGGCTTCGGCCTACGGTTGGGTGACAATATTGCTATATTGTCTATGGTTAAACGAGCATATCTATTATTTTCTAACACTCCCTTCTGTCCAATATTTGGGTGCACCTTTGATGGAGAACGCGCTCTGCAACTCTACTTGGGAGGACCTCCTCTCAATGATGGAAAACAAACTGGCCAATTGGACCTTTCGATCTCTTAATATGCCAAGTAGACTAGTACTACTCAAATTTGTTCTTCAAGTTATGCCCTTGTACTTGTTTTCTACACTGGCCACCCCCAAATTCATCCTAAAAGCTATCTGAAATCTGCAGCACTCCTTCCTCTAGGGTGGCGTCCAAAAGGAAAGAAAATGGGCCTTAGTTGCCTGGGATAAACGTTGTCAAGAAAAATTGGCAGGCGGATTGGGGCTGAGAGAACCTGAGATCCTCTACTCTGCTTTGGGGACCAAAACATAGTGGTGTTGGCTCCATAGCAATGATAACTTATGGGGTAGGTGTGGAAAAGGAAATATAGCCCAAACATTGACAACTCGGACTTAATACGCATGGGATGGAATCATGCCAGGCTCTTTGATCTGGAATGTTGCTTGGAATAACAAGCACTTAATCCACAAGCATTGCTTCCGGGAAGTCCAAAATGGGCACCATGCCTTATTTTGGGACGATGCTTGGCAGTAACTCCCATCATGGCGAACCCAAGCCGACTTACATGTGCTCAGGGAAAACATACTAAATCGCAACAAAACGCAGCTTGATCAGTATTGAACCCACTCAAATGCAGAAGACCAGTGGAGATCCCGGATGCCCAAAGAATATTGGCTTTCCCTCCCACCTAAAATTGATTGGGAAAGCTTCTAGCAGGAGCTCTCTAAAAGGAATATAAAGATCCATGAAGGCTAAGATAAGCTTCATTGGGGATACAAGCCTAGAGGCAAATTTAATCTTAAGGAAGCCTACCGCCTAACAGCAGGGCAAACAAAGCTTCCAAAGAAAGAATTATGGACAAAAATCTAGAAAGAAAACTTATGGCCAAAAATATCCTTTTTCTTTAGTTGCTAGCAAGGGGCAAAATCTTAACTTGGGATAATTTGATCTAACGAGGATTCCAAGGGCCCTCATCATGTCCTCTATGTCATCAAGATGGGGAATCGGCTGAGAATCTTCTAAACACTTGCTCGTTTCCAACCACCTTATGGGACAAAGGTGCCATCACTTTTAGACAATCGGACCGTAACAGAGTGAACCTACCTAAGACAATCGCTCATTGGAGATCATCTGCCTACTCCAGTCCAATATTGAATAAAACTTGACAAATTTTCCCAGGCTTTTTCTATGGGATGTATGGAAACAAAGAAATCGCAGAATATTCAAAAATGAATATAAAGAGGAAGGTAAATTATGGGAAAGGATCAAGCAATGCATCAGAGAAACAGTGCTGATAACCTCGTGGACTAAACAAGAGTGGCAATGTACAGAACAGGAAGCTTCCATCTTAAAAACTTTTGATCTCCAACCCAGCAACGCACTCCATAAATCGACAAGGAAAGCCTCCCAAAATACCATCCCTAGCAAATGGGAACCCCCACCTGCTAGCTTCATCAAGCTAAACTTTGATGGTGCCTCTAAGGGCAACCCGAGGTGAGTGTTGAATTTTAATGATGAGCTCATGCACGTGTAGTTTATTTCATTTAGCATGTACTTGAACCATAAACAATGCAGCAATACCATACACAAGTGCTGCAATAACCAAGATCACAAGAAGAATAACCATGCATAAGAACACAAAAAGTATCCTGGGAAAACCCTTCTCAAACAAGGGAAAAAACCCAGCAATCCTTTGTTATATTCTCAAGAGAAGATCCCCCACACCATAGACCTTAGCACACAAGAGGGTGCTTACAAAACCTGGAAACTAGAGCCCAAGAGAGGTGCACACTTCAGCCGTACAAGTGCTTACTGAAATTCTGAGATGACAAGTGAGTGAGTGTGATCCACAATGGGGATCCACTCTTATTTATACAAGAACTAACACAGCAAAAGGTGTGTCTATTGGCACAATAGGGTCGACCTCTTTAACTCGATAATATAATTAATCATTACACAATATTAATTATCTTTCACATGGTGGGGCCGACTTGTACCCTTTACAACATAATTAGGGTTACAAGTAAATCCTACTCTCAGACAATATAGCAAGGATCTCTCTCATCCACTAATGCTCAGCCACTAGGGACACGCCCACCTAAGCTCAGCCACAGGGACATCACACTCAACAGATCACTCAACTGAGTCCACAGGAGTACCATCTGGAGCACCATCTCAAGCCGACTCAACTAAGTCCATAAGAGTACAAGGCAGGAGACCATCTCAAACCGACTCAACTCAGTCCAGAGGAGTACAAGTCAGGAAGCCATCTCAACTCATCTTAACTCGGTCTAGAGGAATAGACAAGAGACCACACGTCATCACAACTCAGTCCAGAGTCTGACGCACACCCATCACATGGGCAAACCCAACACTTGGGCTCCCTCACACAGATGTCTCAACTCAGTCCAGAGGAGAACGATCTGGAGGATGTCTCATGAAGTTGCAATCAACAACACTCCCTCTCAGCTAGGGAGGCATTCTTCACCAGGCCAAGTCTCTCACAGAAGTACTCGAACTCTATCCTGGCAAGCGGTTTGGGGAAGACATCTGCAACCTGCTCATGTGTAGAAAGGTACTGCACATGTATTGCTTTCCTATGCACCATATCTCTGATATAATGGTATTTGATCTCAATGTGTTTTGATTTATCGTGAAACACGGGATTCTTTAAGAGCTTCACGCAGCTCTGGTTATCGCAATGGATAACAGTAGAATCATCTCATGACCAAATAAATCTGCAAGGAGCTTGCGAAGCCACACTGCTTCGTAGACTGCCACACATAACGCTATGTGCTCTGCGGTACTCAAAGCCACAAAGCTTTGTTTCCCACTGCACCAGGAAACCATGGCAGATCCCAAAGTAAAACAACAATCGGATGTGCTCTTCCGGTCCACTACGCTCCCTGCCCAATCTGCATCGACATATCCCTGCAATCTCATGTCTACACCGAAGGCATATCTGAGGCCATATCCAACTGTGACTCGTAGATATCTCAACACATGCTTCGCTGCTATCCAGTGACTCTGTCTCGGCTGACTCATAAACTGACTGAGCACATTCACTGCATAGCATATATTAGGTCCGGTGTTAACCAGATACATCAATGATCCAATCAGCTATCGATAAAGATGTGGATCAATCTCTCCTGAATCAGTGGAAGCCTCGTTCATTCTCTTCAGATCTATCACCATCGGTGTAAGCATGGATTTGTAGTCTGTCATACCGAATTTCTTCAATATCTCCACTGTATATTTTCCTTGACTCAGGAAAATCTCACCAGTCCTTTGCCAGACTTCTAGTCCCAAGAAGTAGTGCATCATACACAGATCCTTCATCTCGAATTAAGAAGTCAATGCACGCTTGCATTCAGCAATAAGGCTTTCTGAACCGATGAGGAATAAATCATCAACATACAGAACCAAAATCAGGCACTCATCACCAACAACATGATAATATAGGTTTGGATCAACAACACTCTTGTTGAAGCCCAAACTTATCAAGAATCCATCCATCTTCTCGTACCAAGCACGAGGAGCCTGCTTTCGTCCATACAGGGCTTTCTTCAACCTGCACACGTGAGATTTCTGCTCATGTATCACGAATCCATCTGGCTGCTCAATGTAAACTTCTTCCTCAATCTCACCATTAAGAAAGGTTGTCTTTACATCCATTTGATGTAGTCTCCAACCCATGGATGCAGCTAGGGCAATAATCGTACGGATGGAAGTGTATTGGGCAACAGGAGCAAATGTCTCCTCATAATCTATTACCTCTACCTGAGAGAATCCTCTGGCCACAAATCTCGCTTTGTACTTATAGATACACTTCCATCAGCTACATGTTTGATCTTATAGATCCACTTGGAAGTCACCAAAGACTTCCCTTCCGGTCTCGGAACAATATCCCACACATCATTCTTCATGATGGACTTATACTCTTCTAGCATGGCATCTTGCCATACCTGCTGACCTGTTACTTCTCCATGACAAGAAGGCTCTGTATCAATGATGTGGCTCATGGTTGAAACATAGCTCGAAAATATCCGTGGTATCTTGCTCTCTCGAAATGTACCTCGAAGAGTTGCATGTCCCTCTGCCTCATACAGAGTCTATAGAGCCCAGGCAGGCCTTTTATGGCCTACTGCAATGTCTTTGGGAACATCAACTGGAGCTACGGGATCAACTGGATCAATGATTGTCTCCCTCTGAACTGTTGAAGGGGGAGAAGGTACTATCTCGCTGTCAATCTCCATCTGAGATTCTCTGGATCTTCGAAAGAGTATCTCTTCCTCAAAGGTGGCATCCCTGCTCACCTCAATCTATCTCTGACCAGGGATGTAGATCCGATAAGACTTCGAAGATTCATTTTACCCCACAAATGTACCCTTTCTACCTGAAGGGTCTAGCTTGGTCCTCTTCTCGTTGGGTACATGAATGTATACTGGACACCCAAATATCCTGAAGTGTCCAAACTCAAGCTTCACTTCGATGAAAGCTTCTTTGGGAGTCGTGTTCTTCAAAATCTAATGAGGACTCCTGTTCTGAACATACACAATTGTCATGGATGCTTCTGCCCACAAAATCATAGGTAGATTATGATCATTTATCATCGCTTTGGTTTCCTGAATGATGCTTTTGTTCTTCCTCTCTACAACCCCATTTTGTTGAGGGTTATAAGGAACGGTGTACTCCCTCTTGATCCCTGCCTCAATACAGAAATCACTGAAATCCTTGGAGGTGTACTCTCCTCCATTATCTGATCTCGGCACCTTGATCCTCCTCCCGGTCAGGTTCTCAACCTGAGCTTTAAACTCTTGAAATCTCGCTAGGACTCCATCCATGGTCTTCAAGAAGTAAATCCACATCTTCCAAGAGTGATCATCGATGAAGAGCACAGAGTACAAATATTCGTTCAAGGAAGCAACAATCATGGGTCCACAAACATCTGAATGTATCAAGTCCAAGATCCCCTTGGATCTACTGTCACTGCTCAAGAAGGACCCCTTGACATTCTTGCCAAGAGCACAACCTCTGCAAACGCCATCATGTTGAACATGTATCTCTAGAAGACCTGTTACCATTTTCCCCAGAGTGGGAAGGGCTCTATAATGTATATGAGCAAGTCTCCTATGCCCTAGCTCGCTCAAGCCGATAGTATTATGTAACAGGGCCTGGACTGGTCGGACAGTCAACCTGTACAAGTTGTTTTCTTGAACACCAATCACTCGGGCAGAATTCATATGTGAGTTCTTGTGCCATGCAAGAACTTTTCCTTCAGAGAAGGTAACCTTGTAGCCTTTATCCTCTAAGGCAAAAATAGAGACAAGGTTCCTTCTCATCCCAGGTACATACAACACCTCACTCAGCTGAAGTGGTATGTCAAAATCTAGTTGGAATGTGAAGTTCCAACTCCTTTCACAATACATCTGGGATTGTCTCCAAGTACAACATGTAGACTAGATTCTTTCTCAACAAGGTCTGTCAGATGATCTCTATATCCAGTCATGTGTCTGGAAGCACCACTGTCAATTAACCAAATATCACTATCAGTAGGAACCGTACCCGAGAGTGTTGATATGAAGAAGAATGCTTCATCTTTTATGTCTTCATCTTTCTGAGGTGGTTCTGGATCAACATCAGCAGTGGATGCAAATTGTCTTCCTTTCTTCCTGGTAGGACAATTTCTTGCAATGTGTCCATACTTGTCACATCTGAAACACTGAATCTTTGAATTGTCTTTTCTGTGTTCATGACCTGAAGCTAATGAAGTTTTCTTGTCTTTGAATGCTTTGTTGAAACTTCTTCTATTTTTTCTTTCTTTCTTTGTATGAAAGGCAAGAGCATGATTGTCATCATGAGGGGAGTCTTGCACTCCTCTGGCTATAAGTCTGGTTTCTTCCTAGGTGCAGTCTGTCCATAGACGATCAAATCCAGGTAGATCTGCTCTACCACTGATACTTTGAAGAAATGGTTCCCAATGTCTTGGAAGAGCATTGAGAGTAGTCAAGACAAGTTCTTTGTCTGATATGGTTTCTCCAATGGCACCCAGCTGATCTCTCATCTCTGAAATATTCATGAAGAAGGTAGCAACGGTGTCAGCTTTTGTCATCCTGATATGTTGAAGTTGATTCTTCAATGTAAGAGCTCTGAGGGTGTTGTTACTCTCAAACATGTTCTTCAATGCATCATACATCTCATAAGTTGTCTTTAGGGTAGCAACATGATGCAGACCCCCCCTTCTCTCCTAAAGAGTCCGCGACCTCCCTGTCAAGGATCTTAATCTCTTGAGCTAGATTAGCTCTTTCAGACCTTCAATGACGCTAGAATGCTTTACTTAGGTCCTGTTATCCCCGATATCTAGGGATAACTAGGAGATCATGTCTCGAGGCCCACAGGTCCTAGACATAGAGTACCGAGAGCGAGATTGACTTGAGCATGGCCCTGGAGGGCCCATCTTTCTTCTTCTTCGCTAGATTTGTCCTGTCAGCAGCAGCAGCTTCCATCACCACCGGCTTGGACTTGCATCGGAGAGGACTCTTGCTCCATGAGGTAATTGGTCCAAGGTGTCATGGTATGTGTCATATTTGATCATTATAACCCTCTTATATATGCATTAGGTTCCTTTCATTTCTGATGACTGCTTGGATCTTACACTAATCCACTTGACCATTGTTGGGGTGATTGATGGGGTGACTTAGCAAGTTGATAT
>SNQJ01S0008738.1:5817-23088 GCA_010110895.2 Picea sitchensis
TGTAGAGGATTTGAGTAAGTTGAGGATAACTCTTTCCTTTAGGGAAGTTGTGAAGATCCCTCAACAGAGGGAAAATATTTCGAGATTGTTGGATGAACCATCTGGAAGAAAGGAGGTCATTGTTATAATTCCAAGGAAAAACTAAAACACATGAACCATCAAGTTGAGAGGTAAAGTCCCACCTTTTTATATTTCAATTGAGAATCATGATGTTTCACTTCACAATTGTTTAGCTAACATTGGAATGACAAGTAATATTATGCCATTGGCGGTCATGGAGGCGGTGGGTATGAGTTGCACCAAAGATTATGAAACAGGTGAAATCATTTATGCAACTGATTCCACACAGGTGCCAACTTATGGGGAAATCAAAGATTTTTATGCTTGGATCACTACGGCTCCTCATATTATTACAGTTTTCAATATTGTTGTGGTTGATGTTCCTCTTGCATATGGAGCTATCCTAGGAAGAGATTGGTCATCTATGATCAGAGGCTTCATAATGATTGATGGAAGATGCATGATGGTTCCAGATAAATACAAAGCAATGATCAAGGTTCATCGGTAACCCAAGAGGCCATTTTACTTCAAAAAGAAGGATAATGAACTAATGGAAGATTATATAGATGTTGGGATTTGAAACTATGCTATCTTAGGCATCGAGAAAGTTGGAGACATCGAGAATCAAGACAATCATTTTAAGGGATACTGGAGGATGTCATTTGATGGAGCTTTCTCAAGTTCTAGGAGTGGAGTTGGAATTGTCCTTATAATCCCAGAAAAGATTGTGCATCCACATGCTATCAGACTTGAATTTTCATGCGCCAATAATGAGAATATGAGGCTTTGATTCAAGGAATGATTCTCACACAAGAAACAAAGATATGACATTTGATTGTGATTGGCGACTCCGAGTTGGTAATAAATCAAGTTACCCAGAGATATAAGATTAAAAAAGAAAGACTCAAATTATATTTCAAAAGAGTTAATGAATTGATGGAACCTTTTAGATATTTTAACATTTCTTTCATCCCAAGGGATAAAAATCAGAAGGCAGATTCATTAGCTTTGGTGGCTTCACTGCCAAACCTAGATGATGTTCAGGGAAAAACATATTTTCAAGTAAAAAGAATATTTTGACCTTCTGTACATGAAAATCAAGACGATTTACAAGTATTTGAGAATGATGAAGAACTAGATTTTCTTTTGGTGAATGGTGATGAAGACGAGGATAATGACATAGTTTATGTTCTGAAGAATTGTATTAAGTCAGAGTCCCTTTTTACAAGAGATGATCACGCTTAGAATCTCCTGGAAGAATTATCACTCTGAAAAGTCCAAGAAACAAGAAAGATTAATATTGGAACTGATAGTTCCCCAAAATATGTCAATTTGGGAGTTGATTTCACATTTGATGAAGTAGATCAATATGTTGCACTTTTTAAAGAATATATTGATGTGTTCACATGGAGTTATGATGATTTGAAGGAATATGATAAAACAATATTCCAACACATTATTCCTTCCAGGGAAGGAGAAAAACTTGTCAAGAAAAATATAAGGATGATGAACCCCAAATTAAACCCACTGGTAAGGTTGAATTGAAAAAATTAAAGAAAGATGGAATAATATACCCCATCAGACATTCTGATTGGCTTTCAAATCCTATGGTTGTGAGAAAAAAGACTAGGGAGATTCATATGTGTGTAGATTTCAGGGACCTTAATAAATCAAGTGTAAAGGATAATTATCCGTTACCTAATATGGAATTTCTCCTCCAATAAGTTACGGGGTAAAATTTCATATCCATGTTAGATGGTTTTTCTGCGTATAATCATGTCTTGGTTGCTGAGGAAGACAGAGCAAAGATAACTTTAATAACACCTTGGGAGACATATGCATTTTCTCAGATGCCCTTTGGTTTAAAGAATGAAGGAGCTACATTTCAGAGGGATATGAATCATGCTTTTGAGGGTTTTATAGGAAAATTCATGGTGGATTACCAAGATGGTTTAACGGTAGTCTAAAAAACTAGGAGTGATCACATTCATCACATGAGGAAATTTTTTGATAGATGTAGATTATATGGTGTTTATTTAAATCCAAAAAAATGTTTATTTGCTGTGACATAAGGTAAATTATTGGGTCATATTGTGTGTAAATAAGGAATATATATTGATCCTGAGAGAGTTAAAGCTATAAATGAACTCAATCCTCCATCATCTAAAAAAGGAGTTCAATCATTTTTTGGAAAAATCAACTTAGTACGAAGATTTGTCCCTGACTATGAAAGTATTGTGAAGTCGATCAATTCATTGTTGAAAAAGGATCAAAGATTTAAATGGACCATGTATACACAGAAAGGTTTTAGTGATATTAAAAAAGAAATCACTACATCCCCAGTCCTCATTAGCCCATATTTCCAAAGAGACTTCATCATTTATTGATTTGCAACAGAAACTGTCGTGGTATCTATTCTTACTCAAAGAAATGCCAAGGGTGAAGAATTGACATTTAGTTTAATGAGCAATAAACTTCATGATTATGAATTAAGATATTTGAAATTGGAGAAGCAATCTCTTTCTCTTGTAAAGGAAGTGACACACTTTCGAAATTACATATTAAACTCTCATGTCATTGTGTATGTTCCATCCTCTCCTGTGAAAATGCTTCTAAATTATCAATTGAGAGAAGGAAAACATGTAAATTGGTTGGCGAAGATTCAAGAGTATGACATTGAAATTAAGCCTTTGAAAGCAGTCAAAGGAAAAGGTCTGTGTAAGCTCATTGTGAATAGTGATTCTTTGGATGGAGTTCAGTGGGAGAACCTATGGCAGTTTCAAAATGGTATAAAGATATTATATTTTACTTAAGGTTCAAACAATTTCCAGTCACCATGAACCCAAAGGAGCGAAGAACATTGAAAATGAAGTCAAATAAATATGTACTGATTGCTGATGTATTATTCAGAAGAAACTATGATGACATATTGTTAAGGTGCGTTGATGAAAACCAATCTCAAGAATTGATGAAAGAATTCCATGAAGGTATATGTGGTGGACATTTTGTGCCTACCACCACGACCCATAAAATAATATGAGTTGGGTTTTATTGGCCATCAGTTTTTAAGGACTCATATGCCACCATAATAAAGTGTGTATCTTGTCAACAATTTTCAAGGAGAATGAAAAATCTACAATGCCATTACAACCTATATCTGTAGAACAACCATTTTCCCAATGGAGACTGGATGTCGTTGGACCAATAAATCCAAAATCAAGTAAAGGGAACATATATATACTCACCACTACATTTTATTTTACAAAGTGGTCGAAAGAAGTAACATTAAAAAATGCGAATTTTGAAGAGTTGATTAAGTTTCTCAAAGATAATATTTTATCAATATTTGGTGTCCCAGAAAAATTAATTATTGACAATGGTTCAATTTTCATCGGGCCAAAAGTTACAGAATTTTGTGGAGAATATGGGATCGTCATGGGGCAGTCATCAAATTATTATCCACAAGGGAATGGTCTTGAAGAATCCACCAATAATACACTCATTCATATATTGAAGAAAACTATTGATAAGAACCAAAAGAATTGGCATTTGAAATTGACAGATGCTCTATGGGCAAGCATAATGACTCTGAAAGACAATATTAAGATGTCTCCACATATGTTCATTTATGAGAAAGAAGAAAAAAATCCAATCAGCCTTGAGTTAAATGCCTTGACTTGTGTAGTTAATGCAGATGATGCAGAAAATAGTACACCTATGAAAAAGAGAATGAATCAATTATTTAAATTGGAGGAAGAACGAAGTGAAGCTTTGTATAGAACTTCTCAGAGACAACAAAGTATCAATTTTTTTTTTGATCAGAGCGCAACCATAAAGAATTTTCAAAAGGGTGAACTGGTGTTACTCTGGAACAAAGCTAAGGAGAAACCATCAATGGACACAAAATTTGAAGAAATCTGTCTTGGACCATATATCATTGAAAATATTCTGGGTTTTAATGCTTATATGCTCAAAGATATAAAGGGGAAAATTTTAATGCTTCTTGCTAATGGGAAACATTTGAAAAGTTGATTTTCCTGGAATTTTCTCATTTCCTTGTACATAGTTTTTTTTATTAATTTATTTTATACATCCTTACTATTCGACTTCATAGCCCAAAAGATAGAAACATCTGGTCATGAAGATTCTTGATTCTTGACAACCCACATGGGGTTATCATCCCATAGTTGGAGCTAGTTGTTGAGACCATTTTGTGCTTCCATGTTTTCCTTCCACATTTTATTTTCCCCACTTCTTTACTCCATTTATTTCCCCCCATCTATACCTCCCCTTATTCCCTTCTTTTCTCCCTTTATGGTTACTATACTTAGCCATATTTTAGTTCGCGGGTTCCCAGGTTCACGACTTGGAAGACCTTCATTTCCACCCACTTACTCATTTCATAAGTCCGTTTCAATACTTAAATTTTTCTTCAATTTCGCGGGTTCGCGGGTTCAAACATTCACTCTCCTTTTTCCTTGATCCTAATTTTTCACTTTAAGTTCTGTGATCTACATTTCGACCATCACTTAAATTTTAGCTTCGTCACGGGTGCTAGGTTCCAAAGTATTTAATTTTGCATGCATGCGAGTCCAACCAACCGTTCCTCTACACTTAGTATAATTTTAATCATCTTTACAATTGCAGGTTGGAAGATTCTCAGGTTGGTGAGTTCACGAAAATATTATATTGAAATTATCTCACACCCGTCCCCACCATTTTGTTGCTTTTCCCAATACACGTTAATTATTGTTTAATGCTAATAATTGTTGTGCATGCCCCAAAAATATCGTCATTAATGGCGAAAGGCTTGAGCAATTATTCATTAAAATCTCATTAAATTTGCATTTGCCAAGGGATTAAAATATCATTATATTTCCGAAAAGATTTATTTGAGATCATTATCCAGTTGAATAAATAGTTCCGTCAACCTATGAAAACATCATCTAGACAACATTTTTGTGGTGATACTCTGAATATATTTGGCCATGAAGATCAAAACTTCCAGTGGTCGAGAGCATACTGATATTATTCCTCCCCTCCTACTGCACAAAAACATGGGAATGTAATTTTGACATCTGGAATTTCTCATGCTAGATGTGTTCCCGAGGTTTTAGATTGTAAAGAAATCGTTGCATGGTGTGTGGAAAAGTGCATACCAAATCAAAGAAACATACAACTCCAGGGTCATTCTCCGATTTCTCTTTCACCTCAATTCTTCTGCAATATGTTAAAGCTGCCAAAGCCAACTCTTACTTTCAAAGGTGAAGATTGGAAATAATTCTTGAAGAAATATAACAATGGGCTTGACCTCCTGCTGAAATATTTGGAGAATCCTACATTTGTCCCAACAAACATAACCATATTCTAGGTTGAATCTCTAAAAAATCCCTATCGAGAAATTGCATGGCTATTTATCAGAGTGAAAGGTCAGGAAAACACTACTATATCTCGCATGATTTTAAATATTTTGTATTTGACAGTTCAATAACATGCCATTTTTTTTATTGGGGAAAGGTCATTTCTATCGAAATATCTTCCCAATTGTCACACTACAAAAAATACAAAAAATTATTTATGGCCTCTTATTTGATATTTTCTATTGTGCATTGTTGTCAATTCCCAAACTTAACCATCAATAAAAGGGTAAATTGATTTTGGTATCAGGCATTGTGGAGGCATACAACCCCTCTGTTTTTCTATGAAGTTTATAATGATTTTGTTTTAGTCTTCAAAAATATTTTGTTGGGATAAAACACCCCAAGGATATCTATTCAAGTTACCAAATTTTTAGAGAAAAAGGGGAGAATAGAGAAAATGGAGAATCACAATATCATAAGGATATTTTTCTCAAAATAAAATAATTATTTTCTCCTGTATTACGTACTCGATAAATTATTTATTACATAGGTGGCGAGACAATATTGCTTCTGGTTGCACTTTTTCCATGGAAAAAGGAAAAATCAATTTATTCCTCTACCATGGAAGATTGGAGAGTTTGTTTTCATAAATATAAATAAAATTGACGAATTTGGAAATCATTTTAACAATATGAGTTTAAAATATGCTAAAAAGATCAAAGGTTTTGATCCGAACAAAATCTTAGTTGAACATATGCTATCAATGGGGTTCAATAACTCTTTCATTCAAACTGTCTTGAATGAAGAAGAAGAAGAAGTTAACAACCAAAACACTCATGTACATAACATTGGCAATTTAGAAACATTACTCAGCAGTAATGATCTTTACAATCAAAAGGGAAAAAGTCCTAGTGAAAGAAGTTCTCAATCTCTAGTTGTCACTCCTAAGAATACTACCTCCAAGAGCAGTGCTCCAATGATCCACCCAATTAAAAATACTGTCAACAATAGTTCTAGTGGAGGGGGAGAGAAGAATCCTCCCTTTGGAAAAATTGAAAGTTCACACAAGTTTCCGGTGAGAGAGAAGAGAAAAAACTCAGTGCAAGAGGAAGAAAATAAGCTTAAAGAAAATGATATCCAAAGTTTTTTTTGGAAGATATGGAACTAGAAGCAAACATTGAAAAAATATTTCCTGCAATGGAACAACAACAACATATTTCTCAACAAGATTCTTTACTGGAAGTCATTGGGAATGAGACCTTTAGTGAAGAAGAATTCTTCACTTTTCAAAGCGTAGTTTTTTATAGAGAATCTAAGAAACTGATTGTAGAAAGAATTGACCAGAAAAATAAAAAAAGGAAAGGCTCTCTCAAAGGTCGACCTCAAGTATATGCGACCGTCCCAGATTTGAAAAATCCATTGGGAAATTGGGGACTTACTTGAAGATTCTATTGACGGTCTAGAGGTTGAGAATGCTAAATTAAAGGAGAAGATCAAATAATTGGAGACTGCCTTGATGCCTCTTCCAATCCTAGCCAGTCCTCTGACAATGATTAAACCAACTACACCTGGTATCAAGTTAAAGGGATCTTCCAGTTTGCTCACAGTGGTTCGAAATTATGTTGAGAAAAACATTAAAAGGAGACTGTTATTGATAATAGAGGCCTGGAAGGTATCACAAAATATTGTTTCTTTTGGTTCAAGGGAACATGCATTTCATGAGTATCTCCAAACTGATTTTAAGAATGAAAAAGGATTTTACGCAGATCTTGTTTTACCATTTGGGATAAAAGTCTCAAAAAAGAAATAATTGAAAAGGAGAGAAGAAGATTTGCCTTCTCCAAGTCAGATCAAACAATTGAATGCCCGTTGGAAAGAAAAGATCAAGAATTTGAGAAACAATTTCCAAGCATGTAATGAAACCATAGTGAAAATAGAAGAATTATTCAAAAGGCTCACATAGATAGATTTAGCAGGAATAACTGATGAGGTACAGGATCCTAAATCAATTTTCAATTCAATGCTTATGACAAGGAAACAATTTGATGAACAAGTGGAGATATTAAAGGGATTGTCCATTGACAAATTTAATGGCATAATTAAATATGGTGAAGAAGAGATATATAATTGGCTTATCGATTATTCTATGAAAAATCAAGATATTGAGGAGGCAATCCACAACATTTCTCATAACCTAAGATATTTATAAGGTGAATTGTTTAATATCAAAATTAGGCATAAAATAAATGTTGCACCAATGAAGAATTACATTGAAGATTGGTTTAAGAGGGAAATCGATAAACTAACTAAAGAGGGCCAAGAAACAATGGTTGGAACAATTCTTGTAACCGTTAACGAGAAAAATAAAAGGAAAGCAACAAGCAAGTGAAAGGCGAGAGATACCATCATAGTAAGTTTATGTTGATCACATTTAGCTTTCTTTATCAGTTTTTCATCCAGTTACTCCGTTTCTTCAACTAGAAAGGTTTAACCAAAATCTGATAACTTCTTCCTGTCTTCCTTCCAGGTCTTGCTACTCTACCTTTTCCCACCGTATTTTCTCCACAATTTAATTCTTGTTCGTATATATTTTTATGGTCCGTGGGAGTTCCAATCCCAATCCTCTGGACAAACACATTTTAATTTCAAAACTTTGTAACAAACTTTCATATTTTTTCAAAAATCCCAAGAGAACTAAATCTAGATAAGTTTTGACAGTGTTTTATAACTCTCAGTTTTGAGTATAAAATATTTTAGATTGATCTATCATTTTCTTCCTTTGAGCTCCACATGTGTCTACTCTATTAAAGTTCTCTTATGTGTATGGATCATCTTCTTTTATTTTTATGTGTGATCATAAATCTTTAGTTTAACTATGATGGATGTGAGGAAATTTTGCTTATGTTTTCAAATGTGTGATGTATGAGGTTCCTGGTCATCTCTCAAGAATTCTCTTAAAATAAAACATTTTATTTTTTGCAACTTTTATCTTTCTTTGAACATAACAATGGACTTTCTCAAAGTCCTATATCATTTTGGAAGTCTAGAATTCAAAGATTATCATAAAACAAAGAGGAGTACCACCTCTATAAAAAAGGAGGATTTGTATCCTTGTGAGGTTGTCGTTTTGGTCCTAATGGATTCAAGCATCAACAATCAACAATTCCTTCTCAAATATATAAACAATCTCAACTATCTCTTGACGCCACTGTGGAATGCTAGCCATATGAATCTCCTTTGATGTGATCCAACACACAAATGAAGATAATTTAGATATGGCACGTCGTAGGTCCTGGGGGAAGTCATGGTTCACACACCCATGCACGAGTAGAAGATAATGACACTACAAAGTAAACACATACACAATTATTTTTATTTTATCCCATGGCATAAAAATTAAAACAAATATTAAAATCATGTTTTTGACATATGTACTCTTAGAAGGTTCAAATGGTCATGTGATTTCAACCTCAACAAATGGTCTTCCATAGTGAATATGTACCGTAGTGAAGACCCATATAAAGAAGGCACCTTCACACTGAAAACAACTTCCTTTTCCAAAGAAATATCATCTTTCTTCAAAATCCATGGGATATCACCATCTTTGAAAGACCAAGAGGTACCAACCTCTCCTCTACTTTTTTGTCTTGTCCAATGTTTCTTTTTAGTTTTTAAAGAAATAAGATCTCTCCTAACAACCAATGTGTCACTTTCTTTTGATTATATGTGCCTCCATAAAGAAGATGAAACAATTTTAAATATATGCATGGGATCTAGTAAGTGGGCAATCTTAAGATGATCCCAATATGAGAGCTCATAAAAAACATATTTCCTTTTCATCCCAATGGGTAATTTCTCAAAATAAGTTTCGAATAATTTTGGATCATCAAACATATGATCCCCATTTGTATCGAACATTTCTGTAATGTCCTTCTCCTTCTCTCTCTCATATGCTCTAAGCCATTCAACTGGTGTCATTATTGCAGGCTTTTGGGTTCTCTCTGGTTTACCATTGAAAGAGGATCTTTCTCTTCTGTAAGGGTGTTTTTCTGGGAGGAATACCCTTGAGCAGTTGTACACTGGATTTCGTAGGTAGTTGGAGGACCTAGACTTCAGAGAAGGTCCACAACATTTACATCCATGATACCCTTTTTCTACAATACCTGCGAAATTATTAATGTATACAGAGCACGTTAGCGTTGAAGATCAGAACAATCAAAACAAATTAAATATGCCAAAAATATTTTTACGTATATACAAAAATCAATAAACATGTAATTTACCAGAGAAAAATCCTAATCCCGGACAATCATGTGTGGTGTAAGAACATATCCCATACACCGTAAAACTCCTCTCTATTGTGATGGGTCTTGATACATAGTATACATGTATCCTTCCCATAATTCCTCCAATTCATCTACCAATGGTTATAGGTAGACATCCATATTATTCACTTGTCTTCTACCATGGACTATAAGAGCCAATGTAAGATGTCCATTCTTCACGGACAACCATGGGGGGATATTATTGTTGATCACTACTACAAGCCAAACATATTAGTTGGTGCTTTGGAGGGAATATGGGTTGACACCATCCATGGCTATGTAGAGTCGTAGAATTCGTACTTCATCCTTGAATTTTTCAGGCCATGTATCCTCTATATGATTCACGACTATTGAATCTGTTGGGATTCAAATAACTCCCAACTCACATTTGTACGAGGCATGCCATCCCTGCAACACAAATAATTATTTGCAACGAAAGAGCCTTTGAATCCTTGGGATTATAGGCATATGCATCAATATCTTATGAGGAGGACCATGTGATTTACCCTTTTTATTTGATATATGGTACCTGTCATGCCCACATTTCCGACATATCTCTTTGTCCACATATTCTCCTCTATATAGAATACAATCATTCATAAATGCATGATATGATATGTACTCAACACCCAACATTTTCAACATCTTCTTTGCCTCTACGGAGTTACCGAGCAAGACATTATCACTCAGAAGAACCTTATCTTTGAATAACCTGTAGTTAGTGGGAAATAGACATGTACAATTCCATTTAACATTCATAAAATCAATCACTTTTAATTTTGATTGTGTGACAAGATTTCTCAAAATATAAGGGACTTGATGGTCAGTTACCTCAATATTGCCGAGAAACATGCGTTTGACATGCAAAATTTTTCTTTCAAGTTGTAGAGTAACATTGTTGTCCCTAGTTGGGTAGACTTTGACCAACTAGGTCCAAAGAGAGGGGTGGTGGAAGCAGATTTCAAGATTTCAAAAAATGTATCAGTGATATGAGCATCATCCCCTAACTCATTGTTCTGGAATTCATCTAACAACATTGTCTCCATGGCAGTCGCATCCCATAAATAATCATCCATACCAACCTCTATTTGATTGACTCCATTGCCAACTTGTGAAGAACTACTATTGTTGTTGTCATTCCTAATTGGTGAATCTGGACATAGTGGGAATTGAATAGGTGGTTGATTCAACCATTCTTGGTATGATTCCTCTCCGAGTTGTGCTCTTATTGCAACCTTCTCTCAATTTGACATTATAGTGGGGTGCAACGAAAGGTGATAGGTAGGTCACTCATCATCATAATCCTAATTTAAAAAATATAGAACATTAGTACATCGATGATATTAGTAAGCACAATGCAATTGGTTTGTTCAAATTATATTATACCAAACAATTATTACTATTGTTGACCCAACTGGATTGTAGTATGTTTCTCCCGATAAGAGCTTACGACGTTTTTAAACCGGTGGAGTATTTTATGCATCTGAACTTGATTATGAATCAGGGTCCTACAAATTTGGATACATTTTTATTCATATTGACATGGATAAAAAATTAATTCAATTACATAATCAAAATATGATCAAAATTTGAACTTACTGCAGATGGAAATGGAGAACTCCACGATGGAATTTGACCAATATGGAATGAGATGGAATTTGAATAATTGACCATTTGATATTATAAGTTTTTCTCCCTACATTTGAGAAAATCAACAATAAATTTTTAAGAATAAGGCGACTTTAAGCGGAAAATGTATACTATGAAGTACTACAAGTCATGTGGATGCATCCTAAGAGATAATTTAAGATGAATATACGATTTTATGTGAAAATAAAATTTCAGATAACTTTTAAAGGATAACGATGCACTCATTTAAACAAAATGCACTGATGTGTCTATAATAATATAAAGCATTGGGGCGTTTAATTACTAACCGCACCAATTCTCAAGATTTCAAATAAATAAAAAATAATTATATGATATCGGTGCTCCAAAAATATTTAGTGCATCGGTGATTTGTATAAACAAATGCACCGATGCGTTATATTGATAAACACATCGATGTTTCAAAAAACTAAAAAAAAAAAAATGACTTTGTTTTTCTTACAATTGAAAAACAAAATTTACACGGGAGAGATTTGCAAGAGAGACATACCGGGGAGCACTGTGGAGCAACATAATACTTTGGAACAACATAATTATTCAAAAGATTAAAATTTCAAGGGTATGGTGATTCACTCAAAACCCTTTTCATAAAGTCCTTTAAATAGTATTAAGCTATTCACTATTTCATTATTTTGCTAAAAATTACAGTGGAGAGATTTGAAAGAGAGACATACCCGGGAGCACTGTGGAGCAACATAATACTTTGGAACAACATACTTATTTTGAAGATCATAATTTGAAGGGTATGGTGATTCACTCACAACACTTTTGGAGCAACAAAATGATTCAGAAGATCAAAATTTGAAGGGTTTTGTGATTCACTCAAAACCTTACATAGTAAAAATTTTAAATTTTACTATTGATTTTAATAATATTTTTTTTTACAATTTCTATCCCTACTTAGATTTAATTAAAATTCAGAAAAAAAAAAAAATCAAACTTACCTTAAACCCTTGTTTCTTCTTTCTTATGTAACTGCAAAACTTTGCCTTATGGTTTAACTCCTTCCATCACTTCACAATTAGGGATTTTCATTTTAGGCATTTTAGATATAATGGGTTTGTGTTTCTATATATAAGGCATTTGACATGTGATGCAAGGGGACCACTTATTGCATCGAATCCAAACCCTCTCGACCCTATCACGTTTAAAAAAAAAATGGTTTCTTGTTATCGGTGCGCCGATTTGAATATAACGCACTGACGTGCTTACCGATAGAGTGCAACGGAAATGTTGTAACATAAGTTTTTAAAAAAATTCGATCATCGGTGTGTAATTTTTTTCGGTTATTTTTCCCGTTCATGGTATTTTTTTTGTTTTCATTTTTTACTCTAGTTGCGGTGCTTTTATCGATACATTTCGCACAGTTGTTATTTAAAGTATTTTTTTTTCCTGTTAGTGCGTTTATTGTATTGAATGCACCCGTGCTTTCATATTATTAAGGCGCACCAAAAACTATTTTTTTTTTTTTTAATTCTTTTATTTTTTTTTAGCTGGAAATTATGTGATTTATTTATAAAATATATTTAATAGCTTCCATATTGAATGGTACAGGTTGTATATTGATAAAAAATGTGTGAGAACAGTTCAAGTAAAAAAAATTATGATCAAAACTTTCTTACTTTAACAAATAAATAACCATGAACGTATGAACGAGATCCGATGACCTCTATTTTTGCAGGTTTACATGGTGATGTAGAGAGTATAATGGTAAACAAAGGGGGAGAGAGTGGGACTCCGTCCTACAAGAAAGTTGTGGTTGATAGAGGGAAAGGTCCACACGGAGGAGGTTTCAAGGCCCCACTGTTGGGGGCATCAGGATTGGTGTCAAAGACTCAAGGTGACGACAAGCACGAAAAAAGAGAAAAAGAAGGAGAGGAGAACAAAGAGACCCAAGGCAAGGCGACAAACCCATCATATCCAAATGGGGTGGGAAGGAGCAACCCATGCAAACCAAAAACGACTATGATCCCAAAAGTTGTTCTAGAAGATCTGCAGACTTAAGAATATAGAGATCATATGAGGGTGCACACCCTGATATGTAAGTTTATGGGATTATGGCCCACCAAAAAAATCCTACGAAGCTCAATCAAATACCATTGGTAATCAAGCAGTGAGGTGGATCGACACCTAGGATCAAAAGGATTTTTCAAAACTGTCTTCATTAACCTAGAAGACAGAGACAAGGTGTTTGGAGGGTCCTATTTTCATGCTTCAGTTGGACTGTATATGAGACCCTGGAAGGAAAAATTTTCCCCAGAAAAGGAGAACTTTAAGTGCGTTTCAGTCTAGATCAGAATTTATTCCCTATCGATGGACTATTGGCTACTGACCACCTTTGAGGCAATAGGAAATAATATGGGAAATTTTTTTAAGGCATAAGATGCAACTTTAAAGGGAAAGTACGCCTCATTTGCAAGAATCTATATTGAGATGGACGTTTCGGGGGTTCTACTGGAAGCAATATGTTTGGAATTTAGGGATGAGGAATGGATCTAAAATACAGGTTATGAATAGATCCCAT
The DNA here is from genome assembly GCA_010110895.2 of Picea sitchensis. Lineage (NCBI taxonomy): Eukaryota > Viridiplantae > Streptophyta > Pinopsida > Pinales > Pinaceae > Picea > Picea sitchensis. Next base: position 19,755 of record SNQJ01S0008738.1, read on the forward strand.
TTAGATTCAAAAGATGTAATGAACCTAAACATCTATTCAGGGAATTACCATTAAACAAAATGACAGAGCAAGCTAAAATAAACAACCCTGGAACGAGGAAGGCTTTGTTCGGCCAAATTACAAAGGTAAAGAAAATAAATGACAAATCAAAGCCTCCTCAACTGGCAACCCTGAATCAAAGAACAACTTTGAAGGCTTGGCAAAGAATCAAATCTAGGACGGAGAAACGGGACAATATAAGCAATGGGAGAGGGAGCTTGGTGTGAAGGAGGAAAATAAGGCAATGGAGAATCAACAATCTTAGGACACCACTAATAATTACAAAGAATCAACATGAGATAGAAACCTGGATACAAACACTCCAATGCAGGAGGGGGATGGTGATTCCAAAATGATACTAAGTGAGTTTGGAACAAAGGATCCAGATCTACCCGACATCGTGGAAAGGGAAGGGATTGACCTTCATAATATTTTGGACCAATGTAAAAAACAAGGTATGGATACCATCCCTTCAGATCAATTGGATCATATTCAATATCTTTTCCTAATGAGGGAGGAAGAAAAATCTAAAGGAATCCAATGCATGCATGGGGAGATATGAAACCTGGGTATCAAACAGGAGGACAACCAAAAACCGTAATCACCAAAGCAATCTAAAAGAAAGAAGGGGAGAAAATCCAACAACGTGGTACTGTAGGAACTGGGAGCGCTTATGATAAACTTTAGTAAGATCAAAAAACTGTTCCCTACCTCTCCCCCACCTGGTTTAAAATGAATGTTATCACTTGGAATATAAGAGGCTTGAATAGCCCTAGGAAACAAAAAATTCTCAAAAATAAGCTAAAAATGGAAAAACCAGATATATTTTTTATACAGGAAACCCAATGTACAACCGATAAGATGACACAAATAAGTAAGAAAATTTGGAATACTTACAATTTTTTAGATATTGATAGTAAAAATACGGTTGGGGGCATTCTCACCCTGTGGAACCTGTTAGCACTGAGAATCACTCTCAGATTGCAAGAGGATAAGCCCAGTACCCATCAAAAGGTTTATGAATGTAAATTAATGATGAAAGGTCAAATGGACAAAACTCAGCATAAGAATGTTTTAACACGGAAAAATGGGCTAGCATGCATAAGAAAATGAGGTTTTGATTAACTTTAGTCAATGGTTTAAGGATAAAAGTGAATAGAAGGAAGAATTAGTGAGAAAAGTGGATAGGTCTTCTATAACCATCAGGCCTCCAAGAAGTCAGGAGAAGAAAAACTCAGTCACAAGAACTTCTTGAACTTAAAATTTAAAACATTGAAAAAACATTCATAGCAACATTATAATCAAACATCCATTATAACACAACCACAACATCTCATATGGATCATCCAATCATGATCATTTCAGAGTAAGAGGAAACAAGATGATGAAAGGAAATTGACTTCAATTAATGAAAATGTCTCAAGATCCATACATAACCAGAGAACAACTCTGCTTAGTCAAAATATTACAACAAGGGAGCTCTTCTCAACCATTCAACCCTCTCATATCATTCATCTGATGTATTTATAACCAAGACAGTAGCTGGTGTCTTCTCTTGTCTGTCCTGTTCCTTATGTCAGAAGGAAACTCAGGTCAATTTGGGCTCGTAGGAAAAACTATCCTCTGTGTTACTTCAGGCTAACAGTTTTCTGTCTCCTTGGCCAAACCCTCCATGCTTCAATTTAATGGGGTAGTCGATTTTTCAACCACCAGTCCTTCTTTCATTAACTGATTTCTCCTTGAAAAAATTGCCCTATTTGGTACTTCGAGCTGACATTTTTCTGTCTCCTCGGCCATACCCTCCATGCTTCCATTTAAAGGGGTAGTTGATTGTTCTCTTTTCTCTAGTGATAGACTAGTCACGGTCTGTTAACGTTCTTCCTCTCCTTGTGATGCTCTACCGGTTTATGTTTCCACGTGCTAATCTTAGATTGGACCCTATATAAGCACATTATTGCAGAAGTTGGAAAGGGTGGTTTGGATCTACACCTCTCCGACCCCCACAATCCACCACCAACTACCATGTACCTCTTTAGCTATACCGTGGTTTTGATTTTAGGACCGCTCTAAGATTTTAGAATTCGAGTACTTTCGGTCTCCGCAATGAAGTGTGGTCATCGATCTTGTCATAATCCATGATTTTGGAACGCCATGATTTTGTTTCCACACGCTGCTCTTAGATGGACCGTATATTAGCACGTGATTGCGGAAGCTGCCAAGGGAGGTTTGGATCCACACTGCTTTGACCCTTGCAATCCACCACCAACTACCACATACCTCTTTCTCTATACCATGGTTTTGATTGTGGGGCCACTCTAGAATTTTAACGTTTGAGCATGTTCCATCCCCACAATGAAGTGTGGCCATCGATCTATTGCAATCTGCGATATGGGAAACCCTCCTATTTTACCACCCTCACTAAAATTTATCCATATACCAACTCCATAATCCTTTTAACCATGTTTAGTGATGGAGCCAATTTTGGAGCTTGGGAGCTTTGAATGCTGAGCAGGAATACCTCCCGGAGGATGATCTCTCTAATCTAACATGGTGGCCTGACGTCACTGTGCTGACGTGTCATGGAAAGAAGGGTGACACGTGTCACATGGAAATGGGTGAATGACACAACCTAATGGCCTGGAATGAGTGCCACATGTCAGGGCCATATGGAAGCCAGTTGTCTCCACGGATGAGTGCCACTAGTCCTGATGGATGAGTGCCAAATGTCTTCGGCACTTCGGCACTTCGGGCTTCAGTAGTTTTGGATTGTGAAGCATGAAAAACTCCCGGAGTGGTACGATCTCGTAGTGACGTGGAGGCCTGATGCTATATAATGTCACAACTACTAATGGATGAGAGTCATGTGTCTTTGGCACTTCGACACTTCGAGCTTTAGGAGTTTTGGATGGAAATCTCCCGAAGTGACTTTCTCCCAGTTGACGTGGCAGTCTCTCGTTACTTCGGGACTTCAACACTTCAGGATGTTTGGATGGAAATATCCTGAAGTAAATTTCTCTCGGTTGACATGGCAACCATTAGTTACTTGGTGCTTCGGGAGATTTTGAACGCGGGAATGAATATCTCCCAAAGTGATTTTCTCCCAGTTGACGTGGCAGTCTCTCATTGCTTTGGGACTTCGACACTTCGGGGCTTCTGTCTAGTCATTAATCCTTGCACAAATTTGAAACTCAGAATGCACGAGAGCTGCTAATATGAACTGTACTTTGGATCTCTGCCATTGAAAATTGATCCTGTCTGCTTGCTTGCATTTTGAGCTCGAAATGGATTGCTCTGA
>SNQJ01S0008738.1:26688-54266 GCA_010110895.2 Picea sitchensis
CATTGGTGGGAAACTTATTGGGAGCAGAGTTCCACAGAGGAGTCTGAAATATATGGGGCCGAGCCCACTTGGGAATTTTTTGTGGATGCGGTAAAGGAACAGTATTATCATGTTGGCAAATATGAGGACTAGTACATGAGATGGACCACATTGCAGCAAGAGAGGGGCCAAGCAGTTTCGGAGTTCACCAATACCTTCCATACCTTGCGCACCAAGATGGGTATCAAAGACTCCGAGCAACATTTGGTTCTAAAATACCATGGGGCTCTACACAGATACATCTAGACTGAAATGGATTTTCTGGACATCTCATCACTCGGTGCTGCTTATCGATATGCTGTTAAAATTGAGTAGAAATTTAAGCACCAGAACAAACAGGAGTTTGGGTTTGCAAATCTGCAACAACCAAAGTATGAAAAAGACAACCCTAACAAATAGTCTCCCGAAAACCAGTCCAAGACACAGGAAAATAAGGGTCATGGGAAGACAAAGAAGGACACTAGAAAATGGTGTGATTTCCACAAAATCCCCTGGCACAACACCGATGAATGTCCCTCAAAATAGCCATTGGTGGCTGAGATCAAAGACAAGGATCCAAACTCTGATTCAGAATTTGATTCTAAAAATACTGGTAAAGGATAGATCATTGACGTAGACCCCACTACTATTGTCGCTAACACAACAATTCAACCAGAAGAACTAACATATCCTGAAGAGGGGGAGTGCCTTTTTATGCGAACCAACAGATCCTCCTTCACACTCCTTAATCCAGATCACTTCTATTCAATTTCCCGAAATCAACACATAGTCTAATTTCCCCATTTGTCTTCCTTATAGGGACAAAGTTAGCTACCCACTCAAAGTATCTCAAAGGAATGATGATTTTGGCATCCAACAACTTCTTCACTTCTTTTTCCATAATAGGCAACAACATGGGATTTATCTATCTGAGTTTCTGCCTAAAAGGCTTGGTCTCCTCTTTCAAAGGGATCTTATGTTCAATGATGTTTGTGTCATATGTTCTTAAATATTCATATTTCCAGGAAAACACATAAAAAAACTCCTTTAAAAGCTTCACATACTCAACCCTTTGTTCCTTTAACAAGATGCTAGACAACTTAACATACTTTGGATCCTTTGTTTGACATATTGTCATTGATGTCAACAGTTGATGTGATGATTTGATGTTATGATGAATTATCATTACTATAGATGATATTGTCATTGATGTCAACGGTATATCAGTTAGCAGAAAATATCAAAAAATATGCAGAGATCTAAAGCGTAAGCTCAAGAGGAGGAGCGAACAATATGCATAAGATCGAAAGCGTAAGCTCAGGAGGAGGAGCGAACTGAAGCTATTCGTGATTATTTTTTATCACGATAGGATCAACAATGTTCCTATGATAAAATATCAGGAGGGCTAGCAAATGCAGAGATCAAAGCTCGGAAGGAAAATCGTAATCTCAGGGTGAGAAGCCTCAACAACCGTTCGATCAGAGTGAGAAGCCTCAGCACCCGTCCGATCAATAAATTGACCGTGTTGATCATATCATATAAATGAACGTTGGTCATATGAGTGATCATGGGATTGAGGACTGTTGGAGGATCATGACCATCAAATCTGCAAGCCATATCAACGACATGGATAAATTGCGGAGATCAGAAGGAGAATTAAACGACTCACTAGTTCCAATCCTGCAATTGGGCTAGATCGTCAAATCTCATCGACTCGAATATCGACGACTATGGTTGAACCAACAAATGATCAGTTTAAGTAAGATTAAGTCGTGATCGTCAGATGCAAAATCGCTAAATCAACGACAGGGATAGATTTCAGAGATCAAAAGGAGAATTAAACATCATGATATTTCCAATCCCGTAATTAGTCAGGACCGTTAGATCTCATAGCTTCAAATATCGATGACTGTGGTTGACCCACCAACAATGCACAACTTCAAATTACGGAGTTTGGGTGTCGAGTTAAATCACTTGCAAGGTGTGGTTCCACAATCATCTTCAACCGTTGATCTTCTTCGATTGTTTTCATAATCGTTGGATCACCTTAAAGTGGAAGGATAGGATAAGCGGGAAAAAGTTGAGAATTTGATTATCCGAATACTCGTCAGCCATCAGATCAAACCCAAATTCTCGTCAATTGTCGGATCATATTAAAGTGGAAGGATAGGATAAGCGGGGCTAAAAGGTTGAGAATTTAATTATCAGAATACCCGCCAACCATCATATCAAACCTGAATTCCCATCAACTGTTGGATCATTCTTGAGTGGAAGGATAGGATAAGCGAGGTAAGATCTCAGATCTCATTTATGCGAATTTTCGTCAGCCGTTGGATCATTCTAAGTGGAAGGATAGGATAAGCCAGAAGAGAAACACCATAGATAGATCGATCCATCGATCTAAGAACATGATCGATGAACAACGTTTAGTTCAGGTCTAAAGTTGCGAGGAGGTTACGCTCCGGAGAAATCTCACTTCAAGAATTCAGTTTGAGATTCGAAATACCCGAAGCTTGGAAATCAGAAATGAATAAGGACCATTAGATTTGGAAGACATACGATGATCGTTGGATCAGGGTTGTTGGTCAACATACCACGTTAGCAAGGACACGCAACAAACCACATCTACAAGGACATGTGGCAGACCACATCAAAATACCATGTCTACAAGGACATGTGGTAGACCACGTCAACAAGTACATATGGAATAATTGGATGATGACAAGTGTCAAGAGGAAATTGGTTTGTGCCTTGTCAACAAGTGACGTAAGTAAGTTATGTCACTTCGGGAGAATTACTTCGGCATTTTCACCACCAAGAAATGTCAAAAGTCTCGAAGTCCCAAAGGATGAAGTTTCGAAGTCACTCTTAGCCGTTGATATGAGATACCCTTCGGATACTATTCTGACTGTTAGATCAAGGAGATGAATATGTGTCACATCGAGAGATCTACATCGACAGACCATGTCAGCAAGAAATTATGAAAGACCACATCAGCAGTCCACGTCAGCAAGGACACATGGCACAGTCAAAGAATGACAAGTGTCAAGTTGAAATCAGTATTTCAGGTATGTGCAAATCATGAATATAAGTGACACGTGGAAGATACTCAGCTCGTGACATGTCATCAAGTGATGTTTTCATGTTAAGTCACTCCAGGAGTTTTACTTCGAGAGTTTTACCACCAGCACTTTCCCAAAGTCCCGAATGCCAAAGTCCTGAAGTGGACATGAAACGTCTGATCTGAAGATCACTTTGGGAGAATTCTCGACCTTCGATCTAATACAGTGGAAGGATAGTGTAAGTGGAAGTATTAACCGACAACAAGCGGTCTCCACCACTTATGACTTACTCAATAGGTGATCACTCTGGAGGAAAGAAGGGGTTGAGATTTGAAATCTCCAAAGTCTGGAGACTTGAAGGAGATCTAGACCATTGATCCAAAAGGGACACGCATCAGTGGATTGACAGCTCCAGAAGATTGACGTACGAAGGAAAGAAGGGGTTGAGATTTGAAATCTCCAAAGTCTAGAGACCCGAAGGAGATCTCAACCATTGATCCAAAAGGGAGACACGTTAGTGGATTGATAGCTCCAAAAGATTGACATATGGAGAAAAGAAGGGCTTGAGATTTGAAATCTCTGAAGTTTGGAGACCCAAAGGAGATCTCGACCGTTGATCTGATGTCGGGTGTACTCTCAACCGTTGATCAAAATACAGTGGAAGGATAGCGTAAGTAGAATATCTGAAGACCCAGAGTAAAAGGTGGCCATCCATCTCAATGCTTGATTAAGTCCTGGTCGTCATATTAAGCCTTGTAAGAATCAAATCTAACAATTGATCCATTCCCGTGAAATAAACATAAACCATCCGATCTGTTTGAGAAATCTAATTCAGAAGTTTTGGAAGGTTTCAAGCCCAAATTTTCGAAGGATAAACTCCTGAAGTCCTGACAATCTTCCATCTCATCAGGAGATTGAATCATGGTCGTTGAATTGATAAGCGCTCAAGCGTTCGTCTCACCTAACGTCTGAATGACGCCACTGGTCATATGGTAAAGAGATTTAAAGGGTAGAATGTAATGTGTCGCTTAAATTGATAAGTCTGTGGTTCTACGCCTATGATCATATGAACATGGTTTGAAGGAAGCATCGATTTCTGTTATCACAGAGACAAAGGAAATCGATCCATGCCTGTGATCGATTTATGAAAGTAAAAAGGGATGCCAGGTTTAATGTTGAAGACCCGAAATGATGATCTCTGATGGTCCCAAAATTCGTTGTAAACAAAGAAGTTAGTTATAACTTGTTCCACAAGTCGGCTCAATAACTTAAATAAGTTTTGAGCATAAACAAGTATAAATACAACCATGATTGGTTCACTTGGTGTTGTGTTCCCTTATGGCAGACAATGGGCTTGTGGAAAAGAGAGGCTCGCTAAGGAAGAGAAGCCTGCAGAGAAAAATGAAGGGGATGCAGACTTTAGGTCAGTGCGAATATAAGAGAGCAGAAGAAGTGAATAAAGCACAAATATCAGAGGAAATATGAAGTGAAGAAGACACGAATATTAGAGGAAAGACAAAGTGAGAAAGGCACAAATTTCAGAGAGAAGATGAAGTGCAGTAATGAGTGTTGATGGTATACCTCTGATCATGAAACATAATTGATTCAATCATGGATCACTGCTACTAGATTTGGTTGAACTACTATATGAATTCTAGTTGGATAAACCACGTTCTATCAACAAGCTGGGTCTTGCTTGAGAGTTGGTGCTCCTTACTTCAGTTGGTGCTGATACAAAATAGTTGGTGCTGGAAAAATTCATATTACTATATTCACATATATATACATATCACTTATAAAAAAGATTACACAAACATATGGTATCTCTTGTCCATTGTGATTATGATTTAATTGTTCTTAATCTGTTCAATTATGCTTTAACTGCTAACTTGTAGGAAGAATAAAAGTTAGAAAAGTCCACACACTAATTCACCACCCCTCTTAGTGTGGGTGGTGTGTTCAACATCCTCCGCTATACCTAAATTGCATTTAGTCACCTCAACATTTTCAGTTGAACCTTTAACCTTTACAACAACGTCATTTCTATCAAACAATCTCTCCAAGGGGACTAGTCCTTTTGGAATATGGTTACTGGGAAACTGAAGAATATGATGGTCATAAATTTTATTGAGAAAAATGTCAGCATGAGGGATTTTTTCCAGTATCATGATATTGATCAATATGTAAGGCAAAAAACTCATCCACAGTCTCAAGAAATATTTTTATCTCAAGATCATCCTCAAAAACCTTCCAATGTTTGACATTTTCAGGTATAGAGGGTATATACTTCACTCCCACATCATATTTGAGTTTAGGGGGAAAAGGAACTATGAAATTACTTGCTGAAACAACCAAGGAATGTGCCATATTGTTCTCCTCTCTTGGAAAAAATGAGATATTAAAATCTAAGAAGAAACTATCAACAAGATCCCAAACTTCATTTCTGTAATTCCTTAACCTGAGGTGTTAAGCTTGATACATATTTTTAACTTGGTGAAAAATTAATTCAACATCTCCAAACACTGTTATCTCTTCAATCCTCATGTATTTAACAACCCTCAAACCCAAAACAAGAGCCTCATATTCCACCACATTGTTTTTAGTTTCAAATTCAAGCTTGTAGTAAAGATATGATCTCTTGGGTAGGAGAAATAAAGACTACCCCACCACCAACACCCTCCTTAGAATATGCCCAATAAAAAAACATCTTCCAAACAAAGGTATTAGGAGGAGGATATTCCCAAGAGGTGATGGAATGTTTTTTGATTTCAATAGGTGGTCTAGGAGAATCAATGAGCTGTAATATACTGGATCTTAAATCAGTATCAAGTGCAAAAATAGGGTGGTTGGTAGGATTTGCTTCATCACTCACGATGTAGGCTAATTGTGCATCCCTATAAATCCTTCTATGTTTTCCCCCAAACAAAGGAATGGTGGCATATGAAAGGTCCATCTGAAAAGTGCACTTGTGGAAGACAACGGGCTTGTGGAAAAGAGAGGCTCATTGAGGAAGATCGGCCCATGGAGAAAAATCAAGGGGATGCAAACCTAAGGTCTATGAAAATATTAGAGAGAAGAAGAAGTTAAGAAGGCACAAATATCAGAGGAAATACAAAGTGAATAAGGCGTGAATATCAGAGGAAAGATGAAGTGAGGAAAGCGCAAATTTTAGAGAGAATATGAAGTGCAATAATGAGGGTTGATGGTATACCTCTGATCATGAAACACAATTGATTCAATAATGGATCACTTCTACTAGAGTTGGTTGAAATACTATATGTACTCTAGTTGGATAGACTGTGTTCTATTAGCAAGATGGGTCTTGTGGCAAGCTAGGTCTTGCTTGAGTGTTGGTGCTCCTTACTTCAGTTGGTGCTGATACAAAATAGTTGGTGCTGGGAAAATTCATATTACTATATTCACATATATATACATATCAATTATGCAAAATCTTACACAAACATCTGGTATATCTTATCAATTGTAATTATGATTTGATTGTTCTTAATCTGTTCAATTATGTTTTAACGACTAACTTGTAAGAAGAAAAAAACTTAGAAAATTCCACACATTAATTCACCCCCAACCCTCTTAGTGTGGGTTGTGTATTCAAAAATTGGTATTAGAGTGGGTTTCTTCAGCACAGTTTAACCACTGGAAGGTAGATCCTGAAGAAATGGGTGGACAAATGGCTCTCTCCGCAATTGAAGCTCCCTTATTTGATGGAACAAATTATTCCTCATGGAGAGTAAATATGAAACAATATTTGAAGAGAAGAGGATCTGAAGTTTGGAATTTAGTAGTAAGCAAGCTCTGGGACTTAACTACATCAAAGAATCTATCCAATATTAGAGTTCAAAGAAGAACAAGGAAGAACAATGAAGTGGCATTGAAGATTCTTCTCAATGGATTATCAGATAAAGTCAAGACAAGCATAGGACCATGCACATCCACCAAGGACTTATGGCTAAAGTTGGAATAGATGTATCAAATCAAAAGACAAGAAAGAAAAGACATTCCTATCAAGGATGAAGAGGAAGACTCAACCATCGATAAAGGTAAAGACTCTCCACAATATTTCGATTGCAATAATGTTGATATGGAATCCCCCCCTGCAAGTAAAGAAGAAGACTCATATACAATAAAAGAATGTTCTGTTAGCATTTATCCCATGGAATAAGTAGAAGAAGAACTATCAAAGTCCAAACAAAACATTGATTGGAACCTTTGTGAATACCTCTATGACCATAATGATTCAGAGTATAGCTATTTTCATGACTACACTAAAGAATTTCTTGAAAATAGTCAAAAGCATATCTTGGAAATAAAGGAAATGATCAAGGACAATGAAAAGATAATATATGAGGAGGATAATCAGTTAGAAGAAAAATAAGAGAAGATTGAGAAGCTAAAGAAAGAAATTAGACAAGTAAAAGAAAAGAAGATGGAAGATGATGAGCCTAGTAATCAAAAGCATATCCTGGAAATAAAATAAAATCTCAAAGACAATGAAGAAATCATATCTGAGCAAAAGATTCTGTTAGTAAACAAAGAAGACGAGATCGAAAAGTTGAAGAAAGAAATTAATCAAGTAAAAGAAAAGAAGAAGGAAGATGATGAGCTTAGCAATCAAAGGCATATTCTAGAAATAAAAGAAAAGCTCAAAGACAATGAAAAAATCATATCTGAGAAAAAGATTCAGTTAGAAAACAAAGAAGAAGAGATCAAAAGATTGAAAACAAAAGTTACTGATCTAACAAAAGAAAAGGAAGAGGAGACCAAGAGACTAAAAAATGAAATCAGTCAAGCAAAAGAAGAAAAGAAGGAAGATGATGAACTAAGCAAAAACCTTGCAGATCTAAAAGAACTAAGGGAAAGCAATGTCAATCTTAAAACCAACTTGAGGAAGCCAAAAGAAGAGAGGAGGTAGTGAGGAACCAACTGAACAAAAAGGAAGAAACATGTCATAAGCTGGAAGCATAAGTTGTGAATCTTAGAAAGAAGGTTGAGAAGTTAAACACCCAAATCAAGTTCATGAACTACTCCATGACCCTGGATGAGATCTTCGATAGTCAGAGATCACCAAATGACAAATCGGGTCTTGGATACAAAAAGGAATAAATCATTACTCCTAAGAAACCTGATGCAGGTTCTTCATTTGTAAAAGGTGAAAATAGGCCTGACACAGGTCCTTCATTTGTAAAGGATGAAGACATGTTTGACACAGCTCCTTCATTTGTAAAAAATGAAATCAGATATGACTCAGTTTCTTCATGTTCAAGAAATGAAAGCAACACTACAAAATTTAGAAGAACAGATCAAGGAAGACATCCAAAAGCTACTCATATATCTCAAAGAAAGTTTAGAAGAGAGACACCTTAATAGATGAATCAAAAAAGGTATGAGAATGTTTTTAATGGTTATTGTTTTTCTTGTAATGAATATGGTCATAAAGCCTTGGATTGTAGGCATAATAGAAGAAAACAAGTTGGTAGGTTCAACAACAGTATAAGATGTTGGAACTGCAATCATGTTGGACATATTGCTGCACATTGTTACACTATGAGATGCTATAGTTGTGGTGGATATGGCCACAAAGCCAATAACTGTTTGAACTCAAGAAAACAATCAATGAGAAATGCTTCATACAATACGACAAAAAGAGTAAATTAAACATGGAAGAAAAATGAAGTTACAGTAATAGAAGATCAAAGAAAAAAGTTCAAGAAACCAGGACACTCACAGATGTGGATAGCATAGACTGAACAAGTGAACATGAGTGAAGTTAATTGATGCAAAGAGAATTGCAGTCATGTGACAAGCATAGTATAAACTTTCTCAGACAACTTTAGAGCAATGTACAATATGAACTGCTACTAGAGTTGGTTGAACTACTATATGAACTCTAGTTGGATAAACCACGTTCTATCAACAAGCTGGGTCTTGCTTGAGAGTTGGTGCTCTCCGAGGAGTTGGTGCTGATACAAAATAGTTGGTGCTGGGAAAATTCATATTACTATATTCACATATATATACATATCAATTATGAAAAAGATTACACAAACATATGGTATCTCTTGTCCATTGTGATTATGATTTAATTGTTCTTAATCTGTTCAATTATGCTTTAACTGCTAACTTGTAAGAAGAATAAAAAGTTAGAAAAGTCCACACACTAATTCACTGCCCCTCTTAGTGTGGGCGGTGTGTTCAACATCCTCCTCTGTACCTAAATTGCATTCAGTCACCTCAACATTTTTAGTTGAACCTTTAACCTTTACAACAATGTCATTTCTATCAAACAATCTCTCCAAGGGGACTAGTCCTTTTGGAATATGGTTACTGGGAAACTGAAGAATATGATGGTCATCAATTTTATTGAGAAAAATATCAGCATGAGGGATTTTTTCAGTATCATGATCTTGATCAATATGTAAGGAAAAAAACTCATCCACAGTCTCAAGAAATATTTTTATCTCAAGATCATCCTAAAAAACCTTCCAATGTTTGACACTTTCAGGTATAGAGGGTATATACTTCACTCCCACATCATATTTGAGTTTAGGGGGAAAAGGAACTATGAAATTACTTGCTGAAACAACCAAGGAATGTGCCATAGTGTTCTCCTCTCTTGGAGCAAATGAGATATTAAAAGCTAAGAAGAAACTATCAATAAGATCCCAAACTTCATTTCTGTAAGTCCTTAACCTGAGGTGTTAATCTTGATACATATTTTTAACTTGATGAAAAATTAATTCAACATCTCCAAACACTGCTAGCTCTTCAATCCTCATGTCTTGAAAAACCCTCAAACCCAAAACATGAGCCTCATATTCTACCACATTGTTTTTAGTTTCAAATTCAAGCTTGTAGTAAAGATATGATCTCTTGCGTAGGAGAAATAAAGACTACCCAACCACCAACACCCTCCTTAGAAGATGCCCCATAAAAAAACATCTTCCAAACAAAGGTATTAGGAGGAGGATAATCCTAAGAGGTGATGGAATGTTTTCTGATTTCAATAGGTGGTTGAGGAGAATCAATGAGCTGTAATATACTGGATCCTAAATCAGTATCAAGTGAAAAAATAGGGTGGTTGGTAGGATTTGCTTCATCACTCATGATGTAGGCTAATTGTGCCTCCCTATAAAGCTTTCTATGTTCTCCCCTAAACAAAGGAATGGTGGCATATGAAAGGTCCATCTGAAAATTGCACTTGTGGAAGACAATAGGCTTGCGGAAAAGAGAGGCTCGTTGAGGAAGATCGGCCCGCGGAGAAAAATCAAGGGGATGCAGACTTGAGGTCTGTGCAAATATTAGAGAGAAGAAGAAGTTAAGAAGGCACGAATATAAGAGGAAATACGAAGTGAATAAGGCGTGAATATCAGAGGAAAGACGAAGTGAGGAAAACACAAATTTCAGAGAGAATATGAAGTGCAGTAATGAGTGTTGATGGTATACCTATGATCATGAAACATAATTGATTCAATAATGGATCACTGCTACTAGAGTTGGTTGAAATACTATATGAACTCTAGTTGGATAGACTGTGTTCTATTAGCAAGCTAGGTCTTTTGGCAAGCTGGGTCTTGCTTGAGAGTTGGTGGTCTCCGAGGAGTTGGTGCTCCTTACTTCAGTTGGTGCTGATATAAAATAGTTGGTGCTGGGAAAATTCATATTACTATATTCACATATATATACATATCAATTATGAAAAATCTTACACAAACATTTGGTATATCTTATCAATTGTAATTATGATTTGATTGTTATTAATATGTTCAATTATGTTTTAACTGCTAACTTGTAAGAAGAAAAAAACTTAGAAAAGTCCACACATTAATTCACCCTCCCCCCCCTATTAGTGTGGGCTGTGTGTTCAAAAATTGGTATCAGAGTGGGTTCCTTCAGCACAATTTAACCACTGGAAGGTAGATCCTGAAGAAATGGGTGGACAGATGGCTCTCTCCGCAATTGAAGCTCCCTTATTTGATGGAACAAATTATTCCTCATGGAGAGTAAATATGAGACAATATTTGAAGACAAGAGGATCTGAAGTTTTTAATTCAGTAGTAAGCAAGCTCTGGGACTTAACTACATCAAAGAATCTATCCAATATTAGAGTTCAAAGAAGAGCAAGGAAGAACAATGAAGTGGCATTGCAGATTCTTCTCAATGGATTATCAGATATAGTCAAGGCAAGCATAGGACCATGCACATCTGCCAAGGACTTATGGCTGAAGTTGGAATAGATGTATCAAATCAAAAGACAAGACACATAAGACATTCCTATCAAGGATGAAGACGAAGACTCAACCATCGATAAAGGTAAAGACTCTCCACAATATTTCAATTGCAATAATGTTGATATTGAATCCTCCCCTGCAAGTAAAGAAGAAGACTCATATACAATAAAAGAATGTTCTGTTAGTATTTATCCCATGGAAGAAGTAGAAGAAGAACTATCAAAGGCCAAACAAAAGGTTGATTGGAACCTTTGTGAATACCTCTATGACCATAATGATTCAGACTATAGCTATCTTCATGACTACACTAAAGAATTTCTTGAAAAGAGTCAAAAGCATATCTTGGAAATAAAGTAAATGATCAAGGACAATGAAAAGATAATAGATGAGCAGGATAATCGGTTAGAAGAAAAATAAGAGGAGATCGAGAAGCTGAAGAAAGAAATTAGTCAAGTAAAAGAAAAGAAGATGGAAGATGATGAGCCTAGTAATCAAAAGCATATCCTAGAAATAAAAATAAATCTCAAAGACAATGAAGAAATCATATCTGAGCAAAAGATTCGGTTAGTAAACAAAGAATAGATCGAAAAGTTGAAGAAATAAATTAATCAAGTAAAAGAAAAGAAGAAGGAAGATGATGAGCTTAGCAATCAAAGGCATATTCTGGAAATAAAAGAAAAGCTCAAAGAGAATGAAAAAATCATATCTGAGCAAAAGATTTAGTTAGAAAACAAAGAAGAAGAGATCAAAAGATTGAAAACAAAAGTTACTGACCTAACAAAAGAAAATGAAGAGGAGACCGAGAGACTGAAAAATGAAATCAGTCAAGCAAAAGAAGAAAAGAAGGAAGATGATGAACTAAGCAAAAACCTTGCATATCTAAAAGAACTAAGGGAAAACAATGTCAATCTTAAAACCAACTTGAGGAATCCAAAAGAAGAGAGGAGGTAGTGAGGAACCAACTGAACAAAAAGGAAGAATCATGTCATAAGCTGGAAGCAGAAGTTGTGAATCTTAGAAAGAAGGTTGAGAAGTTAAACACCCAAATCAAGTTCATGAACAACTCCATGACCCTGGATGAGATCTTCGATAGTCAGAGATCACCAAATGACAAATCCAGTCTTGGATACAAAAAGGAAGAAATCATTACTCCTAAGAAACCTAATGCAGGTCCTTCATTTGCAAAAGGTGAAAATAGGCCTGACACGGGTCCTTCATTTGTAAAGGATGAAGACATGTCTGACACAGCTCCTTCATTTGTAAAAAGTGAAACCAGATATGACTCAGTTTCTTCATGTTAAAAAAATGAAAGCAACACTACAAAATTTAGAAGAACAAATCAAGGAAGACATCCAGAAGCTACTCATATACCTCAATGAAAGTTTAGCAGAGAGACACCTTCATAGATGAATCAAAAAGGTATGAGAATGTTTTTAATGGTTATTGTTTTTCTTGTAATGAATATGGTCATAAAGCTTTGGATTGTAGGCATAATAGAAGAAGACAAGTTGGTAGGTTCAACAACAGTATAAGATGTTGGAACTGCAATCATGTTGGACATATTGCTGCACATTGTTACACTATGAGATTCTATAGTTGTGGTGGATATGGCCACAAAGCCAATAACTGTTGGAACTCAAGAAAACAGTCAATGAGAAGTGCTTCATACAATACGACAAAAAGAGTAAATTAAACATGGAAGAAAAATGAAGTTGCAGTAATAGAAGATCAAAGAAAAAAGTTCAAGAAACCAGGACACTCACAGATGTGGATAGAAAAGACTGAACAAGTGAACATGAGTGAAGTTAATTGCTGCAAAGAGAATTGCAGTCATGTGACAAGCATAATATAAACTTTCTCAGACAGCTTTAGAGCAATGTAAAATAAAGAAGCATCTTGGATAAATATGGATACATCTGGTTAGAGATCGACGAGAATCAATGGGCAGATCCAAGGGTTGTTTGAAAAATATGAGCTACAATTGCGCAGTGCTCCAGTAGGACAACGATATCCACAAAAAAAACATTCTGATGTACAAAATGAAGTACATGACATCCTGTAGAGATAACAAGAGGAGAGACATTGTCAGAAAAAGATACCCTTTTAGAAAGAAAGGGGGAAAAAAGTCGGTAAAAACTCAAGGGAAGTATTTTGGTTAGTAAATAAGAAAGTAATTGGATTAAGTTTTGAAAAGACTTGATCTCTATAAAATTTGGTATCAAGAAGACTACTCATTTGAAACACAAAAATCCCAATCAACTGAGATAAGAAGTTAGTAAATTAATAGGGGAAGAAACCTTGTCAGGAAGAGCTACCTTTTCAGAAACAAAGGGGGAGAGTAGTCAGAAGCAGAGAGAGAGCATATTGACAGGGGGAGTCATTCAATTATGGTAGGAAAAACATGATTGTAGGAAGAGTTACCCAATTTCAGATTCTGGTCAGTAACATACATAGCTTTACCACAGGAGGAAAAACCCTTTTCCATTGATGTCAAAGGGGGAGAGAAAACTTCATAAGAGGAAAACATCATCAAAAAGGGAGTTTTGTATATGAAGTTAGTGGGTTCCCCTCAATGAAAAAGGGGGAGATTATGGACATATTTTCATTGATGTCAACATTCGATGTGATGATTTGTTGTTACGATGAATTATCATTACTATAGATGAGATTGTCATCGATGTCAATAGTATATCTATTAGCAGAAAATATCAAACAATATGTAGAGATCGAAAGCATAAGCTCAGGAGGAGTGAACAATATGCAGAAGATCAAAAGCGTAACAGAAGGAGGAGCGAATTGAAGCAATTCATGATTATTGTTGATCATGATAGGATTAACAATGTTCCTATGATAAAATCTCAGGAGGGTTAGAAAATTCAGAGATCAAATCTCAGAAGGAAAAGCATAAGCTCAGGGTGAGAAGCCTCAACAACCATCCGATCAGAGTGAGAAGCCTCAACAACTGTCTGATCAAGAAATTGACCATGTTGATCGTCTCATATAAATGAACGCTGGTCATATGAGTGACCGTGGGCTTGAGGACCATTGGAGGATCATGACCATCGGATCTGCAAGCCATATCAACGACAAGGATAAAATGTAGAGACCGAAAGGAGAATTAAATAACTCGCTAGTTCCAATCCCACAATTGGCCTAGATTGTCAGATCTCATAGACTCAAATATTGACAATTGTGGTTGATCCAACAAACGATTAGTTTAAGTAATATTAATTCGTGACCGTCAGATGCACAATCGCCATATCAACGACATGGACAGATTGCAGAGATCGAAAGGAGAATTAAACATTGTTCTATTTCCAATCCCGCAATTAGTCAGGACCGTAAGATCTTAGAGCTTCAAATATCATCGACTGTGGTTGACTCACCAACAATGTACAACTTCAAATTGCGGAGTTTGGGTGTCGAGTTAAATCACTTGCAAGGTGTGGCTCTGGAATCATCATCAACCGTTGATCTGCTTCGAGTGTTTTCATAACCGTTGGATCAATTTATAGTGGAAGGATAGGATAATCAAGGAAAAATTTGAGAATTTGAGTATCCGAATACCGTTAGCTGTCAGATCAAACCAAAATTCCCGTCAGCCATCAGATCATATTAAAATGGAAGGATAGGATAAGCGGGGCTAAAGGGTTGAGAATTTGATTATCCGAATACTCGTCAACCGTCGGATCAAACCTGACTTCCCATCAGCAGTTAGATCATATTAAAGTGGAAGAATAGGATAAGAAGGGCTAAAGGGTTGAGAATTTGATTATCCGAATACCCATCAGTTGTCAGATGAAACCCGAATTCCCGTTAGCCGTCGGATCATTCTCGAGTGGAAGGATAGGATAAGCGAGGTAAGATCTGAGATCTAATTTATGTGAATTTTCGTCAGTCGTTGGATCGTTCTAAGTGGAAGGATAGGATAAGCCAGAAGAGCAACATCGTAGATAGATCGAGCCATCGATCTGAGAACATGATCGACGAACAACATTTAGTTCAGGTCTAAAGTTGCAAGGAGGTTACGCTAAGGAGAAATCTCACTTCAAGAATTCAGTTTGAGATTCGAAATACCCAAAGCTCAAAAATCCGAAATGAATAAGGACCATCGAATTTGAAGGACATATGATGACCGTTGGATCAGTGTTGTTGGTCAGCATACCACGTCAGCAAGGACACGCAGTAGACCACGTCTATAAGGACATGTGGCAGACCATGTCAGCAGACCACATCTACAATGACATGTGGTAGACCACATCAACAAGTATACATGAAATAATCAGATGATGACAAGTGTCAAGAGGAAATTGGATCGTTCCATGTCAACAAGTGACTTAAGCAAGTTACGTCACTCCGGGAGTTTCACCACCAAGAAATGTCAAAAGTCCTGAAGTCTCGAAGGATGAAGTTTCGAAGTCACTCTTAGCCGTCGATCTGAGATACCCTTCAGATACTATTCTGACCGTTAGATCAAGGAGATGAATGTGTCACATCGGGAGATCTACGTCAACAAGAAATTGTGACAGACCACGTCAGCAAGGACACATGGCACAGTCAGAGAATGAAAAGTGTCAAGTTGAAATCAATATTTCAGGTACGTGCAAATCATGAATCTAAGCGACACGTGGAAACTACTCGGCTCGTGACACGTCATCAAGTGACGTAAGCAAGTTACGTCACTCCAGAAGTTTTGCTTCTGGAGTTTTACCACCAGCACTTTCCCAAAGTCTTGAAGTCCCGAATGTCGAAGTCTCGAAGTTGACACGAGACGTCCAATCTGAAGATCACTTTAGGAGCATTCTAGACCATCGATCTACTACAATGGAAGGATAGTGTAAGTGGAAGTATTAACTGACAACAAGCGGTCTCCACCACTTATGACTTACTTAACAGGTGATCACTCCAAAGGAAAGAAGGGGTTGAGATTTGAAATCTTCGAAGTCCGGAGACCCGAAGGAGATCTCGACCATTGATTCGAAAGGGACACACATCAGTGGATTGAGAGATCCAAAAGATTGATTCACGGAGGAAAGAAGGGGTTGAGATTTGAAATATCCAAAGTCCGAAGACACGAAGGAGATCTCGACCATTGATCTGAAAGGGACAGTACACGACAGTGGATTGAAAGATACAAGAGATTGACGTACAGAGGAAAGAAGGGGTTGAGATTTGAAATTTCCAAAGTCTGGAGACCCGAAGGAGATCTTGATTGTCGATCGGATGTTGGGTGTACTCTCAACCGTTGATCAAAATATATTGGAAGGATAACGTAAGTAGAATAGCCGAAGACCTGGATTAAAAGGTGGCCATCCATCTCAATGCTTGATTAAGTACTGGCCGTCAGATTAAGCCTTGTAAGAATCAAATCTGATGATTGATCCATTCCCGCGAAATAAATGTAAACCATCCGATCTATTCAGGAAATCTGATTCGGAAGTTTTGAAATGTTTCAAACCCAAAAGTTTCGAAGGGAGAAGTCCCGAAGTCCCGAAAATCGTCCATCTAATAGGGAGATTGAATCATGGCAGTTGAATTGATAAGTGCTCAAGCGCTCTTCTCACCTAACGTATGAATAAAACCATTGGTTATATGGTAAAGAGATTTAAAGGGCAGAATGTAATGCATCGCTTAAATTGATAAGCATGTGGTTCTATGCCTATGATTATATGAACATGGTTTGAAGGAAGCGTCGATTTCTATTATCACAGAGACGAAGGAAATCAATCCATGCCTATGATCGATTTATGAAAGTAAAAGGGGATGCTAGGTTTCACATTGAAGATCGGAAATGATGATCTCTGGTGGTCCCAAAAGTCGTCGTAAAAAAACAAGTTAGTTATAACTTGTTGCATAAGTCGTCTCAATAACTTAAATAAGTTTTGAGCATAAACAAGTATAAATACAACCATGATTGGCTCACTTGGTGTTGTGTGCCCTTGTGGAAGACAATGGGCTTGTGGAAAAGAGAGGCTCGCTAAGGAAGTGCGGCCTATGGAGAAAAATGAAGGGGATGCAGACTTTAGGTCCGTGCGAATATAAGAGAGAAGAAGAAGTGAATAAGACACAAATATCAGAGGAAATACGAAGTGAAGAAGGAACGAATATTAGAGGAAAGACAAAGTGAGAAAGGCACGAATTTCAGAGAGAAGATGAAGTGCAGTAATGAGTGTTGATGGTATGCCTCTGATCATGAAACATAATTGATTTGATAATGGATCACTGCTACTAGAGTTGGTTGAACTAGTATATGAACTCTACTTGGATAAACCGTGTTCTATCAACAAGCTGGGTCTTGTGGCAAGATGGGTCTTGCTTGAGAGTTGGTGCTCTCCGAGGAGTTGGTGTTCCTTACTTCAGTTGGTGCAGATACAAAATAGTTGGTGCTAGGAAAATTCATATTACTATATTCACATATATATACATATCAATTATGAAAAAGATTACACAAACATATGGTATCTCTTGTCCATTGTGATTATGATTTAATTGTTCTTAATCTGTTCAATTATGCTTTAACTACTAACTTGTAAGAAGAATAAAATTTAGAAAAGTCCACACACTAATTCACTGCCCCTCTTAGTGTGGGCGGTGTGTTCAACATCCTCCTCTGTACCTAAATTTCATTCAGTCACCTCAACATTTTCAGTTGACCCTTTAACCTTTACAACAACGTCATTTCTATCAAACAATCTCTCCAAGGAAACTAGTCCTTTTGGAATATGGTTACTGGGAAACTGAAGAATATGATGGTCATAAATTTTATTGAGAAAAATATTAGCATGAGAGAGTTTTTTCAGTATCATGATCTTGATCAATATGTAAGGCAAAAAACTCATCCACAGTCTCAAGAAATATTTTTATCTCAAGATCATCCTCAAAAACCTTCCATTGTTTGACATTTTTAGGTATAGAGGGTATATACTTCACTCCCACATCATATTTGAGTTTAGGGGGAAAAGGAACTATGAAATTACTTGCTGAAACAACCAAGGAATGTGCCATAGTGTTATCCTCTCTTGGAACAAATGAGATATTAACAGCTAAGAAGAAACTATCAACAAGATCCCAAACTTCATTTCTGTAAGTCCTTAACCTGAGGTGTTAAGCTTGATACCTATTTTTAACTTGATGAACAATTAATTCAACATCTCCAAACACTACTAGCTCTTCAATCCTCATGTCTTGAACAACCCTCAAACCCAAAACAAGAGCCTCATATTCTACCACATTGTTTTTAGTTTCAAATTCAAGCTTGTAGTAAAGATATGATCTCTTGGGTAGGAGAAATAAAGACTACCCCACCACCAACACCCTCCTTAGAAGATTCCCCATCAAAAAACATCTTCCAAACAAAGGTATTAGGAGGAGGATATTCCCAAGAGGTGATGGAATGTTTTCTGATTTCAATAGGTGGTTGAGGAGAATCAATGAGCTGTAATATACTGGATCCTAAATCAGTATCAAGAGAAAAAATAGGGTGGTTGGTAGGATTTGCTTCATCACTTACGATGTAGGTTAATTGTGCCTCC
Organism: Picea sitchensis; assembly: GCA_010110895.2. Classification (NCBI taxonomy): domain Eukaryota; kingdom Viridiplantae; phylum Streptophyta; class Pinopsida; order Pinales; family Pinaceae; genus Picea; species Picea sitchensis. The sequence goes on from SNQJ01S0008738.1 coordinate 45,547, forward strand.
CTATAAAGCCTTCTATGTTCTCCCCCAAACAAAGGATTGGTGGCATATGCAAGGTCCATCTTAAAAGTGCACTTGTGGAAGACAACGGGCTTGTGGAAAAGAGAGGCTCGTTGAGGAAGATCGACCCGTCGAGAAAAATCAAGGGGATGCAGACCTGAGGTCTGTGAAAATATTAGAGAGAAGAAGATGTTAAGAAGGCACAAATAGAAGAGGAAATACAAAGTGAATAAGGCATGAATATCAGAGGAAAGACGAAGTGAGGAAAGGGCGAATTTCAGAGAGAATATGAAGTGCAGTAATGAGTTTTGATGGTATACCTCTGATCATGAAACATAATTGATTCAATAATGGATCACTACTACAAGAGTTGGTTGAAATACTATATGAACTCCAGTTGGATAGACTGTGTTCTATTAGTAAGCTGGGTCTTGTGGCAAGCTGGGTCTTGCTTGAGCGTTGGTGCTCCTTACTTCAGTTGGTGTTGATACAAAATAGTTGGTGCTGATAAAATTCATATTACTATATTCACATATATATACATATGAATTATGCAAAATCTTACACAAACATCTGGTATATCTTATCAATTGTAATTATGATTTGATTGTTCTTAATCTGTTCAATTATGTTTTAACTGCTAACTTGTAAGAAGAAAAAAACTTAGAAAATTCCACACATTAATTCACCCCCCACCCCCCCCGTCCTCTTAGTGTGGATTGTGTGTTCAAAAATTGGTATCAAAGTGGGTTCCTTCAACACAGTTTAACCACTGGAAAGTAGATCCTGAAGAAATGGGTGGACAGATGGCTCTCTCCGCAGTTGAAGCTCCCTTATTTGATGGAACAAATTATTCCTCATGGAGAGTAAATATAAAACAATATTTGAAGACAAGAGGATCTTAAGTTTGGAATTCAGTAGTAAGCAAGCTCTGGGACTTAACTACATCAAAGAATCTATCCAATATTACAATTCAAAGAAGATCAAGGAAGAACAATGAAGTGGCATTGAAGATTCTTCTCAATGGATTATCAGATACAATCAAGGAAAGCATAGGACCATGCACATCCACCAAGGACTTATGGCTGAAGTTGGAATATATGTATCAAATCAAAATACAAGACACATAAGACATTCCTATCAAGGATGAAGAGGAAGACTCAACGATCGACAAAGGTAAAGACTCTCCACAATATTTTGATTGCAATAATGTTGATATTGAATCCTCCCCTGCAAGTAAAGAAGAAGACTCATATACAATAAAAGAATGTTCTGTTAGCATTTATCCCATGGAAGAAGTAGAAGAAGAACTATCAAAGGCCAAACAAAAGGTTGATTGGAACCTTTGTGAATACCTCTATGACCATAATGATTCAGACTATAGCTATCTTCATGACTACACTAAAGAATTTCTTGAAAAGAGTCAAAAGCATATCTTGGAAATAAAGAAAATGATCAAGGACAATGAAGAGATAATATATGAGTAGGATAATCAGTTAAAAGAAAAATAAGAGGAGATCGAGAAGCTGAAGAAAGAAAATTGTCAAGTAAAAGAAAAGAAGATGGAAGATGATGAGCCTGGTAATCAAAAGCATATCCTAGAAATAAAATAAAATATCAAAGATAATGAAGAAATCATATCTGAGAAAAAGATTCAGTTAGTAAACAAAGAAGACGAGATCGAAAAGTTGAAGAAAGAAATTAATCAAGTAAAAGAAAAGAAGAAGGAAGATGATGAGCTTAGCAATCAAAGGCATATTCTGGAAATAAAAGAAAAGCTCAAAGACAAGGAAAAAATCATATCTGAGCAAAAGATTCAGTTAGAAAACAAAGAAGAAGAGATCAAAAGATTGAAAAAAAAAGTTACTGACCTAACAAAAGAAAAGGAAGAGGAGACTGAGAGACTGAAAAATGAATCAGTCAAGCAAAAGAAGAAAAGAAGGAAGATGATGAACTAAGCAAAAACCTTGCAAACCTAAAAGAACTAAGGGAAAGCAATGCCAATCTTAAAACCAACTTGAGGAAGCCAAAAGAAGAGAGGAGGTAGTGAGGAATCAACTGAACAAAAAGGAAGAACCATGTCCTAAACTGGAAGCAAAACTTGTGAATTTTAGAAAGAAGGTTGAGAAGTTAAACACCCAAATCAAGTTCATGAACAACTCCATGACCCTGGATGAGATCTTCGATAGTCAGAGATCACCAAATGACAAATCTGGTCTTGGATACAAAAAGGATGAAATTATTACTCCTAAGAAACTTGATGCAGGTCCTTCATTTGTAAAAGGTGAAAACAGGCCTGACACAAGTTCTTCATTTGTAAAGGATGAAGACATGTCTGACATAGCTCCTTCATTTGTAAAAAGTGAAATCAGATATGACTCAATATCTTCATGTTCAAGAAATGAAAGCAACACTAAAAAATTTAGAAAAACCGATCAAGGAAGACATCCAGAAGCTACTCATATACCTCAAAGAAATTTTAGAAGAGAGACACCTTCATAGATGAATCAAAGAAGGTATGAGAATGTTTTTAATGGTTATTGTTTTTCTTGTAATGAATATGGTCATAAAGACTTGGATTGTAGGCATAATAGAAGAAAACAAATTGGTAGGTTCAACAACAGTATAAGATGTTGGAACTGCAATCATGTTGGACATATTGCTGCACATTGTTACACTATGAGGTGCTATAGTTGTGCTGGATATGGCCACAAAGACAATAACTGTTGGAACTCAAGAAAACAGTCAATGAGAAATGCTTCATACAATACGACAAAAAGAGTAAATTAAACATGGAAGAAAAATGAAGTTGCAGTAATAGAAGATCAAAGAAAAAAGTTCAAGAAACCAGGACACTCACAGATGTGGATAGCAAAGACTGAACAAGTGAACATGAGTGAAGTTAATTGCTGCAAAGAGAATTGCAGTCATGTGACAAGCATAGTATAAACTTTCTCAGAGAACTTTAGAGAAATGTGCAATAACAAAGCATCTTGGATAAATATGGATACATCTTGTTAGAGATCGACGAGAATCAAAGGGTATATCCAAGGGTTGTTTGAAAAATATGAGCTACAATTGCGCAGTGCTCCAGTAGGACAACGATATCCGCAAAAACAACATTCTGATGTACAAAATGAGGTAGATGACATCTTGTAGGGATAACAAGAGGAGAGACCTTGTCAGAAAAAGATACCCTTTTAGAAACAAGGGGGAGAACAGTCAGTAAAAACTCAAGGGAAGTATTTTGGTTAGTAAATAAGAAAGTAATTAGATTAAGTTTTGAAAAGAATTGATCACTACAAAATTTGGTATCAAGAAGACTACTCATTTGAAACACAAAAATCTCAATCAACTGAGATAAGAAGTTAGTAAATTAACAGGGGAAGAAACCTTGTCAGGAAGAGCTACCTTTTCAGAAACAAAGGGGGAGAGTAGTCAGAAGCAGAGAGAGAGCATATTGACAGGGGGAGTCATTCAATTATGGTAGGCAGAACATGATTGTAGGAAGAGTTACCCAAGTTTAGATTCTAGTCAGTAACATACATAGCTTTACCACAGGAGGAAAAAACCTTTGCCATTGATGTCAAAGGGGGAGAGAAAACTTCATAAGAGGAAAACATCATCACAGAGGGAGTTTTCCATATGAAGTTAGTGGGTTGCCCTCAATGACAAAGGGGGAGATTGTTGGACATATTTTCATTGATGTCAACAATCGATGTGATGATTTGTTGTTATGATGAATTATCATTACTATAGATGAGATTGTCATCGATGTCAATAGTATATCAATTAGCAGAAAATATCAAACAATATGTAGAGATCGAAAGCGTAAGCTCAAGAGGAGGAGTGAACAATATGCAGAAGATCGAAAGTGTAACAGGATGAGGAGCGAACTAAAGCAATTCATGATTATTGTTGATCATGATAGGATTAACAATGTTTCTATGATAAAATCTCAGGAGGGTTAGAAAATTCAGAGATCAAATCTCAGAAGGAAAAACATAAGCTGAGGGTGAGAAGCCTCAACAACCATTTGATCAGAGTGAGAAGCCTCAACAGCCGTCCGATCAAGAAATTGACTGTGTTGATTGTCTCATATAAATGAACGTCAGTCATATGAGTGACCATGGGATTGAGGACCATTGGAGGATCATGACCATCGGATCTGCAAGCAAGATCAATGGCAAGGATAAATTGCAGAGATCAAAAGGAGAATTAAATGACTCGCTAGTTCCAATCTCGCAATTGGCCTAGATTGTCAGATCTCATAGACTCAAATATTGACAATTGTGGTTGATCCAACAAATGATTAGTTTAAGTAATATTAAGTCGTGACTGCCGGATGCACAATCGCCATATCAACGATAGGGATAGATTGCATAGATCGAAAGGAGGATTAAACATCGTGCTATTTCCAATCCCGCAATTAGTTAGAACCGTAAGATCTTATAGCTTCAAATATCATCGACTGTGGTTGACTCACCAACAACGTACAACTTCAAATTGTGGAGTTTTGGTGTCAAGTTAAATCACTCGCAAGGTGTGGCTCCACAATCATCATCAACTGTTGATCTACTTCGAGTGTTTTCATAACCGTTGGATCAATTTATAGTGGAAGGATAGGATAAGCGGGGAAAAAGTTGAGAATTTGATTATCTGAATGCCTGTTAGTCGTCAGATCAAACCAAAATTCCCATCAGCCGTTAGATCATCTTAAAATGGAAGGATAGGATAAGCGGGGCTAAAGGGTTGAGAATTTCATTATCCGAATACCCGTCAACCGTCGGATCAATCCTGAATTCCCATCAGTAGTTAGATCATATTAAAGTGGAAGGATAGGATAAGTGGGGATAAAGGGTTGAGAATTTGATTATCTGAATACCCGTCATTCGTCGGATCAAACCCGAATTCCCATCAGTCGTCGGATCATTCTCGAGTTGAAGGATAGGATAAGCGAGGTAAGAACTGAGATCTCATTTATGCGAAATTTTCGTCAGCCGTTGGATCATTCTAAGTGGAAGGATAGGATAAGACAGAAGAGAAACATCATAGATAGATCGAGCCATCAATCTAAGAACATGATCGACGAACAACGTTTAGTTCAGGTCTAAAGTTGCAAGGAAGTTACGCTCAGGAGAAATCTCACTTCAAGAATTCAGTTTGAGATTCGAAATACCCGAAGCTCGAAAATACAAAATGAATAAGGACCATCGAATTTGGAGGACATACGATGATCGTTGGATCAGTGTTGTTGGTCAACATACCACGTCAACAAGGACACATAGTAGACCACGTCTATAAGGACATGTGGCAGACCATGTCAGCAGACCACGTCTACAAGGACATGTGGTAGACCACATCAACAAGTATACATGACATAATCAGATGCTGACAAGTGTCAAGAGGAAATTGGATCGTGCCATGTCAACAAGTGACTTAATCAAGTTACGTCACTCCGAGAGTTTCACCACCAAGAAATTTCAAATGTCCTGAAGTCTCGAAGGACGAAGTTCCGAAGTCACTCTCAGCCGTCGATCTAAGATACCCTTCAGATACTATTCTGACCATTAGATCAAGGAGATGAATGTGTCACATCGGGAGATCTATGTCAACAAGAAACTGTGACAGACCACGTCAGGAAGGACACATGGCACAACCAGAGAATGAAAAGTGTCAAGCTGAAATCAATATTTTAGGTACGTGCAAATCATGAATCTAAATGACATGTGTGAACTAGTCAGCTCATGACACAAAATCAAGTGACGTAAGCAAGTTACGTCACTCTAGACATTTTGTTTCGGGAGTTTTACCACCAACACTTTCCCAAAGTCTTGAAGTCCCGAATGCCGAAGTCTCAAAGTTGACACGAGATGTTCGATCTGAAGATCACTTCAGGAGCATTCTAGACCATCGATCTACTATAGTGGAAGGATAGTGTAAGTGGAAGTATTAACTGACAACAAGCGGTCTCCACCACTTATGACTTACTCAACAGGTGATCACTCCAAAGGAAAGAAGGGGTTGATATTTGAAATCTTCGAAGTCTGGAGACCCAAAGGAGATCTCAACAATTGATTCAAAAGGGACACACATCAGTGGATTGACAGATCCAAAAGATTGATGTACAGAGGAAAGAAGGGTTTGAGATTTGAAATCTCCAAAGTCCGGAGACCCGAAGGAGATCTCGACCATTTATCTGAAAGGGACACATGAAAGTGGATTGACAGATCCAAGAGATTGACGTACGGAGGAAAGAAGGGGTTGAGATTTGAAATCTCCGAAATCCAGAGACCCGAAGGAGATCTTGATTGTCGATCTGATGTTGGGTGTACTCTCAACCGTTGATCAAAATATCTTGTAAGGATGGCGTAAGTAGAATAGCCGAAGACCTGGATTAAAAGGTGGTCATCCATCTCAACGCTTGATTAAGTACTGGCTGTCAGATTAAGCCTTGTAAGAATCAAATCTGATGATTGATCCATTCCCGCGAAATAAATGTAAACCGTTCGATCTATTTTGGAAATCTGATTCAGAAGTTTTGAAATGTTTCAAACCCAAAAGTTCCGAAGGGAGAATTCTCGAAGTCCCGACAATCTTCCATCTCATAGGGAGATTGAATCGTGGCGGTTGAATTGATAAGTGCTCAAGCACTCTTCTCGCCTAACGTATGAATAAAACCATTGGTCATATGGTAAAGAGATTTAAAGGGCAGAATGTAATGCGTCGCTTAAATTGATAAGCCTGTGGTTCTACGTCTATGATTATATGAACATGGTTTGAAGGAAGCGTCAGTTTCTATTATCATAGAGACGAAGGAAATCAATCCATGCCTGTGATCGATTTATGAAAGTAAAAGGGGATGCCAGGTTTAATGTTGAAGACCCGAAATGATGATCTCTGATGGTCCCAAAATTCGTTGTAAACAAACAAGTTAGTTATAACTTGTTGCATAAGTCGTCTCAATAACTTAAAGAATTTTTGAGCATAAACAAGTATAAATATAACCATGATTGGTTCACCTGGTGTTGTGTGCCCTTGTGGAAGACAATGGGCTTGTGGAAAAGAGAGGCTCGCTAAGGAAGAGCGGCTTGCAGAGAAAAATGAAGGGGATGAGGACTTTAGGTCCGTGCGAATATAAGAGAGCAGAAGAAGTGAATAAGGCCCAAATATCAGAGGAAATAGGAAGTGAAGAAGGCACGAATATTAGAGGAAAGACAAAGTGAGAAAGGCACGAATTTCAGAGAGAAGATGAAGTGAAATAATGAGTGTTGATGGTTTACCTCTGATCATGAAACATAATTGATTCAATAATGGATCACTACTACTAGAGTTGGTTGAACTACTATATGAACTCTAGTTGGATAAACCACGTTCTATCAACAAGCTGGGTCTTGTGTCAAGCTAGGTCTTGCTTGAGAGTTGGTGCTCTCCGAGGAGTTGGTGCTCCTTACTTCAGTTGTTGCTGATACAAAATAGTTGGTGCTGGAAGAATTCATATTACTATATTCACATATATATACATATCAATTATGAAAACGATTACACAAACATATGGTATCTCTCGTCCATTGTGATTATGATTTAATTGTTCTTAATCTGTTCAATTATGCTTTAACTGCTAACTTGTAAGAAGAATGAAAGTTAGAAAAGTCCACACACTAATTCACCGCCCCTCTTAGTGTGGGTGGTGTGTTCAACATCCTCCTCTGTACCTAAATTGCATTCAGTCACCTCAACATTTTCAGTTGAACCTTTAACCTTTATAACAACGTCATTTCTATCAAACAATCTCTCCAAGGGGACTAGTCCTTTTGGAATATGGTTACTGGGAAACTGAAGAATATGATGGTCATCAATTTTATTGAGAAAAATATCAGCATGAAGGATTTTTTTCAGTATCATGATCTTGATCAATATGTAAGGAAAAAAACTCATCCACAGTCTCAAAAAATATTTTTATCTCAAGATCATCCTCAAAAACCTTCCAATGTTTGACATTTTCAGGTATAGAGGGTATATACTTCACTCCCACATCATATTTGAGTTTAGGGGGAAAAGGAACTATGAAATTACTTGCTGAAACAACCAAGGAATTTGCCATAGTGTTATCATCTCTTGGAACATATGAGATATTAAAAGCTAAGAAGAAACTATCAACAAGATCCCAAACTTCATTTCTGTAAGTCCTTAACCTGAGGTGTTAAGCTTGATACATATTTTTAACTTGATGAAAAATTAATTCAACATCTCCAAACACTGCTAGCTCTTCAATCCTCATGTCTTTAACAACCCTCAAACCCAAAACAAAAGCCTCATATTCTACCACATTGTTTTTAGTTTCAAATTCAAGCTTGTAGTAAAGATATGATCTCTTGGGTAGGAGAAATAAAGACTACCACACCACCAACACCCTCCTTAGAAGATGCCCCATCAAAAAACATATTTTAAACAAAGGTATTAGGAGGAGGATATTCCCAAGAGGTGATGGAATGTTTTCTAATTTCAATAGGTGGTTGAGGAGAATCAATGAGCTATAATATACTGGATCCTAAATCAGTATCAAGTGAAAAAATAGGATGGTTGGTAGGATTTGCTTCATCACTAATGATGTAGGCTAATTGTGCCTCCCTATAAAGCCTTCTATGTTCTCCCCCAAACAAAGGAATGGTGGCATATAAAAGGTCCATCTGAAAAGTGCACTTGTGGAAGACAACGGGCTT
>SNQJ01S0008738.1:54276-112346 GCA_010110895.2 Picea sitchensis
TGGTTGGTAGGATTTGCTTCATCACTAATGATGTAGGCTAATTGTGCCTCCCTATAAAGCCTTCTATGTTCTCCCCCAAACAAAGGAATGGTGGCATATAAAAGGTCCATCTGAAAAGTGCACTTGTGGAAGACAACGGGCTTGTGGAAAAGAGAGGCTCATTGAGGAAGATCGACCCGCGGAGAAAAATCAAGGGGATGCAGACCTGAGGTCTGTGCAAATATTAGAGATAAGAAGAAGTTAAGAAGGCACGAATATAAGAAGAAATACGAAGTGAATAAGGTGTGAATATCAGAGGAAAGACGAAGTGAGGAAAGCGTGAATTTTAGAGAGAATATGAAGTGCAGTAATGAGTGTTGATGGTATACCTCTGATCATGAAACATAATTGATTCAATAATGGATCACTGCTACTAGAGTTGGTTGAAATACTATATGAACTCTAGTTGGATAGACTGTGTTCTATCAGCAAGCTGGGTCTTGCTTGAGAGTTGGTGCTCTCCGAGGAGTTGGTGCTCCTTACTTTAGTTGGTGCTGATACAAGATAGTTGGTGCTGGGAAAATTCATATTACTATATTCACATATATATACATATCAATTATGCAAAATCTTACACAAACATCTGGTATATCTTATCAATTGTAATTATGATTTGATTGTTCTTAATCTGTTCAATTATGTTTTAACTGCTAACTTGTAAGAAGAAAAAAACTTAGAAAAGTCCACACATTAATTCACCCGCCCCCTCTTAGTGTGGGTTGTGTGTTCAAAAATTGGTATCAGAGTGGGTTCCTTCAACACAGTTTAACCACTCGAAGGTAGATACTGAAGAAATGGGTGGACATATGGCTCTCTCCGCAATTGAAGCTCCCTTATTTGATGGAACAAATTATTCCTCATGGAGAGTGAATATGAAACAATATTTGAAGATAAGAGGATTTGAAGTTTGGAATTCAGTAGTAAGCAAGCTCTGGGACTTAACTACATCAAAGAATCTATCCAATATTACAGTTCAAAGAAGAGCAAGGAAGAACAATGAAGTGGCATTGAAGATTCTTCTCAATGGATTATCAGATACAATCAAGGCAAGCATAGGACCATGCACATCCGCCAAGCTCTTATGGATGAAGTTGGAATAGATGTATCAAATCAAAAGACAAGACACATAAGACATTCCTATCAAGGACGAAGAGGAAGACTCAACCATCGATAAAGGTGAATACTCTCCACAATATTTCGATTCCAATAATGTTGATATTGAATTTTCCCCTGCAAGTAAAGAAGAAGACTCATATACAATAAAAGAATGTTATGTTAGCATTTATCCCATGGAAGAAGTATAAGAATAACTATCAAAGTCCAAACAAAACGTTGATTGGAACCTTTGTGAATACCTTTATGACCATAATGATTCAGACTATAGCTATCTTCATGACTACACTAAACAATTTCTTGAAAAGAGTCAAAAGCATATCTTGGAAATAAAGGAAATGATCAAGGACAATGAAAAGATAATATATGAGCAGGATAATCAGTTAGAAGAAAAATAAGAGGAGATGATGAGCCTAGTAATCAAAAGCATATCTTGGAAATAAAATAAAATCTCAAATACAATGAAGAAATCATATCTGAGCAAAAGATTCAGTTAGTAAACAAATAAGACGAGATCGAAAAGTTGAAGAAAGAAATTAATCAAGTAAAAGAAAAGAAGAAGGAAGATGATGAGCTTAGCAATCAAAGGCATTTTCTGGAAATAAAAGAAAAGCTCAAAGACAATGAAAAAATCATATCTGAGCAAAAGATTTAGTTAGAAAACAAAGAAGAAGAGATCAAAAGATTGAAAACAAAAGTTACTGATCTAACAAAAGAAAAGGAAGAGGAGACCGAGAGACTGAAAAATGAAATCAGTCAAGCAAAAGAAGAAAAGAAGGAAGATGATGGACTAAGCAAAAACCTTGCAGATCTAAAAGAACTAAGGGAAAGCAATTTCAATCTTAAAACCAACTTGAGGAAGCCAAAAGAAGAGAGGAGGTAGTGAGGAACCAACTGAACAAAAAGGAAGAATCATGTCATAAGCTGGAAGCAGAAGTTGTGAATCTTAGAAAGAAGGTTGAGAAGTTAAACACCCAAATCAAGTTCATGAACAACTCCATGACTCTAGATGAGATCTTCGATAGTCAGAGATCACCAAATGACAAATCCGGTCTTGGATACAAAAAGGAAGAAATCATTACTCCTAAGAAACCTGATGCAGGTCCTTCATTTGTAAAAGGTGAAAATTTTAGGATTTGATTATCCGAATATTCATCAGTCGTCGGATCAAACCCGAATTCTCGTCAGCCGTCAGATCATTCTCGAGTGGAAGGATAGGATAAGCGAGGTAAGATCTGAGATCTCATTTATGCGAATTTTCGTCAGTCGTTGGATCATTCTAAGTGGTAGGATAGGATAAGCCAGAAGAGCAACATTGTAGATAGATCGAGCCATCGATCTAAGAACATGATCGACGAACAACGTTTAGTTCAGGTCTAAAGTTGCAAGGAGGTTATGCTCAGGAGAAATCTCACTTCAGGAATACAGTTTGAGATTCGAAATACCCGAAGCTCGAAAATCCAAAATGAATAAGGACCATCGAATTTGGAGGACATACGATGACCATTGGATCAGTGTTGTTGGTGAACATACCACGTCAGCAAGGACACGCAGTAGACCACATCTATAAGGACATGTGGTAGACCATGTCAGCAGACCACGTCTACAAGGACATGTGGTAGACCACATCAATAAGTATACATGACATAATCAAATGATGACAAGTGTTAAGAGGAAATTGGATCGTGCCATGTCAACAAGTGACTTAAGAAAGTTACGTCACTCCGGGAGTTTCAACACCAAGAAATGTCAAAAGTCCCGAAGTCTCGAAGGATGAGGTTTCGAAGTCACTCTTCGTCGTCGATCTAAGATACCCTTCAGATACTATTCTGACCGTTAGATCAAAGAGATGAATGTGTCACATTGGGAGATCTACGTCAACAAGCTGGGTCTTGTGGCAAGCTAGGTCTTGCTTGAGAGTTGGTGCTCTCCGAGGAGTTGGTGTTCCTTACTTTAGTTGATGTTGATACAAAATAGTTGGTGCCGGGAAAATTCATATTACTATATTCACATATATATACATATCAATTATGAAAAAGATTAGACAAACATATGGTATCTCTCGTCCATTGTGATTATGCTTTAATTGTTCTTAATCTGTTCAATTATGCTTTAACTGCTAACTTGTAAGAAGAATAAAAGTTAGAAAAGTCCACACACTAATTCACCGCCCCTCTTAGTGTGGGCGGTGTGTTCAACATCCTCCTCTGTACCTAAATTGCATTCAGTCACCTCAACATTTTCAGTTGAACCTTTAACCTTTACAACAACGTCATTTCTATCACACAATCTCTCCAAGGGGACTAGTCCTTTTGGAATATGGTTACTGGGAAACTGAAGAATATGATGGCCATCAATTTTATTGAGAAAAATATCAGCATGAGGGATTTTTTTCAGTATCATGATCTTGATCAATATGTAAGGAAAAAAACTCATCCACAGTCTCAAGAAATATTTTTATCTCAAGATCATCCTCAAAAACCTTCCAATGCTTGACATTTTCAGGTATAGAGGGTATATACTTCACTCCCACATCATATTTGAGTTTAGGGGGAAAAGGAACTATGAAATTACTTGCTGAAACAACCAAGGAATGTGCCATAGTGTTATCCTCTCTTGGAACAAATGAGATATTAAAAGCTAAGAAGAAACTATCAACGAGATCCCAAACTTCATTTCTATAGGTCCTTAACCTGAGGTGTTAAGCTTGATACATATTTTTAACTTGATGGACAATTAATTCAACATCTCCAAACACTGCTAGCTCTTCAATCCTCATGTATTTAACAACCCTCAAACCCAAAACAAAAGCCTCTTATTCTACCACATTGTTTTTAGTTTCAAATTCAAGCTTGTAGTAAAGATATGATTTCTTGGGTAGGAGAAATAAAGACTACCCCACCACCAACACCCTCCTTAGAATATGCCCCATCAAAAAACATCTTCCAAACAAAGGTATTAGGAGGAGGATATTCCCAAGAGGTGATGGAATGTTTTCTAATTTCAATTGTTGGTTGAGGAGAATCAATGAGCTGTAATATACTGGATCTTAAATCAGTATCAAGTGAAAAAATAGGGTGGTTGGTAGGATTTGCTTCATCACTGATGATGTAGGCTAATTGTGCCTTCTTGTAAAGCCTTCTATGTTCTCCCCCAAACAAACGAATGGTGGCATATGAAAGGTCCATCTGAAAAGTGCACTTGTGGAAGACAACGGGCTTGTGGAAAATAGAGGCTTGTTGAGGAAGATTGGCCCACGGATAAAAATCAAGGGGATGCAGACCTGAGGTCTGTGAAAATATTAGAGAGAAGAAGAAGTTAAGAAGGCATGAATATAAGAGTAAATACGAAGTGAATAAGGCGTGAATATCAGATTAAAGCGCGAATTTCAGAGAGAATATGAAGTGTAGTAATGAGTGTTGATGGTATACCTCTGATCATGAAACATAATTGATTCAATAATGGATAAGTGCTACTAGAGTTGGTTGAAATACTATATGAACTCTAGTTGGATAGACTGTGTTCTATCCACAAGATGGGTCTTGTGGCAAGCTGGGTGTTGCTTGAGAGTTGGTGCTCTCCGAGGAGTTGGTGCTCCTTACTTCAGTTGGTGCTGATACAAAATAGTTGGTGCTGGGAAAATTCATATTACTATATTCACATATATATACATATCAATGATGAAAAATCTTACACAAACATCCGGTATATCTTATCAATTGTAATTATGATTTGATTGTTCTTAATCTGTTCAATTATGTTTTAACTGCTAACTTGTAAGAAGATTTTTTTTTAGAAAAGTCCACACATTAATTCACCCTCCCCCTCTTAGTGTGGGCTGTGTTCAAAAATTGGTATCAGAGTGGGTTTCTTCAACACAGTTTAATCACTCGAAGGTAGATCCTGAAGAAATGGGTGGATAGATGGCTCTCTCCGCAATTGAAGCTCCCTTATTTGATGGAACAAATTATTCCTCATGGAGAGTAAATATGAAACAATATTTGAAGACAAGAGGATTTGAAGTTTGGAATTCAGTAGTAAGCAAGCTTTGGGACTTAACTACATCAAAGAATCTATCCAATATTACAGTTCAAAGAAGAGCAAGGAAGAACAATGAAGTGTCATTGAAGATTCTTCTCAATGGATTATCAGATACAATCAAGGCAAGCATAGGACCATGCACATACGCCAAGGACATATGGCTGAAGTTGGAATAGATGTATCAAATCAAAATACAAGACACATAAGACATTCCTATCAAGGATGAAGAGGAAGACTCAACCATTGATAAAGGTAAAGACTCTCCACAATATTTCGATTGCAATAATGTTGATATTGAATCCTCCCCTGCAAGTAAAGAAGAAGACATATATAATAAAAGAATGTTCTGTTAGCATTTATCTCATGGAAGAAGTAGAAGAAGAACTATCAAAGGCCAAACAAAAGGTTAATTGGAACCTTTGTGAATACCTCTATGACCATAATGATTCAGACTATAACTATCTTCATGACTACACTAAAGAATTTCTTGAAAAGAGTCAAAAACATATCTTGGAAATAAAGGAAATGATCAAGGACAATGAAAAGATAATATATGAGAAGGATAATCAGTTAGAAGAAAAATAAGAGGAGATCGAGAAGCTGAAGAAAGAAATTTGTCAAGTAAAAGAAAAGAAGATGGAAGATGATGAGCCTAGTAATCAAAAGCATATCCTGGAAATAAAATAAAATCTCAAAGACAATGAAGTGACTTAAGAAAGTTACGTCACTCCGAGAGTTTCACCACCAAGAAATGTCAAAAGTCCCGAAGTCTCGAAGGACGAAGTTCCAAAGTCACTCTCAGTCGTCAATCTGAGATACCCTTCAGATACTATTCTGACCATTAGATCAAGGAGATGAATGTGTCACATCGGGAGATCTACGTCAACAAGAAACTGTGACAGACCACGTCAGCAAGGACAGATGGCACAGTCAGAGAATGAAAAGTGTCAAGTTGAAATCAATATTTCAGGTACGTGAAAATCATGAATCTAAGTGACACGCGGCAACTACTCGGCTCGTGACATTTCATCAAGTGACGTAAGAAAGTTACGTCACTCCAAAAGTTTTTCTTTGGGAGTTTGACCACCAACACTTTCCCAAAGTCTTGAAGTCCCAAATGCCGAAGTCTCGAAGTTGACACAAGACGTTTGATCTGAATATCACTTCAGGAGCATTTTAGACCATCGATCTACTACAGTGGAAGGATAGTGTAAGTGGAAGTATTAACTGACAACAAGTGGTCTCCATCACTTATGACTTACTCAACAGGTGATCACTCCAAAGGAAAGAAGGGATTGATATTTGAAATCTTCGAAGTCCAGAGACCCGAAGGAGATCTCAACCATTGATTCGAAAGGGACACACATCAGTGGATTGACAGATCCAAAAGATTGATGTACGAAGGAAAGAAGGGTTTGAGATTTGAAATCTCCAAAGTTCGGAGACCCGAAGGAGATCTCAACCATTGATCCGAAAGGGATACACAATAGTGGATTGACATATCCAAGATATTGACGTACGGAGGAAAGAAGAGGTTGAGATTTGAAATCTCTGAAGACTGGAGACCTGAAGGAGATCTTGATTGTCGATCTGATGTTGGGTGTACTCTCAATCGTTGATCAAAATATATTGGAAGGATAGTGTAAGTAGAATAGCCGAAGACTTGGATTAAAAGGTGGCCATCCATCTCAACGCTTGGTTAGGTACTAGCCGTCAAATTAAGCCTTGTAAGAATCAAATCTGAGGATTGATCCATTCCCGCGAAATAAATGTAAACCGTCCGATCTATTTGGGAAATCTGATTCAGAAGTTTTGAAATGTTTCAAACCCAAAAGTTTCGAAAGGGAGAAGTCTCGAAGTCCCGACAATCGTTCATCTCATAGGGAGATTGAATAATGGCGGTTGAATTGATAAGTGCTCAAGCGCTCTTCTCGCCTAATTTATGAATAAAAACATTGGTCATATGGTAAAGAGATTTAAAGGGCAGAATGTAATGCGTCGCTTAAAAAGGTACAGGGATTTTAATTTTTTGAATCTCACTCTCAAAGCTAAAATAGGATCGAGATTTCAAAATCTCCTTAACTTCTGGGGTAGGGATCTTAGCCAATTCCTAGGGGTTTTGTGCATATTTGTCTTTGTTGATAGCTACCAGAGCCTTAGAATTTTTTATGTTTTAGTGGGATGATCAGAAGTGTTAGTCTTCCCATCTTTATTTTTTGACCTTGGGTTGTCTTTACTTGGATTACCATTTTTCTTTTCCCCTTTACTCAATTCATTTAAATGACTATCCATGAGAGACTCTTCATATGTAGATTGGGTTAAATGAGGATATGAAGAGGTGTAACCAAGGCAATGGATTTCAGGATCAATTTCTTCATCCTCTCCTTCTTCATCAACAACTAGGTTGTTTTGGAGAGGGGCTTGGATTTTTTTATCATCCCTATCCCTATTTATTTGATCTCTTTGGGACATGAGGGGCATTATTTGGTATTTTGAAATTACCTCTATTATCAACATTCTGTGTGTTCCTATAGTTCTTTTTTTCTTCAAGTTTCAACTTCTCCATTTCAACAAAAAGTGATTTTACCAATTTTGTAAGCTCATCAACTTGAGGGTGGACAACAAGGGATTCTGAGGTTGAAGCTTCCGCCCTACCTTTCCTTCTGTCTCTATTAGATTTTCCCCTAACCTTGTCAGTTGCCAATATGTTAGATTCTACTTCCAAAGCTGCATCTTGCATATGGGCTAGAGAGGTAGATCTTCTTTCTCTCAACAGGAGGCAAAACTCAGGGTCGAAAGCACTGACATAGGTAATCTTGGCAGAGGTTTCTGTAGACTTTATTTCAGTGGGAATCTTGTTGTACATTCTATTAAATCTTTTTGATAAATACAAAACATATTCCCCCTCTTTCCTCTTAAGTGACCCAAATTCTATAATATAATAAAGGAAATCCTTTTTATCCCCCCAATGCCTCAAGAAAGCATCATCCAAAGCTTCAGTCCCAACAATAGATCCATGAGTAAAACCCCTAAACCATTTTCTATCCTCACCATCAAGGCTCCGTACAAATACCCTTATCCATACATCTTTGTTCTTAATGTTAAGATTATCTGCATAACTATAAAAAGATGCAAGGTGTTCCTCTGCAATTATTTCTTCCTCCCATGTGAACTTGGGCATGTACTTAAGGTAGTCTCCAACTGTGAGAGAATTCACAGGCTGAGGTAAAATAAGAGGGGCATACCTAGCAGCCACTATGGCATCCATCCTATTTCTAGGAATATTAACACCTGCCATTGGGTTGTGAATTGTAGGAGAACAAGGGGGAGATGGAGTTTTGATAGATACAAATGCAACTTGGATTTTTGGAGAAAGAGGAAGCTTGGATGGAGAGGTTTTAGTTTTCAGAGGAAGAGTTTGAGTCTAGGAGGAAGATGGTATAGGGTCCAAGGGAAAAGAGGTGTCCTCTTCTTTAGTCACAACAAATTTGATATGAGGAGGAGTAGGAAGGCCCAAAGTAGGAAAATCTTCAATATTCTCAAGTTTGAATCAACTTACAACATCAGGAGAAGTAAGGGTTTCAAATTTTTCTTCTTTCAATTTGGGGCTAAAAGAAGAGTGTTCAACAGGAAAAGTTTCAAAATCTAAACTTTTAGAAACTTCAACAGAAGGTGAAAGAGGAGAATTGGATATGGCTATTGGGGTTTTAAAAGTAGAATCATGTAAATGACCAGAAGTACCTGGTAAAATAGTTGAAAATCCTTCTTCAGAAGCCTTTCCTTTCTTGATAATATTCTCTAGGTCAGATTCAAGTGTTGCCAGAGGTAGATGTGGAGTATACCTTGTGTGTTTGCATTTGAGAGCCACAACTGAAACAATGAAGTCGCCAGGTGCAAGCTGTAATATTTAATGTACTGAATTCTAATGCAGCTTCATAATCAATATTGATTTGTCGTTCAATCCCAGGGAGATGTCTTCAATTCGCTCCCCGACAACGATGCCAAGAATGTTAGCACTGATAAACACCCTCAGATTGCAAGAGGATAATTCCAGTACCCATCAAAAGGTTTTTGAATGTAAATTAATGATGAAAGGTCAAATGGACAAAACTCAATATAATAATGTTTTAACACAAAAAATTGGGCTAGCATGCATAAGCAAATGAGGTTTTGATCAAATTCAGTCAGTGATTTAAGGATGAAAGTGAATAGAAGGAAGAATTAGTGAGAAAAGTGGATAGGTATTCTATAAGCATCAGGCCTCCAAGCATCCAGGAGAAGAAAAACTCAGTCACAAGAACTTCTTGAACTTAAAGTTGAAAACACTGAAAAAACATTCATAGCAACATTATAATCAAACATCCATTATAACACAACCACAACATCTCATATGTATCATCCAATCATGATAATTTCAGAGTAAGAGGAAACAAGATGATGAAAGGAAACTGACTTCTATTAACGAAAATGTCTCAAGTCCCATACATAACCAGAGAACAACTCTGCTTAGTCAAAATATTGCAACAAGAGAGCTTTGCTCAACCATCCGACCCTCTCATATCATTCATCTGATGTATTTATAACCAAGATAGTAGCTCGTGCCTTCTCTTGTTTGTCATGTTCCTTCTGTCAGAAGGAAACTTGGGTCAATCTAGGCCTGCAGGAAAAACTGCCCTCTGTGGTACTTCGGGCTGACAATTTTCTATCTCCTCGGCTAGACCCTCCATGCTTCCATTTAAGGGGGTAGTCGATTTTTCAACCACCAATACTTCTTTCATTAAATAATTTCTCCTTGGAAAAACTGCCCTCTGTGGTACTTCGGGCTGACAGTTTTTTGTCTCCTCGGCCACACCATCCATGCTTCCATTTAAGGGGGTAGTTGATCCAAAATGGATCCAGGAACCAAAATGGGTCCAGGAAGGCCTAAAAATCAAAGTTCTCAAAATTATAAGAAACCAATGCCATTTTTTCCATCTCATTGTGCTGATTCCGTCCATATAGTATTTTCCTCAAACAGACACCATATGCAAAAGTTATTGCGTTCTGACTGAAATCCCAAACATGCAAAATTTTTGCTAACTGTACAGTCTGTACAGTGCTGACGTGGCAGATGACCGTACAATTTGTACGGATGTATAGTGACATGGAAGGTGCATTGAAATGTTGATTGGGCAGGTGTTGGTAGATAGGTGGGAAAATCACATCTTGACACGTGTCATTGTTGTGGGTAATTTTTATGGTGCCACATGTCACCCCTTAATTGGTTGGCAGTTGGAAATTTTTTATATGACTCCATAAGAGTCGAACCCATGACCTCCGGGTAGGGTGGAGCACTTTGGAAGGGATGACCTACCAGCTTGCCCATGGTGTTCCTTGCCAACTATGGTCTAAATTTTTTATTTGAATTGCAAACAATGTAATTTCCGCAGAGAAAAGGGTTGGGGCCTAGCCCCAACCCCCGACACTTTCACCATTCCATATGCCCATTACATATGACCCACTCATTTATAATTTCGTGCGGGTTTAGGGGATAAGCCTCGGTCAACAGGGGCCAACCTCATCTGACCAGGGCCCAACAACGGATGCGCGCAATGAGCTAGGGCATGGCCATATGTGAAACCGCCACATGACCAGGGGTGCAAGGTAAGGCGACCAAGACCTGGGGCTAAGGACCATCCCCAACTAGCCTAGGGCCATATGTCATATCACATGCAATGAGGGGCATGCATGAAGGGGATGCTTGATTTTTTTCCCATTTTTGGGTTTTAACTATATGTTATAATTTTTAGTGGATTTCGGCTGTTTTGGGAGATTTGGCCATTATTGGAGGATCTGAAGCCCAATTTGAGGCCGAGATCTTGGGGAGAAGTTAGGAGGTTGTTTCCAACTTCAAAAATATATAAAGCGAGAGGTTCTTGGAAACCTTGGACAAGTTCATAGAAGGAGAAATGTTGAAATTTGTCAATCAAAGCCGTTTTTATCTTGAGGGGAAGCTATTAGAGGAGAACAACTGTGAGTACATTTCCGGGAAGTTTAGTTCATCAACTTTGTGAGCCATTTCCGGGAGTTTAGTTCATCCATTTTCAGTTCCGTCAGTTGTGTTGAGTTCTTGATAACTAGTATAACACAACTATATCATTTTTAAATCCATTTGACATTTTTCTGATGTACTTTTGAAGTTTTGAAGAGAAATAAGAAATCCTCACCCACCGAGACAAAGGCCTAGAGACTTAGGCGATATTGCTGAACTCTGTTAACAATTTTGTTGTTATGGTTTTCTGATTCTTTGTGTTCATTTCCATAACTGTATATCTTCTTATGGCTTCTATGTTAAATATTTAATTCTTCCTCTTTCTTCAAATTCCTAAATGGTTAATGAACTCATGCTTTAAAAACTCTACCATAGTCTTTAAAATATCTTTTCGGATCAAGCGGTATCAGAGCAGGTTGACGGTTGCTTTTTGAGTTTGCATGATTACCAGGGATCATGGTGAAGGATAGCTTGTTGAAGAGAATCTTGAGATTGAATCAAGAAAGAGAACTTCTCAAAGTGAGAAGATGGCATCGGAAGAGGGACTTTCTCATGACGAGGTAGAGTTTCGAAAGACCTTCTTCGCCATGTCAGAGATGGTAAATGTTTTATATGATGATTTATTGGAGTGGAAAAGACCAATTATAGGTGAATATTCAAAATCAAAAAGTGAAGAAGGAGAGGATCCTCCTAAACCTCATCCTTCACCTCCTTCTTCTCCATCGACTTCTTCTTCTTCAAGTACAAGTTCCAAATCCACCGCAATAAAACATTCCCATAAACATAAACATGATATGCCTTTACTTAATATTGATGTGAAGTTTGAATTATCCATGTATGATGGTGAAGTCAATGCAGAGAGGATTGATAATTGGGTCAGACAGATGGAAGTTTATTGTAGTGTGCAACAAATCAAGGATGAGGCAACTCAAATCAAATTGGCATCGCTTCGACTTGCAGGCACAACACTCATCTGGTGGCAAAGAAAGTTGCAAAATGGAACAGAACAAGTGGGTAAAGTATTTCCATCATGGAAAGGTTTTTTTTTTGCACTTAGCAAGCAATTTTATCCTTTGGGTTATAAAGAGAAGGCTTTAATTGAATGGAAAGGTCTTAAACTAAGAAAGGGACAAACAATGCAAGAATACATAGATGAATTTCATAAGATGGCATTAATGTTAGACATTCCATTACATACCCAAGAAACTCTTATGAAGTATATAGGAGGTTTACCTGCACACATTTGTAACACTATATTTATGTTTGGACCTACTAATCTTGATGAGGTTTCTGTTCAGGCAACATACATTGAGACAGGGAAAACAAGAGTTGGTGTATCAGGGGAATTGTCTTCAAGAAAGAAAATTCAGTGGCAAGAAAGGAAGATAATCTCTCTTGCAGGCATTGCAAGAAAGAAGAGCATGATGATGACATTGGTAGAAATTGCATCTCGAGAAGAGACTGAAGTGGTTCAAAGAGAGGAAAGGAAGGAAAACAATTGCAACAACATCACGACCAACAGACTTGGGATCAGATTCAGGTGATGAATCTAAAATCACAATGGTTGGTTTGACAGGTAAAATTGGATACATATATGATTCTAGAAGTAAATTGTTTCACATAAGGGTCATAATGAAGCATACTAAGGTCGACACATCGATAGATAGTGGACCTCAATCTAACTTGATTTAAGAGGAAATGGTTAAACAATTGGGATTAAATGATGAGATGCATCATAAACCTTACTCACTTAAATGGATAAGGAATAATCATAAATTGCACATAACTAAGCAATGCACTTTAAAGTTTGCAATTTCATCTAAGTTTGTGGATGAGGTAACATGTGATGTGGTGCCACTAAATGAACGTGGAATGGTCTTAGGCAGTCTGTAATTGTATGATCACAAAGCAATCTTCTATAGGCAACATAATCACTATCACTTAATCAAAGAAGGCAATGAATATGTGGTACATTCTCATCACTTAAAAGAAAATCAATCTCTTCAAACAATGGAACAATTAAGGAGGGAAACTCATGAAAGAAACACACCTATAATTGTGCCAAAGCAAGCAATTGATATTAAGCATGAACATGAGATGATTGTAGAATGGAAGTTCAATCATAATTTGCTTCAAGATAAGTTAATGTCGTGCAAGTACTACAAACATATTAGCTCATTTTCAGTCATATTTCTGATGTTATCATTGCTAATGTTTTCAACATGGATGAAAGTGGCTTCAGTAAGATGTGACATAGTACAAGTGGCTAACAATATGTTGTTAGTTGTCATGGTTTTTTTGAAATTGATCTTGATGAGACAGGTGCACAGGACATAGTTTAAAGAAAGAGAACAAGTGGGGTGACCTATCCCGCACTTGATGACTGTTTAGTATCCTTTTGGAGGACCAAAAGGTCTTAGTGGGGAGGCATGATCCAAAATGGGTCCAGGAAGGCCTAAATATAAAAGTTCTCAAAATTAGACTAAACTAGTGCCATTGCGTCCATCTCGTCATTCTGATTTTGACCATATAATTTTTTCCTCAAACAGACACTGTATGCGAAAGTTATCGTGTTCTGACTGAAATTCCAAACATGTAAAACTTTTGCTGACTGTATAGTCCATACAGTGCTGACGTGGCAGATGACCGTACAATATGTACGAATGTAAAGTGACGTGGTAGGTGCGCTGGCATGCTAATTGGGTAGGTGTTGACAGACAGGTGGGTGAATCACATCTCAACACATGTCATTACTGTGGGCAAATGTTATGGTGCCACGTGGCACCCCTCCGTTGGTTGGAATTTTTATATGACTCCATAGGAGTTGAACCCACGACCTCCGGGCAGGGGGGAGTGCTTTGGAAGGGCTAGGCTACTAGCCCGCCCACGATGTTCCTCACTAACTATAGTTTAAAGTTTTTATTTGAATTGCAAACAATGTAATTTCCGCGAAGAAAAGTGTTGGGGCCTAGCCCCAACCCCCGACACTTTCACCATTCCATATGCCCATTACATATGAAACACTCCTTTATAATTTGGTGTGGGTTTAGGGGATAATACCCGTCCGACCAGGGGCCAACAACATATGCGCACGAGGAGTTAGGGCCTGGCCATATGTGCCACCGCCACATGACCAGGGGCGCAAGGTAAGGGGGTCGAGACCGGGGGCTAAGGACCAGCGCCAACCAGCCCATGGCCATATGGAATATTGCATGCAACCAGGGTCCCGAATGAAGGGGGATGCGCCTAATGTTTGCCCATTTTTGGGTTTTTAACTATATGCTATAATTTTTAGTGGATTTTCAACGATTTTGGCCATTATTGGAGGATATGGATCTCTTTTTGAGGCCAAATATTGGGGGGAAGTTGGGAGGTTATTGAAAAATTCAAACCTATATAAAACATAGCTTCTTTTCAAACTTGGACATGTTCATAGAAGGAGAAATGCTGAGGAATTTTTTAGTCAAAGCCATTTTTATGCAAGGAAGCTATTGAGGAGAGCAACTTTGCGGGCCATTTTCGGGAGCTTCGTTCATCCGTTTTGAGTGTCGTCAGTTGTGTTGGGTTCTTGAGATCTATCAAAACACAACCAGGTCAGTTATTAATCCACTTGACATTTTTATGATGTACTTTTTAATTTTTTAATATAAATAAGAAAGCCTCACCCATTGAGACAAAGGCCCAGATACATAGGTGATATTGTCGAACTCCGTTAACAATTTTGTTGTTATAGTTTGCTAATTCTTTGTGTTCATTTCCATATATGTATATATTCTTATGGTTTCTATGTTAAATATTTAATTCTTCCTCTTTCTTCAAATTCCTAAATGGTTAATGAACTCATGCTTTAAAAACTCTACCATAGTCTTTAAAATATATTTTTGAATCAATAGTTGATTGCTTTGTTTCCTCTAGTGATAGACTGGTCATGGTCTGTTAACGTTCTGCCTCTCCTTGTGATGTTCACTTAGATTATGTTTCCATGTGCTGATCTCGGATTGGACCCTATATAAGCACGTGATTGTGAAATTTGGAAAGGGCAGTTTGGATCTACACTGCTCCGACCCCCGCAATCCACCACCAACTGCCACATGCCTCTTTAGCTATACCGTAGTTTTGATTGCGGGACCGCTCTAATATTTTAGAGTTCGAGCACTTTCAGTCTCCACAATAAAGTGTGGTCGTTGATCTTGTTGCAATCCACGATATGGGAATGCCCTACTTTTGTTGCCATGTGTCACTCTTGGATAGACCATATATCAACATGTGATTACGGAAGCTGCCAAGGGTGGTTTGGATCCACACCGCTTCGACCCCCGCAATCCACCACCAACTGCCATGTACTTCTTTCTCTATACCATGGTTTCAATTGCAGGACCACTCTATAATTTTAATGTTCGAGCATGTTTCGTCCCCGCAATGAAGTGTGGTCGTTGATTTGTTGCAATCTGGGATATGGGAAACCCTGCTATTTTAGTGCTCCCTCTAAAATTTATCCATCTTCCAACTCCATAATACGTCCCAGAGGACGATCTCAGAGCTTTGAATGTTGAACAGGAATACGTCCCAGAGGACGATCTCCCGAATCTGACGTGGTGGCCTGACATCACTGTGCTGACGTGTCATGGAAAGAAGGGTGACACGTGTCACATGGAAATGGGTGAATGACACAACCTAATGACCTGGAATGAGTGCCACATGTCAGGGCCAGATGGAATCCACTTGTCTCCACGGATGAGCGCCACTAGTCCTGATGGATGAGTGCCAAGTGTCTTAGACACTTCGATACTTCGGGCTTCGAGAGTTTTGGATTGTGAAGCGTGAAAAACTCCCAGAGTGGTACGGGCCTGTTATCGCTCAGTTTGTACTTTAGGTTGAATGGCTAAAGGATAAAGGTCAAACTGGCGAAACAAGAACCTTCCCCACCCAATGTCACCACAATGGGGAGGTTCTTTCTATTTAGGGAGGTTAGCCCAGGGGAGACATCCCCGACAACCTGGGGTTTTTAAGAGGCTAAGATATAAGGTTAGAGTTAAAGTTCCCCCTCACAGGTTACCACCAAAATCAGAAGGTCTGGCTAATCAGCCAATACTGAAGTATAGTCCCAAATGAGAACACCTACCCATAACAGAACAACAATAGAAAAAATATATATGCAGGCTATATACAAAGGGTTAACACTTCATATGACCATCTGATATAAATTAAGCAATGTGAAGTAATAGATATCAATGAGATCAACGTTTTGTCAATTGTCTATGGAAAGAGCATTAATTCATAAATAACTATCAAGATGACAAAGCCAATAATGTATTCAATCAACACTTCAAGCAATAATTGCTTTAGATCATCATTCAATTGCTTGTAAAAGTAAAAAAAGCTTGTTGCGTCAGGAATAATTAACTATGACGTCAACCTTAGTTAGGGTTAGGGTTAGTTAGTTAGGGCTTCAATATTTAGGGTTTAAAGAGTTGTTTTGTACACTAAAGCTTCAACGTTGGAGATCAAATCAGTGCCTTAGGGTATATGGAGTCAAAAATAAGGGCACAAGGTCTCGGGAGGATGATAACTTAGAGACTAGAAGGTAGGGTTCTATGGTGCTGCAAAGGTAGGGGCCTAGAATCAAAACCCTAGGGGAAAGAGGCTCACTCTGGTGTTGCTTAAGCAAGGCCTCGTGCTCTTTCCTCCTTCTCTAAATAGACTTGGCAAAATGGCTAGCTTAAAGCATAAATCTAAGGGAGAAAGTGTTGCAATGGCAAGGCATTCAAACCCTAGAAGGTGAAACCCTAGGTGTAGGAAATCTAGGCCTAGGACGTCTCCTCTTTTTCAACTTATAAACTTCAATGCTAGCTTAGAAGAAGGAAGACAAGTGTAGCAACATCTAGGCTCTATCTCCTTTCTTCAATGGTTGAAAATTATTTCTCAACAAGGGGACATGTAACAATGACCTACTTGTGTGCTTGTTACCTAAGGTTTTAAATCAGCAATACAATAAGTAAATGTAAGAAATTATACCTACAACCATTCATTTAAGAATTTTTGCATGAAAATTCACTTACATGTCATGAAGAAAAGCACAAGCAAACCCTAGTTGTAAACCTTCCTTGAGAGAAAAGAAAAGCACAAGCAAACCCTAGTTGTAAACCTTCCTTGAGAGAAATGCCATAAAATGTGCTAAGAAAAATCCCTCCCCTTCAAAAGTTGTGCCTCATCCTTTAAACACCAAAACTACTCCTCTAGTAGGTGTAAAAATCAAATTTCCTAAGAGAAGGAGTTGTGTTATGTTCAAATGAGGGAAAACATTCTCACTTGAGATTTCATCCAATGACCTTTAATTTTAAAATTAGGTCATTAAAAACAACCGTAATAAGGTTGACTACTAAAATCATGTTGTTTTTATAATTAACTGCTAAATAAAATCCTAAAGGAGCAAACAAGGTGGACGCCTAGCTCCTCCAACAGGGAGACATTGGCCCTTTTAGGGAAAAACTCAAAGACCGTGAAGAAAAATCTGAGTTCTTTGGGAAGCAACCAAGACCCATGGATACAATCTTTCTAGGTCACCCCATCAATCACCACAAAAATGGTCAAGAGGATTAGTGAAAGATCCAAGTGCTTGTTAGAAATGTATAAGGAACCCCACGCATATATCCCAAAGTTATAATGATCAAACATGACACATACCATGATACTCGACCTACCTACTGGACCAATTACCTCATGGAGCAAGAGTCTTCTCCGATGCAAGTCCAAACCGATGGTGATGGATGCTGTTGTTGCTACTAACAGGACAAGTCTGATAACGAATAAGAAGGATGGGTCCTCCAGGGTCATGCTCAGGTCAATCTTGCTCTTGGTACTCCATGTCTAGGACCTGTGGGCCTCGAGACATGATCTCCTAGTTATCCCTAGAAATCGGGGATAATAGGGCCCAGAGAGACGTGGCAGACTGATGCTATAGGATGTCACAACTACTGATGGATGAGTGCCATGTGTCTTCGGCACTTCGACACTTTGGGCTTCATGAGTTTTGGATGGAAATATCCTGAAGTGACTTTATCCCGGTTGACGTGGAATCCTCTCGTTACTTCAGGACTTTCAAACTTCGACACTTCACGACTTCGGGATGTTTGGATGTAAATATCCTGAAGTAACTTTCTTCTGGTTGAAGTGGAAACCTCCCGTTACTTCGATGCTTCGGGCTTTGGGAGGTTTTGAACGCGGGCATGAATATCTCCCAAAGTGACTTTCTCCCGGTTGACGTGGCAGTCTCTCATTACTTTGGGACTTCGACACTTCAGGGCTTCTGTCTAGTCGTTAATCCTTGCATGACTTTGAAACTATGAATGCAAGAGAGCTGTTAATATGAACTGCAGATGGGATCTACGCCATTGAAAATTTAACCTGTCTGCTTGCTTGCATTTCGAGCTTGAAATGGACTGTTCTGAATGTTGCATCTTTTGCTCATGGTTGTTTCCTGTGCAAACAAAGGACTTGGCCAACCTATTGTAAGCTCAATTAAAGGAAAAAAAGATGACCAATAATTCAAACCAAATCACGATATGCACTTCTCGTTCAAGAAAGACATAAAAACTCTGTGCAAATAATCAATCAAGTAGGAAAAACAGGTCATTGAACAAAAGGGAAACTGACTATATCAACCAGAAGAGGAAAAACTTATAGGAAGGTTTACAAAAAAGAGAGAGACAGGGCATAGGTGCATACTTACGTCTTAACAATAACAACATATGACCCATGGCAACTTTATGTGATAACAAAACACACAAAAGGTAGACTTGATCTTGGTAGAAGCTACAAGGCATTATTTATCAGTAATTTTGCAATTTATAGGGAATCCAGACAAGGTTATGTGTACCAATGTATATGGCCCTCAACTTCTGGAAGATAAGAACAAATTGATAACAGACTTAGAAAACCTCAGGGATCGAAATATGAACCCTCACTGAATTTTAGTAGGTGATTTTAATATAATTGTCACCCTAGTTGAGAAGAAAGGGGGAGTCCAAAGATTGGATAGAGATGCTAAGGTCTTCTCAACCTTTCTAGGAAAAAAAAACCTAGTTGATATCCAAACTAGTAATGGGATTTTTACTCCGAAAAACAAAAGATCTTTGCATAACCAAGTAGCCTCAAGATTAGACATATTTTTGATCTTGGAATCAATTGTAATTCAAGGTATATATATGAAAGGAAACATCCTTCCATGGGGGGATCAGACCATTGGCTAGTTCTGTTGGAGGCAAAATTTCAGGGAACCGCAAAAACAGACCTTTCCGTTTTGAGAGTTTTTGGATTGAGCACCCAACCTTCAAAGAAAATATCAAGCTTTGGTGGAAAAATGACATCCAGGAACAAGGGACAAAAGTGTATAGACTCCAAGGAAGATTAAAACATATAAAGAAAAAATTAAAGCGATGAAATCAAGAAGTCTTCAAGAAAATTGACCAAGCAAAAAAAGATCTCGAAGAAAAAATGGGTCGGATTCAGGAATTATGTATTCAATAAGGCTACAATGAGGAGGGGGAAAAGGAGGAGATCCATTTTCATCAGGAATGGGAGAAAATATGTAAGCAAGAGGAAATAGTTTGGTGACAAAAATCCAGAGTGCAGTGGTTAAAGGAAGGGGAGAAAAACAAAAATTTCTTCCACAGGTTGATAATAGCTCGAAGAACTCATAATAGAATCTTGAAAATCTAAGACCAGGAAAGAATAGAGAGAGAATCCCACCAGGAAATAAGAAAATCTCTAGTTAATAACTTTCAGGACATAGCAAGAAAACCCAACCTAGAACGGTCAGACGTAATCCAAAGAATTTTGAGGCATATTCCTAGATTGGTAACAAAGGAGCATAATCAAAATTTAAGGAAACCAATCTCACCAGAAGAGGTTGACCAAGTGGTCCAGGAGATGAGAAATGGAAAATCCCCAGGCCCCAATGGCTTCATAGTGGACTTCTTCAAATCCTGTTGGGATGTGGTAAAACAAGATATTTATGGTATAATGGAAGATTCAAGACACTCGACCTCTATTATTAAAGCTATGAACTCTACTTTCATCACATTGATCCCCAAAGAAAATGAGGTGAGGAATCTGGACCGGTTTAGACTGATAGCCCTATGCAATGTTATGTACAAGATAATCTCAAAAGTGATAACAAATGGATTGAAACCCCTCATCCCCATACTCATCTCAAAGGAACAATCGAGATTTTTGAAAGGTAGGCAAATTCTGGACAACATTATTCAAGCTCATGAAGTAATTCACACTTTGAAAAGTAGGAAAAAAGATGGCATGGTAATTCAACTGGATTTCTCCAAAGCATATGACAGACTAAGTTGGCATTATATGGGGAAAAAAATGGAAGCCTATGGCTTTGATAATCGTTGGATACAATGGGTAATAACCCTGGTGTCCACAACTATTTTCTCATTACTGGTTAATGGAGCCCCAACCAAACCTTTCTACCCTTCTCGGGACCTCATACAAGGGGATCCTTTATCCCCCTTCTTATTCATTCTTATGATGGAGGGTTTGAGTAGAACTATAAAATCTGTAATCGAAGAAGGAACTATAAACGGTCTCCGACTGTATGAAGACTATCCCACAACCACTCATAAACAATTTTTGGATGACACAATGCTACATGGAATTCCAACAGTCACGGAGGCAACAACGTATAAGGAAATCTTAGCCGATTTTGGAGAAGCCTTAGGTATAGAAATAAATCACTCAAAATCCATGATTTACTTCTTCAACACAAACATTGCAGTTCAAAGGAACCTTTCAAATGTCTTTGGATTTGAGAGGAAGACGCTCCCCGTGAATTATTTGGGAGTACCCCTAACGGATAAGGTGGGTAAGAACACAACCTGGGAAGGTAGTATAACCAAACTACAAGAAAGGGTCAAAAGATGGACCTACCAAACCCTAAATTTTCCAGGATGACTAATCCTCACGAACGCGATTTTACAAGCTGTCCCAACTTATTTACTGTTGGTATTTCTAGCCCCAAAAAGAATTTTACAAAAAATCAGAGAAACACAGAGGAAATTCTTGTGGAGAGGAGTAGAGGATAAGAAGAAATGCGCACTAGTGGCCTGGGAGAAATTATGTTGGCCAAAAAATAAAGGTGGACCTGGTTTGCAAGACGCACAAGCGACAAATGACGCTTAAGCAACAAATGACGCTTATGGAGCAAAAAATTGGTGGAGATGGGTCAAAGACAACTCAGTTCTGTGGGCCAACCTATGGAAAGAAAAATATGCCCCAGGAATTACCCCTCAGGACCTTATCCGATTCACAGGTACAAGAGATGGATCGACCATCTGGAATTTAGCTTGGAGAAATAAAAATTGGATTCAGGATCACAGTTTTTGGGAAATTAGGAATGGTAAAAAAACTAGATTTGGGGAAGACGCTTGGAAGCAGGAACCCAAGATGGAAAACCAAGATAGAGAAGGTATTAAACAAGAGCTTCTTGGGCAAGGCAAAATACAATTTTGTCAGTATTGGAAACAAAGGGACAATATCTCAAAATGGAGAACTTGGGACAATATCCAAACTCAAGATAGAAATCAAGATTCTGTGCTGGTTAAATATATAGAAGAAGAGATAGGAAAAATAAATATTCTGATCTTTGACGAGGAGGACCAACTGCATTGGGGCAGGAAATATGGAGGAGAATTCACCTTAAACGAGGTCCGTCACTATATTTTGGGTCTTGACCAAAGGAACACATACCCCCAATGGGAACGACTATGGAACCTCCCACAACGTGTGAAGATAATTTTTTTTAAATGTTTGATACTACACAAGAAAATTTTGATGTGGGAGAACCTTGTTAAAAGAGACATTTATGAACCCTCAACATGCCACCTATGTGAAGCCCGGGAGGAGAAAACAGATCATATACTGGACGAGTGCTCCTATACAACGAAGGTTTGGGATTGGGTAGCTATAGTGTACCGACAAACTGATCGAGTAAAGGGGGATATTAGAGCAACTCTGGGGAAATGGAGGGAATACTACAATGAAAATGAAATGGTCAACTTATGCTGGGGTCTAACTCCAGGGATGGTCATTTGGGAAATTTGGAAGGAAATAAATAGGAGAATATTAAAGAATTAATCCCTCCCTATCACTAAGGTGGTGGATTCTATCAAAACCCAAGTTAGGGAGACAATTCTGAGCATAAACATCCCTCTTCCAAAAAACCACATGTCATCCCAAGACCTAAGCATTTTTCATTTGTTACAGGTGAAAGATTGGAGTTTCAACATACCTGCTCCTCGCGACCCACATATGCACAATGAAGCCAAGGCTTGGACCCCACCTCAGGTTGGCTTCCTGAAAATGAATTTTGATGGAGCATCCAGAGGTAATCTCAGAAAGGTAGGCGTGGGAGGAGAGATCAGAGACAGTGGTGGGAAAATAATTTGCCTTTATGCAATTTGCATTGGTAACACAACAAATAATGCAGCTAAGTTTGGAGCGTTGGAACAGGGGCTGGAGATTTTGATAAGAGAAGGTCATGTAAATGTTACAGTTGAGGGAGAATCGACTCTAGTTATAAGTACAATGAATATACTATAGTGTGGAACCAAAATTGTCAAGGTAATAAAACAATGGCGTCTAACTCAAATCCTTCAAAGAATTTAGAAGCACTTGCAAACCTTGATTATTGTTGAATTCAGGTGGGTAAGAAGGTTGGAAAATGCTTTGGCGGACAGGTTATCCAAAAAGGGTGTGAACCAGGATGGAAATATGTTGGACGATGCATGGACATGAA
Source organism: Picea sitchensis (assembly GCA_010110895.2). Classification (NCBI taxonomy): domain Eukaryota; kingdom Viridiplantae; phylum Streptophyta; class Pinopsida; order Pinales; family Pinaceae; genus Picea; species Picea sitchensis. The sequence continues at coordinate 77,310 of SNQJ01S0008738.1, forward strand.
TTATAGTGGGACAACTCAGATTCGATTACAAACACCTGACAACATAAGATCATTGTGGTAGCTATCAGGACAACAGTCACATTGAGGAAAATGAGTGTCATGCAGGACTGACTTGGGACCTAGAGGAATTCTGAGTAATAGACCACTTGGCATTCAAACCTCATGTGATGATTAGATAGAAGGGGGAAGGCAAGGCAACTAGCGGTACAATCCAATAGGGAGTTTAAAGAGGGAATTTGGGGAGACAGTTTTGTATGAAGCCATGGAGGATAGTAAATATGGAGGATAGATCAAAGCAAAACTCACCTCCAAGGGACCAGATCGTACCAAAAAATCCTAGATGTAGAGCTCACATTACGGGAAGCAAAAAATGAAGAGCCAAAGGATGGATAATGGCATGAGGTGCCATGCTTGGTATTCAATGCGTCCGTAGTCACCACCTTAAGGGAGGATCATTAGGAGATACCAACAATCATGCCAAATGTTGTTATATTCCAAGTATTATCTGGCTTAACCACACCTCGTAGGGATTATCCATTTGTTGTGGTTCTAGATCTTCTTTTATTTCGTTAAGGGCGCGATGTAGTGGTCTGAACCATGAGAGAGCCATAGGACAATAGGTTGGAAATAATAGTAATATGGAGTACATTAACTACACCACTAGAAAAGGTAGTCCACTAGGAGACTCCAAACCAGAAATCTGTCGAAAAAAAATAGGATTGAGAATGCATCAAGGGATGCTACGAGAATGTATCAAGCCATGGTACCATAGAAAGGAAAAGAGTTGTGGAAAATTGGGAGGAGGATATTAAGGTAGAATGTGAAAGTAAGGATAAAAATAGGACAACTCAAGAGGTGGAATGAATTATAGATACGGGTACAACTTGTACCTGAGAGACCTTCTATAAAAAAACTCTTGATATGGTGTGGCACACAAAGATGATGATAGGAAAAGTAAAGGAATACCAAGAGGAGACTCGCAGAGAGGACCAAACTGAGATTAAGACCATGTTGGAATATATCCAATGACGCGTTAGTGGGTTGGAGACCATAGTAAAATTGTTGGTAGAAATTGAGAAAAACCAGCAAATCAAGCATGAGAGATTGACATCACAGTTCCACTTGTACCTGAGGTATGTCCACCATATGGACATAACACTTGAGGATGACCATGGTGAACCAACTTAGATTCGAAAGTTCTGGGTAGCATCCCCCAAGGAAGACAACAAAAATCAAGCAGGAGGAGCGGTGGATCGACCCTAGGTTCTCTAGTTTTGCTATTTTTTAGGAACAAAGTTCAGGCAACTCTAACCAGGGGTTATTAGTTGTAGTCGGCTAGGTACTAGTAGTTTTTTAGCAGGGTGTTTATTTTATCCTCTATATGAAGGGATTTTTAGTCTAGTCTCAAAAGTTTAAGTATTATTTTTTATAAGACTAGTAGACTCCTTTGTCTCTAATCTATAGAAAAACTGGGCATAAACATTGAAGGTTTGAGGGTGGTTTGGTTTCCTTTTTGGCAGACCATTGGCACCTCATTTTGTGCTATATTTTGAAGAAGTAATATAGATTCCTATAATAACTTATAAAAACAAAATAATATTTGATTGACACAATGATAACACATCCAAAAAATCCAAAAAGGCAAGTTCTTTGTAAATTCTATACAAAATTAATATGTTTGATCTATATGTAAGTTTAACTAATATCTATTGGTTAGTGTGTGTCATGCAGAGCCACAAAATGAGGAAGCTCGATAAGATTCTTTGTGATCTAAGTGAAGAAAAGTGTAAAATCTTGATGAAAAAATTGCAAAAGGATGAATCAGGTGAATGGAAAAATGCTATTCAATATGAGTTATTTTTTAATTTTTCATTAATAATATACTTAATAATATTAGATAACATGTAATGAAACAATATGTTAATTCACATAAGTTTAATGTTCTATAGAGACCAACAACAAAGGAATGAAATGTCATCCTAAGAAAATAAAAATTATAGAATATGTAAATGATGATGAATTGGTCCTTATCTCATCTGGAGTGGTGTTGGAGGTTAATGAAAGGGGGAATTTTTTTTTACAAAACTATAAGGGATATAGTGGAATGAACATATAGACGTACTTTCCACTTACAATATAGAAATCAATCCATTGATTCCAAGAACAAGGTTATATATAAACTACAGGAAGCGTTTCCAAAGCGATGGTCAATGTGAATTGTCAGACTTGCAATAGCAAAAACATACAACAACAAAAAAGAATCATTCAAAAAGTAATATTCCTAAAAATGTTTTTCTAGAATATGTATATATTACTACAAAACATTCCTTTATTAAAATCAATTTTGTTATATTTAGTTTTCATATATCAATATAAAAATAGTTTATTGTCATGTTACTTTTTTCAGGAAGATTATGAAAATCCCAAAGGATCAACGAGCTGATATCCAAAATATGCCAGTAAGAATGTCCAAAAAAGTGTACGAGGAGATGGTCAAAGAAATTGGCATAACTGCATCGCAGGGGGAGCCATCAAAACAACAACGTGCTTCAAATGTATGAAATCATTGAAATTTTATATTAGGTACATATACACAAATAATTTAGCATTAAATATTAATTTTCAAGTATTTTCTTGTAAAAAAGAAAATAAAATGGAACCCATCCAACACATAAAGAAGGACAACAAGGAAGAAAAGGGTTGATAGCAAAGTTTGTGAGTAATTGTTATTTCCTTATAACAACTTAAGGTTTCATTTTTGTATATTTTAAGTTGTTTGACAACAACCATCCTTGAATTTCTTCAAACATCTGCTAACATACATAGAAGAGTCACTAAAAGAATTGATTAGCATTGGGTTAAGTATGGGTTGTGAGTATATGTTGACATATCAAAAATTAATTGTGGAATTTGTAAGTATCTAAGCTATTTTACTTCTCTCATTTTATAATTAATGGAACAAAAAAAATCTTAAATTAAATTTGTAACATCCCCATTATAATCCCCAGTTTAATTAATGCTTATGCGGATACAATATGTGGCTACAACTAAGCAATGCAATATGTGAATTGTATTTCAATGTTTTAAAAATAAAAATGTGATGCCAGATGCTAAGGGGACATGGACAAGAGACGGGGGCTGAATTAATCCATAAGAGGGGGAAGTGTCTAAGATAATGGCCAAGAGGGGGTCAAAGGGGGAATTACCCATGTATATCAATTTAACCAATTTTCCTAAGATTTCCAATTGTATATGAACCTTAGGATTTTTGATTGAGTGTTTCCAAAGCCAATCACTGAATACATGTAAGAGGGTGGGTGTGAGTGGTCACGTTCTTGAGATTGAGTGTTTCCAAATCCAATCATTGAATTCATGTAAGAGGGTAGGTGTGAGTGGTCAAGTCCCATAGTTATTGAGCACATGGGGGTTGAGTACAATCAGCTTGGGGAAGAGCGTGAGTCAATAAAGGCAATCCACAATAGAGGAATTGGTATGGGTTGGGACAACAAGTTTTAGTCAGAAAAATTTGTGCGAAGGAAGGGAGGAAGAAAAAGAGAGCTTGGAGTTGGTGTGCGATGGAGGGAAAATTATGGAGAGTAATTGGAGCGTAACTGGAGTGAATTCATGTTGGAGAAATGAAGAGCCTAGTTGTCAGGCCGGAAGAGTGAAATCTCGTGTAAGTTTCACTAAAACAACAAGCGTTTTCTATTGGTTTTTTGATAGTTTTCCTAACATCAAATTTCCTTAATTTCCTACCTGCGAGATTTCTAATTACCTGTGCCAGAGAGACCCAGACAAACTAATGGCACATTGCTTGGGATATCCCTGATAAACAGATGTTATATCCCTTGGGTTAACCTTGATAAATGGATGGATGTTACATACCTTGGGTTACCCTGATAAATGAATGATACATCCCTTGGGTGATACTTGATAAATGAATGGTGCATTCCTTGGGTTGGGCAGGTCAAGAGGAAGAGAGTTGGTGGAAAGATCGAGATAGTTGTAGGAGAATATCAATTGGGTTATGAGATTTATGAGTTGCGAGTGGACTGTGAGAGACCACCCTTTTTTGTGGATTACTAGCCTCAGCTCGGGGGTGACGTGATGTTGAGATTTTGAACAGTCAGTTTATGGTTGGGTAGAACATCTATCCCAAGCAGTTGGTTGCACGATTCTTGTTTAAAAATAAGTGTTTTATGTTGTACTGAGTTATTTACATGTGTTATTGTTGTGCACAAACTCTGTGTGAATGAGAATGACTTATACACTGCTGTAATGAAAGGTTTAGTTTTATTTCATGTTGATTATCGACGTTCTTTAGATGCATTTTTTTATGGTTACAAACAATAGATAAATATGTTCTAGTTTGTAGTTGTAAGCTACAAGAAATAGGTTAACAATAAAGGAATTACCTTAGATAGAAGAAGTTTTTTTTTTTATGTGTATTCCAATATAATGTTGCTTAGCTAGAGGCTAAGTACATTACATTTTGGTATCAAAGTTGATAGTGAGAGAATTTTGCGTGACATGACCCAACCTGGGTGGTTGGGTATGTTACAAAGTGGTATCTGAGCATAGTTTTCAACACTGAGCCTGTACAGGCCAAGTTAGTAGAATGTTGAAGCAGAAACTCGCAGAGAATTAATTTCTAGAGTATGTTTGAAAATTGTTTATGTAAATTAATACGGTACAATTGGAAGAAATTTCATGGGTAATGTGAAGAATTGAGCCTCTTTGGAAATTTTGAAAATAAGCAAATCAGAAAAATTTAGGTATTTTTTTGTACGATGATGTCAGCATGACGTGGAGGCCATGTGTCAGCTGACATAGTAGAAGAAAGACATGTAATTCCATGGTGGAAGGTACATGTTGGACGATATGACAATTGGTGGATGATGTGGAGCCATGTGGAAGGTTGATTGTCAGTCCCACGAAACCGCAGTAAGATCTTGGAATTGTCTAAGTGTTAAGTCAAGATAGATAGAAAAATGGTTAAGTGTTAAGTCCACATAGATAGAAAAATGGTTAAGTGTTGATACTTTTTAGACAAACTTATGAAATAAAGGTTACACGATTATGATTTTGCAAGTACATGAGTCCACAAAGAAGTGGAAAAATGATTAAGTGTTGAGACTTCTCGGACAAACTTATGAAAAGAAGGATACAATATTATGAGTTCGCGAAGGAAAAATGAGCTAAGTGTTGGTAGTGGGTTCATGGAAGGTATGAAGAAGATATATGATTTATATCCACGATGAATCCATTAGGACAGATCAACGATGAATATCTAATAAAAAAATGATCAAACAATTTTTCAGCCTTACTACTATGTTGTGTGTGCCAATGAATATTCCTTCATTGTTTTGCCACCATAACTTTCAACTCAAAGCTCAGATTGGGGAAAAAAATAGTTGTTGGAAAGATATTGAGAAGAAGAAGAAGAGAATTGTCGACCTCAAATTTTGATCCGGGCACTATATTTTCTTCAAAAGTGAATTTTGTAGCAGCAAAGAGTTGAAATTACAACTTGTAATTGTTGTAACCATTCGCTCAAAACTCAGATTGATGCATGAGGACAACCGTTGGAAAGTTCTTTTGAAAATGAATTCATTTAAGGAGCCCTACTTGAGATTAGTGAGTTAATATTATTCATAATTTAAAATAAATAATTACATGTAATCTAATTGCTAAATAGTTGGAAATACACTTATTTCTAACAACAATTATTGCATGCACATTCTTGCAAAATTATAGATACAAAAAATCATACCTTAGTTCCTACATGAGAACTAGAGACATGGAGGATGCTCAAGGGTTTTTCAGCCATGAAGATTAAATTGGAGGTCTGCATACTAGCATGGGAAATGTTGAGACAGAGTCTAATGGGAGAAGAAACAAACAAGGGACTGTAACTATGAGAAGTATGGATAGGGAAGTACAAAGCTATAGAGATGACAATGAAAGGATTATGAAGGATCATGAACAAATACTTCAGAGCTTAAACATGTTGCATAATCAAGTTAACAAGGACTCTGGCACCAAGCAAGAATATAGTGATAGAAAAGTATCAACATCTAGATCCCATAGCAAAAGAGATGATCATGGAAATGATCGGCATTAAAGAAGCATGAAAATGCACCATCATTCTCCAAGGTAGTCCACTAGAAGAACTCATGCAAGTTTAGGTCCAGGGAGAAACCCAAGTGTGTCTCCTATTCGGAGGCAAAGAAGAAGACCTGAGGTAGACATCTTGCAAGGTGAACTTAGGAAAATCAAGCCACTTGCTTTCAACGATGAATACCGAAAGGGTGAAGAGGCCAATGCCTTGCTATTGGAAATGAAGAAATATTTCCAGTTGTGTGATTACCTATCCTGGGTAGAAGCTATAATTGCTACCTACCACTTGCAAGGAAAGACAACCATGTGGTGGGATCAACTTAAGAAAGCCAAGAACCTTGATGAGAAAATAATTTCATCGAGGCAGTTCAAGGGATATTTTGAAGAGAAATATTTGGCCAAGCATTACTATGAAAGAAAGATGAAAGAGTTCTTTGAACTCAAGTTGGGAACCATGACAATGGAGTAATATTTGAAACAATTTTTTGGATTGTTGAAGTATGTTGACTTCATCAAGGATGAGAAATTCAAAATCCAAAGGTTTCTAAGTGGGTTACCCTCTTTCTACAGTGATACGATTCAATATGACAACCCCAAAACCCTGGAGGAAACCATAAGAAGAGAAAGGCATCTGTATGAATAGAGAAAAGGAAGACCAATTTTCGAAAAACGTTGGAATGACAAGATGAAGGATAAGAAGGATCAAAGGCATAAGGGTTTTAAGCCACCCCTTTTCAGGAATAATTTCCAGGCAAATCAACAAGGTCAATTCGCACAAAATGAACCTAAGATTGCATATTCATTTGGGAAAATGCCAAGAAAATAGTTGGTGCAATGTTTTGGATGCGGGGGAAATAATCTACATAAGGATTTACCTCACAAGGAGAAAGAATGGGGACTGTCCACAACATTCAAGAGGATGAAACAATGGAAGACATGGGAGGAAGCATGCCAAGGATTTATGCAGCTTTGGATAACATGCAGGAAGAGTATTAGTACCCCATGATTGTGGGAGGTAAGATCAACAATGATCCCATAACAATTTTAATTGATTCTAGAGATATTCATAGTTACATAAATGATAACATTGTTGAAAGATTTCACTTGTAAATAAGTAAGCATACAAAATCTTGGTTAGTTCAGTTAGCCACATGGGCTAAGAGGAAAATCAATGAGATGGTTAAAGATTGTCCTATAGACATGAATGGAATCAATACAAAGGTGGATGTAAACATCATACCATTAGGTTCATATGACTGTCCAATTGGAATGGATTGGTTGGAAAAACATCATGTTGTCCTAGATTGTTACAACAAGACAATCACATGTCTTAATGAGGAAGGGAAACAAGAAAAAATTCAAGGAATTCCAAGAGTTGTAGTTGTTAGAGAGATTTCAACTATGTAGTTGAAGAAGAGATTTAGGAAGGGATGTGAGATGTTTGCAACCCATATGGAGGAGGTAGAGAAAGAAACAGTGGCAAGTATTGAAGACCATCCGGCCTTGAGGGATTTTGAAAATGTTTTTAGAGAAATTCCAGGACTACCACCAAAAAGAGACATTGATTTCTCTATTGATTTGATTCTAGGAGATGCCCTGGTGTCTAAGACACCTTAGAGAATGGGTACATCGGAACTAAAAGAGTTGTAGATGCAACTTGAAGAACTATTGAAGAATGGGTACATATGCCCAAGTGTGTCACCTTAGGGAGCCCCGGTTCTTTTTGTGAAAAAGAAGGATGGAACCTTGAGGCTGTGTATTGATTTCAGACAACTTGATAAGGTTACCATAAAGAATAATTATCCTTTGCCAAGAATTGATGATTTGTTTGATCAGATGAAAGGTGCAAGAATATTTTCGAAGTTTGACTTGAGATCATGCTATCATTAAGTAAGGATAAAGGAAGAATACATCAACAAGACAATATCCAGAACAAGATATGCGCATTATGAATTCATGGTAGTGCCATTTGGGATATCAAATGCCCCAACAATTTTTATGTTCCCGATGAATGGAGTGTTCAGCGAGTACTTGGATAAGTTTGTGACTGTGTTCTTAGATGATATCATTGTCTACTCTAAATAAGAAGAGGAACATGAGAAACATTTAAGAATGGTGTTGTGAGTTTTAAGAGAGCATAGATTGTATGCTAAGCTAAGTAAGTGCATCTTTTATCAAAAGAAGATTCACTACTTGGGGCATATAATATCAACAGCATGGATAGAAGTTGATCCTGAGAAGATAGAGGCCATTAGAGGATGGAAAATGCCAAAGAATGTGACAGAGGTTAGGTCATTCATGGGTCTTGTCGGTTATTACCGAAGATTCATAAAAGGGTTCTCAAGAATTGCAAGTCCAATCACTTCTTTGCAAAAAAAGGGAGTGAAATTTGAATGGACTTTCAAGTGCGAAGATAATTTTCAATAGTTGAAGGAAATATTGAAAAGTGCACCAATACTGAATATTGTAGACCTAGATGAAGATTTTTTTGTGTGCACTGATACATGCAAGGAAGGACTCAGTGGAGTTGTCAGTGAAAGGGACCATGTGGTATGCTATGAGTCCAAAAAATTGAAAGAGCATGAGAGGAATTATGCTACACATGACTTGGAGTTAGCAACTAATGTACATGCATTAAAATTGTGGAGGCATTACCTTATGGGTAATAAGTTAGAGTTAATAACAAACCACTGTAGTCTAAAACATTTGTTTGGACAACCAACACTAAATGCTAGAAAAACTAGATGGATGGAATTTCTGAGTGAATATGACTTCGAAATTAATCATATAAAAAGAAAATAAAATCAAGTGGTTGATGCACTCAGCAGGAGGGCTCATGAAGTGCATGTGGCAGCCATTGACATGTACATGACAAATTTGAAAGATCAAATTTTTGCAGCAACAAATTCAGATAAACAATATGTAAAAATAAAAGAAACATTACAACAAGGAAATTTTCACTAGAAATTTAATTTTTATGAGATGAAAGAAGATTGGATTCTCATGTACAAGGGGAAAGTATATGTGCTGAATTCCAATGAGCTGAAAAATGCAGTTCTAAAGAAAATGCGCAATGTGCCATATGTCGGGCACCCGGGATATCAAAAGACAATTGCAGTTGTGAGAAGCTAATACTTTTGGCCGAGAATGAAGAAATAAGTGGTTGATTATATAACAAGATGTCTAGAATGCCAAAAAGTGAATACATAACATAGACACCCAATAGGTTTGCTACAATCATTTCCCATTCCAGAATGGAAGTAGGAAGTAGTTACAATTGATTTTATTACTAAGCTGCCCAGAAAAATCAAGCAACATGATTCCATCATGGTGGTGGTGGATAAATTGACTAAAACAACACATTTTATTCCAATAAAGACTACACACAAGGCAACCAATATCGTAAAAATTTATATGAAGGAATTTGCTAGGTTGCATGGAGTGCCTAAGACAATAGTTTCATATAGAGATCCAAAGTTTACTTCAAATTTTTGGAAAGGTTTGTTCAAAGGCTTTGGAACAAATTTGAACCTTAGTACAACGTATCATCCAGAGTCAGATGGGAAAACATAAATGACTAACATGATAATTGAGGACATGCTTAGAATGTATGTGATGGATCAACCATTAAAATGGGAAGATTGTATTCATTTAATTGATTTTGCTTACAAAAATGGGTATCATGCCTCATTGAAGATGAGTACATTTGAAGCCTTGTATGGAAGGAAATGTAACAATCCAGTGAGTTGGGATAATCCAACAAACAAAGTAGTTGTTGGGAAATATTTGTTGAAATAAATGGAAGAACAAATGACAAGGATAAAACATAATTTAAGGGTTGCCCATGATAGGCAGAAAAGTTATGTAGACAAGAATAGAGTTTTCAAAGATTTTAAAGTTGACGAACATGTATTGAAGTTCGCTAAGATTAGGAAGTTTCCCGAAGTTGGCAGTGAGATATTGTGGGGATTTTGAAATATTAGAAAAGATAGGGCCAGTTGCATACATGTTAGATTTTCCTACATCCATAAGAGTGCATAATGTATTTCATGTGTCATTGTTAAAGAAATATGTGCCTGATCCTAACCACAAAATTGATTGGAATGTGATCCAGGTGGAGGGCAAAGGGGATTTTCTAGTGGAACCAATACGTATCCTGGAAAGGAAAGTCAAAGTGATCAGGAATAAATCCATAGGGTTGGTAAAGGATCAATGGACCATTTACGGTCCTGAAGATGCTACATGGGAGAATGAAAAAAACATGCGGGAAGAGTACTCGCAAATTTTTTACAATTTTGAAGAAGGCAGAATGCACGACTCCATTTTGGGCATCTAGAGTTCCAGAACCACTTCTCATAGTCCTATCCAACTGCACTGGGAATCCTGATAAACAAATGGTGCATTCTTTGGGTCAACGAGTTGAGAGGAACATGAGAATAATGGTTGGAGCTGTTGTTGGAGCTGTTAAATTGTAGAATTTTATTTCTAAGTATTGTAATGTAATTTTTCACACACACACACACACACACACATATATATATATATCAACATAGAGTGCACCGAGGAAGACACACAATTGTAAGGGAGGGGGAATGTAACATCCCTAGTTTAATTAATGCATATGTGGATACAATATATGGCTATAACCAAGCGATGTAATATGTGAATTGTATTTCAATGTTTTAATAATAAAAATGTGATACCAGCTGTTAAGGGGACATGGAAAAGAGATGGGGGATCAATTAATCCACAAGAAGGGGAAGTGTCTAGGATAATATGCAAGAGGGGATCAAAGGAGGAATTACCCATGTATATCATTTTAACCCATTTTCCTAAATTTGCCAATTGTATATGAACCTTCTGATTTTTTATTGAGTCTTCCCAAATCCAATCATTGAATACATCTAAGAGGGTGGGTGTGATTGGTCACATCCTTGAGATTGAGTATTTCCAAATCCAATCATTGAATGCATGTAAGAGGGTGGGTGTGAGTGGTCATGTCCCATAGTTATTGGGAACATGGGGGTTGAGTACAATCAGCTTGGAGAAGAGTGTGAGTCAAGAAAGGCAAAACAAAAGAGAGGAATTGATATGGGTTGAGACAACAAGTTTTAGTCATAAAATTTTGTGAAAAGGAAGAGAGGAAGAAAAAGAGAGCTTGGAGTTGGTGCGATGATGGAGGGTGAATTATGGAGTGTAACTGGAGTGAATTGGAGCTAGAGAATTGAAGAGACCGGTTGTCGGGCCAGAAGAGTGAAATATTGTATGAGTTTCACTAAAACACCAAGTGTTTGTTGTTGGTTTGCTGATAGTTTTCCTAACAACAAGTTTCCTTGAGTTCCTAGCTGCGAGATTCCTAGTTACCTATGCCAGAGAGACCTTGATAAACGAATGACACATTCCTTGGGATATCCCTAATAAATGGATGGTACATACCTTAGGCTAACCCTAATAAATGGATGGTAGATCCCTTGGGTTACCCTGATAAACAAATGATACATCCCTTGGGCGATCTCTGATAAATGAATGGTGCATTCCTTGGGTTGGGAAGGTCAAGAGGATGAGTGTTGGTGGAAATATTAGGATAGTTGTAGGAGAATATTAGTTGGGTTATGAGATTTATGAGCTGTGAGTGGACTGTGAGAGAACATCCTATTTTTTGGCTTACTAGCCTCAACTCAAGGGTGACAGGTTGTTGATATTTGGAACATTCAGTCTATGGTTGGCTGGAACGTTTGTCCCAAGTAGCTGGTTGCACGATTCTTGTTTAAAGATAAGTGTTTTATCTTGTATTGAGTTATTTACATGTGTTATTTTTGTGCATGAACTATGCATGCATGAGAATGACTTATATGCTACTATAATGAAATGTTTAGTTGTATTCATGTTGATTATTAACATGATTTAGATGCATATGTTTTATGGTTACATTCAGTAGTTAAATATGTTCTAGTTTTTAGTTGTAAGGTACATGAAATCGGATAACATTAAAGGAATTACCTTAGTTAGCAAAAGTTTTGTTTTATGTGTATTTTGTTATAATGTCGCTTAGCTGGAGGTTAGGTATGTAACATTTTGGTATCAAAGATGATAATGCGATATTTTTGCGTGACATGACCTGGCATGGGTGGTGGGTACGTTACAAAATCTATGCTTTATTATGGGGTATAAAACTTGCAGGAAATAAAGTATGGAAATGTGCCAACAAAAGATTTGTTGACATAAGGCATGAGATTTGGTTTTGAAAGAATGTGTATCATTCATGACTCAATTATTTCTATGGTACGTCGATTTTCAATTTACATTCATGTATATTATTTATTTCAATTTTCATTATTCTCACCAATGTAGATACACTCATTACACTTTATTTTTATTTTTGTAGATGGAACTTGAAGAAGACGAAAACAATCAAGGAAATCAACAAAACATTCGGTCAAATAACCCAATTCATGGAAGTATCTCGAGCACTGATAGTTCCAACGAAGAATGGTGATCAATATATTTGGATATCAATGCAAGCTATTGTATTTTTTGAAATAATTGTCTATGAAAATCAGACATTTTGTTTAATGTAATAGACATAGTGTCCCAATTGAAAGACAAGGGGTTACCAATAAGTGTCCCATTTTGTATGACAAAGAGTCTCTTATTCATATATAATAAAATACATTTTATTGTATTATATTGTGTTGTCCAATGTCGTTGTGAAATGTTACATCACTGATTAAATATATGGATGATAAATAATACAATGAAGAGATGTGAAATATGATGATATAAGAAATTAATCCAAACATCATATCCAAATGCACTACTCAAAATTTAAGTTATATGAATACTATTATAAGATATATGTCTATTTTTTTTATGAACAATGGAATTAAAAAATAACAATAATTGCACTATCACAGGTCCATGTTTCTAAAAAGAGAAAATTAACACCGATGCGTTTAATGCTAAAAAGCACCGGTGCTATAATAAAATGCGCATTGGTGTTGTAATACAATAAACTAGCACCGATCATAATACTATTTTAATAACAACAATTATAATAATAAAAATTGTCTGGTCGCTGCCTGGTGTGATCCCGACGACTCTGGTGTGCCATTTCATGGATGTCTTCTCTTTCGGCATGCTCCAGGCTCCCTAGTGGCTCTGGTGACGGGTCGCTTTGTGCCTGTCGCTACCCGGTGTGACCCTGATGACTCTGGTGTGCCATTTCGTGGACGTCCCTGCTTCCGGTGTGCTCCCTACTCCCTAGTGGCTCTGGTGTGTTGCCTATGTGGTTGCCTACTCTTCCGACATGAACCTGCTTGGTATGCCCCCTTGTGGATGCCTTTCTACCGACGATTTTCTTTTTTTGTGTGGCTCTGCCCTTTGGTTGCTCGGTATTACCGATTAGTGCCACAGATTCCGAGGGTTTGGGGTTCATTTGTCGCTTCTTGTGTGACTCACATTCTGTTGTGGGTGGTCGGTGTGGATTCTTTGTTGTTCGAGTTCTTGAACAAATCCTTCTGGGGTCTTCGATGGCTCCCCTTTTTTGAGGTTTTGGCGGCAAGGTTTTGGGTTCCTGTTATGAGATCTGGAGATTGATGCCGCAGTTGCTGGATTTTTTTGCTTCTTTAGTGGTTGGGACAGAGCTTTGAGGTCCATGTTTTGGGTGTGCAGTGTGGATTTGTGGATATGAACTTTGAGGTCCTTCTTAGGCATGCGGTTCAATTCTTTTGCTTAAGCTGCATGAACTTACCAGTTATTATCATTGTAAATTCTCTTTGTGACTTTTTAGTCTTTCTGGGCCCTTACGGGTTTCTTGTTTTCTACTCTTTTACCCATGGATTGGGGGAAGTGCATCTTGCACCTGTGAATGTAATTTTGGCTCCTTTTGGATGAATACAATTACAAATTTTTTCCAAGGAAAAAAAATAATAAAAATTGTTCTTCTGGTGCATTTAATTAAAATGTTACACTAGTGATTCTGTATCAGACGTTCGCATCAATGCATTCTAAATTTCATGCACATGTCGGGTTTGTCTTGTAACACACCGGTGTACAGTATTAGAGATTCAATCGATGCATTGTTATTATTAAATCACCAATGCATTATTATTTAGAAGAGCATCGATGCCCCAATATTTTTTTTACTTCCCTAGTGATTTCAATGAATTGTAAGCATCAATGCTTCTGTATTAAAATTCTGCATCGATGCATTCTAAATTTCATGCACCGGTCAGGTTTGTCTTGTAATGCACCAGTGCATGGTATCATATATTTGATTGATGCATTTTTATTATTAAAGTATGAGTGTGTTATTATTTAGAAGAGCACCGATGCCCCAATATTTTTTTGACTGCCCTGGTGCTTTCAGTGAAATGTAAGCACCGATGCTTTAAGTTTGAGAACGCACTAGTGTGTATACATCATGAAGCACACCGCCTAGGAAAATATCCGCTAAAACCTCCGTCCACCCAATTTTATTTATTTATAATGAAGTTCTGTTATAATCTCCGAAAAAACATCCACTACCAAAAACAAATGTTTTAGTAGAGGTTTTTTTGACAATTTTTTCCAATTTTGTAACACTAAGACTGCTATAACCTCCTCTACAAGGTCTTTTCCTTGTAGTGATTCTTCCTGTGTGGACGTAAGGGGTAGTGCAACATCCATAGGACCCAATGGTTTAAATATCAACCCCACCTGAAAGGGGTTGTGGCATGGATGCTTGGAATTGTACATGCACATAGGGAAGACTCTCATCACATGTGCATGGATGCTTGGAATTGTACATGCACAAGATATGCACGATCATCATGTTGATGACCTCAGTTTGGCCATCCATTTGAGGGTGGAAGAGACTGGATTTGGTGAGCTTGGTGTCCAACAATGACCAAAGGATCGACCAAAATGTGTTGAGGAACCAACTGTCTTGATCTGATATGATGGTTTGTGGAATCCAAAAATTTACCCACACTCATTCAAAGAAGATATTGCAATGGCCTCTACCGTGATGCTCTTCTTGTAGGCGGCCAAAATTGCCATCTTGGAAAATCTATCAACAACCACAAAACTAAGTCATTTCCTTGCTTGGTTGAAGGAAGGCCTGACATGTAGTCCATCGATATGGATTCTCAGGGACTATCGGGAGTATGAAAAGGGGTGTACATGCCTTGTTTCTTAATGGTTGGTTTGGCAATGGATAAATCCATGCAAGACCTGATATACTTGTTGACATCCTGTCGAAGTTTTGACCAATAGAAATGTTGTTGCAACAGTACCACTGTCTTTTCTATGCCGAAGTGTCCTACCACTTGACTGTAGTGAGATTCCCAAATCATCTTCGCCCACTCGCTTGGTGGGACGCATAGATGGCTCAGATGGCACAACAACCCGTCATGAAGATCGAAATTAGTGACATCTATGTTTTTGCCCAACATATGGTAGGTAGTGGCGAAGTCAGGATCTCTCTCATAGAGTTGTGGCCATCTAACGGTCTCATGGTTGTAGGAGTGTAGCACCGTGGTTAGTGTTGCAACTGGAGGTCGACTGAGCTAGTCAACGACGTGATTGGTACTGCTTGTCTCATACTTGATGTTGATATGTAACTGTTGCAATTATTTGGAACACTTATGATGGAGGTCATTCTACAATTTGTCTTGTGTCTACATGAACTGCGGAGGCTTATGATCAGCGTGGATGTCTGTCTCCTTCCCAAGAATGTAATTCCTCCACTAGCAACAAGATTTCACAATGGAGTACATTTATTTTTCGTAAGTGGGGTACTTATGGATGGTATCTGATAGTGTCTCACTATGATAGGCCACATGATGTCCGTATTGAGTGAGAAATGCACCCACAACATTCTCTGAAGTATCTCTCTCAATCTCAAAAGGATGTTGCAGGTTAGGTAATGAGAACATTGGGGCTGAGCACAAGCACTGTTTCAAATCAACAAAAACTGTTTTTTGTGACTGGACCCACACGAAATTTTTCTTGCCACCACCCCTGGTCACGTGTCTAAGGGACCATGCAATATGGGAGAATCCCAACACGAAGCTGAGATAGAAATCGACAAGGCCTAAGATGCTTCGAAGCTTAGTGAGTGTGGTCGGGGATGGCCAATCACAAATGAACTGGATCTTGGATGGATCAACATGCACCCCATGCTCATAAAAAATTTAGCGAAGGCATTGGACCCTACTTATGCCAAAGGATAATTTTTCCAAATTTGAATATAGCTTGTGTTGTTGTAGAGTGTGCAAAACCTGCTAAATATGTTGCAAGTGTTTTGCCCAAATCTTGTTGAAGATGAAGATGTCATCCAAATAAACCACCACAAAAGAATCCATGAAAGGCTGCAAGATATCATTCATCATCCTCATGAAATTTGTTGGGGCATTTTTCAAGCCAAAGGGCATGACCAACCATTCAAAAAGACCCTATTTGGACTTGAAGGTAGTCATCCATACACCGGTCTACTCTATTGGGACCTGGTGGTAGGCGGACTTCAAATCAATCTTCCTGAAGTATTTGGGCCCCTTGAACTGGTCAAGGAGATCATCAATTTGGGGAATTGGGTACTGGTTCCTGACTATGATTTTATTTAGGGCTTGATAATCAATGCAGAGTAATCGAGTCCTATATTTCTTCTACATGAGCACGATTAGGCTTCCACAAGGTGATGAGCTTGGTCGGTTGTTCCCCTTTTCGAGAAACTCTTGGATCGGGTGCTTGATTTCCTCATTTTCTGATAGAGAGAAACAATAGACTATCCCATTGGGTAGCGGTGAGCCGGGGGTGAAATTGATTGAATGATTGACCTAACAGTGCAGAGGTACCCAACTAGGTGAGGAGAAGATGTATTTGTATTTTTCCACGACCATATCCACTTGCTTTTGCTGTGTGGAGAGACCTACCGCGGAGGCCATGGATGTGGCTACAACATTTTTCTCACTTTGAGCATGAATCATGAAGAATGCAAACTTTCCATTCTGAGAGATGACCTTCCTGCATTGCTTGGCAGAGATCAAGGAAATGGAAGTAGGTGGGACTACCTCGGGTATCCTATACAATTTTCTATCCAAAGTAATAATAACACTATGAGGCCTAGACTCATATAAAACATGACGTTTTCATAAAAAATAGTGTCCCTAAAGAACATCAAAAACTTCAAGGGGGGAGACATCGCACAATACCTCATCTTTGAAGGGCTTGATGTTGTAGGGTAGGAAACATTGTTGGCTGACAAAGAGATCTCTCCCTTGGTGGAGCCATCCGATGGTGTATGATTGTGGGTGCGGTGTTGTCGACAGAGCCAACCGCTTGACAACCTCCGTTGAGATGAGGTTCTTGTAGCTACTTCTATCAACGATGAAGTGCAGTGGAGTACCCTTCACCCACATCTGTGGATGACTGAGGTGCTCACCTTCCTCTATTTCATCAACTTCATCGAGATGGATCTTAGTGGTAGAAACGGTGGCACTGGGTTCTGGATCAATGATCCATCTCCCTTGTTCTGGTTCTGAATCATATTCAGAGGCTTTCACCTTGACCACCAATGACTGCTTTGAGCATCATTCAGTGGTGTTATTCCAGGGGCTCTTATGGAACTCACACCACTTCCTAGTGTCTTTATTTGTCTTTCCATTGTCTTTCTTTTTTTGTGGCTTAGACTAGTTGTATTGAGGTTGTCCATCCTTTCTCTATCCTTTGTTCTGTGGGTTGGGGATTCCTTTGCCCTGCTTCTGCTATGAGGGTTCATAGACCCAAACTGTCACATCTTTTGTTTAAGCTTTTGCTTGATTTTGAAAACATATCAATAGGTCTCACCCAAGGAAGAGATGTACAGAAACTACATATATGTCTAGATGTATTTATGTATACCACTACGGTACTTGAGCACCAGATGTCGCCTAGAGTCTTTGATACCCAGCTTGGTGGGAAAGGTATGGAAGACATTGGTGAACTATGGCATTGTTTGGTCCCTTTCTTGTCGTAGTGTGGTCCATCTTGTATACAAGGTGTCATAACTTCCAAATAGGTAGTATTGTTCCTTAATAACATCCATGAAAGAACCCCAAGTGGGTGCAACTACAAATAATGGAGATTCATTTGATTCCTTTTGCTCACAGAAAGTCTCCCACCAATATTTGACATGGGGGACGACCTTAAGGAGCAAAAATGTAATATTTTCTCTATCATAAAAGTTATGGACCAAAAAATACCCTTCCAAAAGGTTTAACCATTTGTATACAACATCTGCATCTATCTAAACTTCAAATATAGGAATGTCAAAATCGATTTGTACCTTGAAGGGGGCGATGCCTCTGCTCAAGGAAGATGTGTCGTCTGTTGGCAGTCGTTGAAGGATTTGTGAAAAAGTATCCATCATATTGTTCCTCTGTCGCGTGAGGGCTTCCTCGAGAAACAATTTAAAGGGTTCAGTGAGGCCGATCTTTCAAAGGCTTAATTGGTTCGAGTCCCAACTGCTTATACCCTGACCTCATTGGGGACATGCACAGGGAAAAAAATGAAGAGAATACCGCTATGATACCATTGATCTGGATTTTGAGCGAAACAAAATGAAACACATATCTATAACATTAACACAAAGATACAATGATCAATAACAAAGATACATTGAAACTTGACTTCTAATCAATAAAGAAATTTGTTGAAAAATGTAAAATGCAGAATTAAAACAATCTTGCTCAAATGGTGGTAGTTAATCTTTGAGAAGAGATGTAGAGGCTACGCACATTCATCTGGGCACATTACAATGAGGCCTCCAGGCCTTTTTAACATCAAGAAGTAATAAAAAAACCCTAGAAATCCAAAAACCTAACCCTAGGAGATGAAGTGCCAAAAGTCATGTGGGCTACGACGGGGTAAATTGGTACATTAACTTCACGGGGTCGTAACTTTTGCATACGATCTTTGTTTTAGGTGCATGATATCCCATTGGAAAGGTCTACCCGAGGACTACACAGGTTGTTGTCACACTCTAAATTTGTTTATAATTTGATTTTGGTGAGCCCAAAAAACGTTGTTTAGGGCCTCAAAACGACCCAGGAAGTTTAGGACCCAAAAATATAGAAAAAAAAATTGCTAAGATGAAAATTGTATGTGAGCCAGTTGGAATAGGTGGGTGGCCACCGATATCCACCTGGATCATTGAGGTCTCTGGGATGTTGGTTATTGAAGGTGGAGGTTTAATACAACCTAAGAAAGGTAGGATAATGGATTGTTTGACCTTTGCATGGTGGGAAGAATGTGAACAACTTTGTTCAATATGCATCTACTCATAATTCTCTTTGGTTCTCAGGTTATTGGTTGATTATGTTATCACTTTGTTTGTTATTTGTTTGTTGATTTCGGCTTGTTTTCAAGAGTTGGTTGTTATCACAATAGTCATTCCTTGTATTTATCAATGTGGAATTAATTTTAAATATCTAGGGAAGTGTGTATTAGGTGCTCAATTAATGAGCTCAAAGCTCCATACTTTACTCTCTGATTGTGGATTTTATTACCTTAAGGCTCAAATATATGAGTTTTGGGGGAATTTATCTAAGTGTTGTGTTGGTTCTCATCAAATGTTTTCAGGTTTAGGTATGTGGGTTTGAAGCATTGTTAAGGTTTAGATTTCTCTTTAGCTTATTGGAAGTAGTTTATACACCATGGTTCATCATGATTTGTAAAAGATCAGGAGGATTCTTAGGACACATGAAAATATTACTTGAGAAAACAGATCATCCATTTTCAATCTTACCTCTAAACTTCATGAATATGAGCAACAATGTATCTCACTAATTACAACTATTATGAGTACTCGGGTACAAGTTAAGAAACAATGTGTCATTCTAAAGGCAAACTAGAATTTTATAAATAATTTGGTGGAGAACTTGAACAAAGATGCAAAGTCAATGGCGTCTAATCAACAACTATATAATCAAGGGGAACACATGGATGGAGACACGCTGATCCAACTTCTCGAAGATATGGAAATTAGAGAGCAACAATTACTACACACTACCATTGGTGTAGAATATGCCACAAATCACCACACTTTCCACTAGTTTATGTTTAACAAAGTTATTAGTATATTAAGTATCTTTTATAGATTATATAGCAACAATAAGAATTGTGAACATTTTCCAGTAAATATATGTAAACTCTGTATGTTGTTTTGAACCTATGTAAATAGCTTGAATTGTGACAATATTATATATGCTTTAAGAGTGTTGTTATCTTTGCTTATATATATATATATATATATATAATAATTTTGGTCGTGTTATTTATGTTAATAAAATTGAATAATATGCTTGTTATCCCCATTTTGTGGGATAACTAAGGAGATTATGTCTTGAGGCCCACAAGTTGCAGATATGGAGTGCTGAGAGACTACATGACCAACCGTATCCACTTGCACAGATGGAGACCCTTCTCACCACCACATAGGTCAGGATCTTCAGATGACATCCACCACACCAGTTGGCTTCCGAGAGGCACTGGGCCTTGCTCCATGAGGTACAAGTCAAGTATTAAGGTGAGTGTCATTTCAATAATTGAGGAATTTTGAGTATGTTGTATCTTAGGCTACATTGGATTTCATGACATTATGCCTTTTGCCCTGTTTCACCTTGGTGGTTGACATTGTTCCCTAGTAAGTGGTCTTCCTTGGGAATGGGTTTTCTACTTGGAAATACCTTGAAGAGCCATCATACCCTTCCTATCCATACTTACCACTTTCCATCAATTAACCCCCCCATTTCCTTGTCTCTTGGGATTTTAGGATGTATAGACCCAAGAAGGAGTTTTCCCTCATTCTATGGGAAGAAGGGGTTGAAGGCCCAGAGGGATTTCTATTGGATAAAAAGATAAAATACTCTATATAAACCTTCCATATGTTTCTCCCAAGGATTCCCCAAGAAATAAATGAAACGATTCTATGTAAGAAAAGGGGGACCCACAAGAATAAATAATAGAATACTTAGGGAGTTAGTTGGAGGATAGGAGGTCTCATCACGAGTTGAAATATCATGATCATGGGTATCTAGCAGTATGTAATTACCATCATATGGCCACCAAGCCATGGTAGTGGCTCTCAGTTGCACAAATGAGAGAAATGGGGTCTCATCATGAACCAACCTTCTCATTTCTGCAAGGTATTTATGAGTGACACTGTCATTATCTGAACATCATGCCAAAATAGTGGCCTTCAACTAATCCTTTAAAACATGAAATAAACAAAGAATGGAAAGAGGATGGGCTTGGAAAGATTGAATTACAAACGAAGGTGCCACACACCTTCTACAAAGGCACCCATGAGTGAGACACTACAACCCCTTGTATGTCATGAACCCAATACCCAGTGAGTCTTGATCCTTAACCACTTCATCTACTTCACATGTCTTAGAGAGGGATCACTTGGGAAACACTCCTAGACCTAGGGAAAGATCTACCCAATAAGACACCCCGTCAACCCTCCCATATCCAAGCTTGGAAAGCTGCATAATGTCTTTGAGCACTTACTTGTTTGACCGAGTAATATTTGATGCACATGCTTAGGTGGATCATTTATTGATTTTAATTACTCATCATGATATTAGGACTTGAGATCCTTGGAGGGCGTGCTTATTTGTCTTTGCAGAACCTAGTTGGTGGACAGTTTTGGAAGAATAAGCCTAGCTTGGGTTTCCATGGGGCTTGAAGCCCATAGTTTGGATGCCAAGGGACCGCATGCCAGATGAGAGAGACATACCTTCTAAGGCCTAGAAGATGTTGTGTAAAACATGACCTATCCCTTGCATGCCAAACGTTTTTCCTAGGAGGGGAAAAATGTCACCTTTGGAGGCTTGGCGTCCCCTAGATGGGCTAGGGTTTGGTGGTGAAGACATGATTCATTGACACATGGGAATTTTGAGGAGAAAGAGTCCTTGACCGTGAGGATATGTTCTAGATGATTGATATGTGGCCTTTGGAGGCCTAAATATGCTTCTCCAACACCAACGACTTGCTCCTAGTGTCAAAACGCCCCTTAAAGGGGTGACATCCTCTTGTTTTAGGGTTTTCTTTTGTGTAAAAGTGAATTTAAAGATGAATTGTTTAATATTATTTTCTTGCAAGGGGTAAGATAAGGGTTGTGGACCCCTTGTCTTTTGTTTTACCCTTGCTAATATGGGCAAACCATGTTAGTGAGATTTTGTATAAATAGAGATCATAATATCTCATTTTGAATCATAACTCTCCCATTGTGAGAAGTATTGGAATGAAAATTTCGCTATATTTAGCTATTTATCTCTTGTGTTGTTGTGTATGGATGTTTTTCTTGGTTATTGGTTGTGGAAGTAATGTGCTAGCCTTGGAAGGATCTTCTCTTGCTATTGTGGTGTTTTATCTAATCATCTTTCCATGAATTGGTAAGAAATTTGCTTTGTATTGTCATTTGTGTTTCAAGTCAAGGTTATTTTGTTAGATCTAGGTTGGACGTATAAGGGCATACACCCCCACCTTAGTCTCCATCATATTTTTCCTTAAGTATTGTTGATTTAACAAGGGTTTACTAAGAGAAGTATACGTGCATGCACCCTCTTAGTCTAAACCCTATCTAGGGATACTTTCATTGGGGAGTAAGAGTATTTACACCCCCAAGAAGGTAGTACCTCTAGATTATTATTTTCTTAACTCCATTAACCCAATCATTAAAGGCACTAGTCATTACTTGCTGTATTGGAGAAATAAATTGTTGCCTTGGTAAATGTGAAAGTTTCAAGTTTTGAAGTTATATCTTTTGGAAGTTGTTCTTTGGGCCCTAGGATATCTTGCCTCATTGAGGTATCCCCTTTCAACCATTAAATAATTTTTATGTTACAAAACTAACACTCTAACCCTAAATAAATCATAAACTAACCCTGGGAATTGGATACAACTTTTTCCTAACAAAATACTAACCCTAGCACACTTGTTGAGCTAGTTATAGGTGATTTTCATTGGATGATTTTTCTGCTATAAAGCTTGGTTTAATACATTCATAATAATGATTAATATCACTGTAGTAGGCTTTTGTTTTAGCCTTGCTTCTGTGCTAGAATATTGCTTTATCATTATTAAGTTAAACTAGCCTTCACTAGCTTGACTCTTGCTTAT
Source organism: Picea sitchensis (assembly GCA_010110895.2). Lineage (NCBI taxonomy): Eukaryota > Viridiplantae > Streptophyta > Pinopsida > Pinales > Pinaceae > Picea > Picea sitchensis. Next base: position 100,575 of record SNQJ01S0008738.1, read on the forward strand.
TCAATCATACTTTTAGCACTTTTTTTGCAACCTTATTTATCTTCTATATGTTTATATACATCATTTTATTTTTCCACAATTAGGGACAACAAGATTAACTTTCTTTTCCTACTAACATATTACAAATATCCTTGGTTTTCATTATGTCTCTGGAAGGTACCTTACTCTCGGCAGGTCACTCAAATATTTTGGAAACCCTCAACCTTTACCAAGACCCTTTTCCAAGTTCCTTCTACCATTTAGAATTGACCTTTAGGGGCATCCATTCATACATATTATTTTCCCTCTCATTTTCCCCCTAGGGTCACCTGGATTCCCCCCTTGAGGTGAATACCTCACCTCTAAAGTGACAGGAACACCTGCCTAAGGTGGAAATGGGAAGGTTCTCTCTAAGTTGTCACCAATTGGTGGTTAGGTCAGGTTTTTACCAACCTAGAACTTGTGCGATAACATTTTGGCATCGTTATTGGGAAGGATTTTGAATCGTCTTTTGAACCCTAAGGACACTTTTGAAAGCTATCCCAAAGACTTTAACCTAGCTTTCTTGGTGACTCCACCCAAGGGACGTTCCCTTTCCACCTTTCTTTATGAGTTTCTCTTGAATCTCATTTGGAGACTCCACCTTCCTATAACCTTTCCTCTTCTAAACCTTTTCCCCCCGGGAGATTCAAAAATTCTAATATCTACCAAAGAAGGCCTCCCTTCAAGTCTCCCGTTGTCAAAACCATTCTCCATGGTACCCTTACCTTTGCTCCAGTGGATTACCCTTGGGAAAAGGACCTCTACAAACTCCTTAACATGTTCATTATCCAGGGATGCCCCAATACAATGCCAAAAGAGTCTAACAAGCGGTTGCCAAAGTTCCGAGGAAATAATCTAGTAACTGTTGAGGATCATCTTTATGTCATGGGCTGAGACATGGAAAATGCATGGATTGAACATGATGATGTAGCGCCCATGAGACTATTTAATTCATCATTAACTAAGGAATCCCTTGATAGGTTCAAAGGCCTTCCTGACAATCATCTCATATCCTATGAATCTTTTGCCAACTTATTTAAGAGCAGATGGTCAACAAAGAAAGACAGTGTGATTCTTGGAGCTAAATTCAATCAGATAAAGAAAAAGGAGAATGAGATAGTGAAGGAATTCAATACCAGATTTGACAGGTTGTACAACCAAATTCCATTAGAATTATGTCCTGTAGCCTCATCAATTCATCTCCTTTATATGAATGCTTTTGAAGAGAAAGTTCACTTCATTCTGAAGGACAAGAAGCCCACACCATTGGCACATGACAAAGAATACAATGTTGACATTGAAGAAAATATTCTTTATTCAAGGGTGGAACCTTTTCAGTACCCTAGTGTCAAGGCATAAGTGAAAACTAAGGTTTCCAACAACAATGCTCCTGATCTGATTTCCCTGTTGCATCAAAAGATAGATCATGTGAGTACTCAGTTTATCCAGGTACATAACCATATTATGGGTCGTTTGAATACTATGGAGAGGAATCAATCTTCTCCCAGACTTCAATTTTCCAAACAATAGAGAAATTCCACAGGTTGGAAACCAAGGCCTCAACAAGAGGAAAATGCCCCGAATACTTTGAAACTAGTTGGGATGGTTGACATAGAAGCTTGTTGCCTTCCATGCCAAGAACCTCACTGAGATGATGAATGCCCCCGACGAGATGAAGATTCTTCTGATGATATTAATTTCATGGATATGATATGCATGTTCCAAGAGGAACAAGTCACACAAGAACATATCAATGAAGCCAGAAGACGAGGAGAAAGAAAGGGGATACTCCAGGCCTTGAATCAATTAACAGATGATCAGAAGAAGGAATTAAGGAGGAGGAAATATTTGAACTACAATAGAAAAAATAAATTTTTCAGTCCTTCCATCACAGCCTGACACTCCTCTTCCATCAGCAGAGATGGTGGCCCCACCACCTCCACCTCCGGTACATGAGTTGCTTCCTAATCCAACTCCCACATAAGAGATTTAGTTGAATATAGATGTTGCAAGCATGTTTGGAAAACTAAATATGATGGTCCCAGTGACAGAAATGTGCAAGATCCCTTCTATGAAAAGGGAAATACTGAAATTATTACAGGATCCAACTGATAAGGAAGACCCTCCTATCATCTTGAACACTATGTATCTCAATCAACAAATAGACAAGAATTCTCCCTTTTATATTTCATTAGGCATGAATGGCCTCCGCTTAAACAACTATATTCTTGATTATGGGGCCTCAACAAATGTCATGTCATTGAAAGTGACAAAACAACTTGATTTGAAGACAACCTGACCCTCTGGTAATGTATACAATATTGATTCTAGAAGAACCAAGGTTTTTTTGGTGTGTGAGGATGTTGAGGTTTTTCTGATTGATTTTCCACATATCATCCTCCTCATGGACATAGTAGTGATCAATGTTCCAGATGCTTTGGGGATGCTCCTATCGAGGAGCTTGTCTTCTGCCCTTGGAGGTTTCATTAGCATGAGCCTTACCCATGCATACATCCCCATGGATGATGGCACCTATGAGATCTAGCGCAGCCGGGAAAAGAATGATAAACATGCGATGGATCCTAATGGGAATAATTATGTCAGTGAGTGTGATTATGATGTGCCTCCACATATTATTGAGTATGATCCATATGAGCTACCCTTCATGCAAGAAGAGTCCATAGATATGATCCTCCCAAGGACAAGTGAATACAAAGAAAAAATTGCAAAGTATCATGACAAAGAGCCAGGTTCTATCCATATTTTGAAGAAAGAAGGTGAAAAACATGAATAAATCATTAAAGAGATGGTTAGTACAGAGCCTCCTTCATATCCATACATTGAGAGTACATCTTCATCAATTTCAATGAAGGAATTCTTGCGCTCATGTGGGACAAGAGAAAGGGAAATCCTAGGTATGACCAGAGAAATTGAAACTCATGGCTTGGCCCTTACATCATAAAGAAGACGTATGATAAATGAAAGTACTATCTGACATCCTTAGACGGGAGAAAGATGCCATTGCCAGTGTATGGATCTCTTCTCCAACCTTATGTTCAGGTCACATGACTTCTTCAGGGGCCAGGCCCCAGGTAAGTAGGTAGGTCATCTTTCTTTCCTTTCATTTTCATCTTGATTTCTCATATTAGTTTGGATTCATTTCATATTTCATTTTTATCTACTTGCATATTGATTTCATGCTTAGTTTAGAATTTTTTGAAAAAAAAATGTCAATTTTTTTCTTTTCTAGATTAGTTTTCATTTTGGATTTTTATGTATATGGATGAAGGGTGATAGTACCACCCTAGATGCTCTGATTCTTTTATCTGAGTTTTGGCAGGAACATGTCTACCAGGAGATGTTGCGGTTCTCATGCACTCTACGATGAGCACATGTACCCAAGTAGGAGCCATATGTTATCCCCATTTTGTGGGATAACTAAGGAGATTATGTATCGAGGCCCTCAGGTTGCAGATATGGAGTGTTGAGAGACTACATGTCTGACAATATCCACTTTCACAGATGGAGACCCTTCTCACCACCACATAGGTCATGATTTTTATATGGCATCCACCACACCAGCTAGCTTCCAAGAGGCACTGGGCCTTTCTCCATGAAGTACAAGTAAGGTATTATGATAAGGGTCATTTCAATATTTGAGGCATTTTGAGTATGTTTTATCTTATACTACTTTAGATTTCATGAAATTATTCCTTTTGCCCTGTTTCACCTTGGTGGTTGACATTGTTCCCTGGTAAGTGGTCTTCCTAGGGAATGAATTTGCTACTAGGAAATTCCTTGAAGATCCATCATACTGTTCACAACCATAATTACCACTTTCCATCACTTAAATCCCCCATTTCCTTGTCTCTTGGGATTTTAGGGTGTATTGACCCAAGAAGGAGTTGTCCCTCATACTATGGGAAGAAGGGGTTGAAGGCCCATCGGTTTTTTTTTGGATAAAAAGACAAAATCCTATATATAAACCTTCCAAATTCTTTTCCCATGGATTCCCCAAGAAAGCAATGAAACACTTCTCTATAAGAAAAGGGGGACCCAAAAGAATAAATGATAGAATGCTTAGGGGGTTAGTTGGAGGATAGAAGCTCTCATCACGAGACGACCTATCATGATCATGGGTATCTAGCCGTATGAAATTACCATCATCTATCCACCAAGCCAAGGTAGTGGCTCTCAGTTGCGCAGCTAAGAGAAAGGGGATCTCATCACGAGACAACCTTCTCATTTCTGCAAGGTATTTTTGAGTGACACTTTAATTATATTGACACCATGCCAGGACAATGGCTTTCAAATCATCCTTTAAAACATGAAAGAAACAAATAATGGCAATAGGATGGGCTTGGAAATATTGCATTGCAAACGAAGGTGCCACACACCCTCTACAAAGGAACACATGAGTGAGACACTACAACCCCTTGTATGTCATGAACCCCATGCCCAATGGGTCTTGATCCTTAACCACTTCATCTACTTTACATGGATTAGAAATGGATCACTTGGGAAACACTCCTCGACCTAGGGAAAGATCTACCCAATAGGACACCTGGTCAACCCTCCCATATCCAAGCTTGACAAGCCACATAATGTCTTTGAGCACTTACTTGTTTGATCGGGTAATATTTGATGCACATGCTTAGGTGGATCATTTATTGATTTGATTTACTCACCATGATATTATGACTTGAGATCCTTGGAGGGCATGCTTATTTGTCTTTGTAGGACCTAGTTGGTGGACAGTTTTGGAGGAACAAGCCTAGATTGGGCTTCCATGGGGCTTAAAGCCCACAGGTTGGATGCCAAGGGCCTGCATGCTGGATGAGAGAGACATACCTTTGGAGGCCTAGAATACATTGTGTATGACGTGACCTAGCCCTTGCATGCCAAACATTTTTATTAGGAGAGGCAAAACATCACCTTTGGAGGCTTGATGTCACCTAAGGGGGATAGGGTTTGGTGCTGAAGACATGATTCATTGACACATGGAAGTTTTGAGGAGAAAGAGTCCTTTACCATGAGGAGATGGCCTAGATGATTTACATGTGGCCTTTGGGTTCCTAACTATGCTTATCCAACACCGATGAATTGCTTCGAATGTCAAAATGTCCCCTAAAAGGGTGATGTCCTCTTGTTTTAGGGTTTTCTTCCGTGTAAGAGTGAATTTAAAGATGAATTGTTTAATATTATTTTCTTGCAAGGCGTAAGATAAGGGTTGTGGACCCCTTGTCTTATGTTTTACCCTTGCTAATGTGGACAAACTATGTTAGTGAGATTTTGTATAAATAGAGATCATAAGAACTCATTTTGAATCATAACTCTCCCATTGTGAGAAGTATTGGAATGAAATTTTCGCCATATTTGGATATTTCTCTCTTATGTTGTTGTGTATCGCTATTTTTCTTGGTTATTGGTTGGTGGAAGTAATGCGCTAGCCTTGGAAGGCTCTTCTCTTGCTATTGTGGTGTTTTGTCTTAGCATCTTTCCTTGAATTGGTAAGAAATATGCTTTGTATTATCATTTGTGTTTCAAGTCAAGGTTATTTTTCTAGAGCTAGGTGGGAGTTTTAAGGACATACACCCCCACCTTATTCTCCATCATATTTTTCCTTAAGTATTGTTGATTTAACAAGGGTTTACTAAGAGAAGTATAAGTGCATACACCCTCTTAGTTTAAACCCTAGCTAGGGATACTTGCCTTGTGGAGTAAGATGATTTACACCCCCAAGGAGGTAGTACCTCTAGATTATTATTTTCTTGACTCCATTAACCCGATCATTAATGGCACTAGTTGTTACTTGTTGCATTGGAGAAATACATTGTTGCCTTGGTAAATGTGAAAGTTTCAAGTTTTGAAGTCATCTCATTTGGAAGTTGTTCTTTGGGACCTTGGCCCTCTTGCCTCATTGAGGCGTCCCCTTTCAACCATTAAATCTTGATGGTGTTACAAAAATAACCTACAACCATTAGGGATACAAAAAACTAACTGTCCAACCCTAAATAACTCCTAAACTAACCCTAGGAATTGGCTACAACTTTTCCCTAACAAACTACTAACCCTACCACACTTGTTGAGCCAATTAAAGGTGATTTTCGTTGGCTGATTTTTATGCTATAAAGTTTGGTTGTCTACAACCATAAGGCTGATAAATATCACAGCAATAAGCTTTTGTTTCAGCTGTGCTTTTGTGCTAGAATATTTCTTTATCATTGTTGAGTTAAACTAGCCTTCACTAGCTTGACTCTTGCTTATTCAATCATACTTTTAGCACTTATTTTGCAGCCTTATTTATATTCTATATGTTGATATACATCATTTTAATTTGTTGCAATTAGGGACAACAAGCTTAACTTGCTTGTCCTACTAACATATTACAAGTATCCTTGGTTTTCATTGTGTCTCTGGTAGGTACCTTACTTTCGACAGGTCACTCAATTCATTTGGAAACCTGCAACCTTTTCCAAGTTCCTTCTACCATTTAGAATTGACCTTTGGGGGAATCCATTCATACATCTTCTTTTCCGCCTCATTTTCCCCCTAGGGTCACCGAGATTCCCCCATTGAGGTGACTACCTCACCTCTAAAGTGACAGGAACACCTAGCTAAGGTGACAGTGGGTAGGTGCTCTCTAAGTTGTCACCAATTGATGGTTGGGTCGGGTTTTTCCCAACTTAGAACTTGTGCAATAACAATGCCGAATAGGAAAAATATATTAATATTAATTTGGTTGCATTTTTTTTAAGTATTAAATATTTTTAGGAATAAGTTACAATTGTTTATCAATTTTTTAAAATAATGAATTTATCATTAATTTCAATAAAATCAAAATTATGATAATTAAAATTAAGACAATTTATTTGATGATAACATGTAATTTTACAAGGTATGGATTTTAATTGTCATTTGATTTGGAATCACAATATAGAGAAGATAATCATTGGTGGTTGAAAAACTTATTAGGCTTTGAAAAAAAATAAAAAAATGCTCAACCATAAGATTAGGATAAGACATTTTTCATTTTTGATATTTTGGTTATCTCAATTATTTTTATAACTTTGAAGTTTGGGAAGCTTAGACTTACACCATCCCAATATGAATAATATACTTAAAAAAAGTTGGGATAGAAACTTGGCTTAGCTATTGTAATGTAAATGACCAATATTAAATCTTACATACTTGTGAAGTTTAATGATAAGTTATAAAATGAAAATGAAAATGAAATTATTGTGAAGTTTAATGATAAGTTATAAAATGAAAATGAAAATGAAATTATTAATAAGAAATTAAAATATAAATTATAAATATTTAATTAAATTAAATATTACCAAAATTGTTAACAATGAAACTTTTAATTACAAAATATATCTTGGAATAAGCAAATTTGTAATAACTTTTACACAAGATAAGATAAGATTGGTACTTACCAACTAATATCTAAAAATAAACACGTTTGTAAAACTTGTAATAAGAGATTGAGGATATTTCCTTTCAATATATTTTACTTTTAATAATATAAGATATTTAATTATATGCAATGTTAATATATTTTACTTTTAATAATATAAGATATTTAATTTTATGCAATGTTATGATTTAATTTTTTATCTTAGGAAAATCATAATGATTTTAATATTTTCATTTACACAATGTTTAATTATAAAAATAATTTATTCATTATTAAAAATAGCTTGTAATAGGTAAATTTGCAAAATTTGGAATGATTTTTATAGGAAAGAGAAACTAATAAATATTAAAAAACAAATTTGTTAAACTTACAATACAAAACAAAAAAAATTAAAAAAATTGTCAATTACAGCTAACTTATTGTGGTTATAGTGGGTAGGAGGAATGATAATTATTCTTCAATACATTTGTTCAAAATATGTATTTTATAAAAATATTACTATTATATCCATATATTTTATACTTAATAATATAAAAAAATATTTTTATTCAATTATAACTTAACTTCTTCTCTTACCAAAACTATAATAACTCAAAACATTCATTTATACTATACTTAATTATTAAAATAATATTTAGTTGACACACGATAATAATAATCGTCTGTTTCGTTTATATCCATACTTCATCGCCTATAATATTCAATCAAATATTCTATTTCAATAAACAAATAGTAACCTACGAAAACGAAATTGATTTACTTGACTGAGTGAACCGTGTGTCCTTAATAACTTTAAAGGGTAAAGTGATTTCTCACGAAAATCTATTCCACGTCACCGGTCCGATGGGGAGAAACTGCCTAACCCATGCAAAAATGCTTATGCTTTTTGGCGATGATTTCACGAAAGTTGCTCGTCATTGTTACGGATCTCTCCATTGAAGGCATTCTCTATATAAGTTCATTCATCATCTCATCGCTCATTCAAATCTGTAATCTCTGCACCTGCCCAGACGAGAAAGAAAGATACATGGCTATGGCTATCGCTGCAACTCGCATCCAGAGATTCAAGACTCGCCTCGCAAAAGTCCCAAATCTGGTGATTCGGCCCACAGTTGTTTCTGCCGCCGCTGAAGAAAAAGAGGGCGATTCCAGGCAGCCACACCGCTGCTATTTTCCGGCGACAAAAGGGGCTAATTTTAATTTCCAAAGCAACAGGCCGGGGATTCTACCATGGATCGCTGTCTCCATCTTCACCAATCCAGCGACGGGAATGCTCCAGGCAAGATATTCTCTTCCATTTAATTTAAAGAATGAAAAGTTTAAAGAATTACTCCACATAGATGTTCCAGGCGCATTGGTTTCTTGATTCTTATTGCTATTTTGATATATATATTCTTGATCCTTTTTGCTGTTTTGATATATATTTTTTTCTTAGTCATATGCAAATTCCTTTATTCTTCATACTCATATTCTTATAGGCATTTCGATCCATGGCTTTTAAAAAGCCCTCTAATTTTTGTTCAACCGCTATAATTTTATAATTCCGTCACTGGAATTAAAGGCCACAAACATTTTGTTAAAGTCTGACACGAGAGGAGCTCTATACAATGGATGCATGCTTAAATAAAGACAGTAGATTTCATCTTTCTAATCTTTGTTCAACCGCTATAATTTTATAATTCCGTCACTGGAATTAAAGGCCACAAACATTTTGTTAAAGTCTGATGATGAATGTTAGAAAGTGTTATGGAAGATGTTCGGCGAGTTAAGTAGATCTGACCGCTGTTACGAAAATTAATGGATGTCATTCGGGGGCGTCTGATGCGCTTATGTGTCTGCATAACTCTAGTGTTCTGTGTCATGTGTATGAACAATACGCCGTAGAGCTTTTCCTTGTGATTCGATCTCGCGACCTTGGAATCATCCGATGAGATTGGATTGTGTTCCAATGGGTCGGTTGCAGAGATTATTAATGTCGAGTTTCAACCAAGAACGCAATTGTTGTTCCACTCCGGGGTGGCAATTATGTGAGTGTATCACGATTTGGACTTGGACACTAGAGTCTTGCATTTAAAAAATTATTATAATTATATTATTAATTATAAACAACTTCCAAGTTATTGTTACAAACAATTTCCAAGGTGTCATTATTATATTATTTATTATAAACGACTTACAATGCGAAATATGGGTGAGAAGGAGTCCAAGGAGTCATAATGGGTGAGTAATATGGGTGAGAAGGAGTCCAAGGAGTCATAATGGGTGAGTAGGGTATATAAAATTATATTATTATATAATATGTTAATAATAATAATAATATATTTTTAAGGTTAAGGTTAAATTAAAAAATAGGGTATATAAAATTATATTATTAGATAATATGTTTTATATTTTTATAGTACTAATAATAAGACTCAAATTGGTGTATAATATTCTCTTTGTTACTTGTTTTAAAGAGGTATACATATTTTACTTCTTTGGATTTGAACTTGTTTCAGGGAGGTATACATATCCTATCTTCTTTTGGATTTGAACCTATGATTTTTTAGGAGGAAACACATGTTCTTAACAATTAAACCCATAGTGTATAAGCCATATAGTTTTTATTATAGTTGCTTGAATAAAATTCTTTGATTATTGAAATAACTAAAAATGCATTGGATCATCCATTCATAAATATTAATGAAAAAAAATATTATTATCTAAAAAAAATCTATTAAAAAATACTAATATACCATTATATTATATAAAAAACTATTTCATGAATTATTATTAATTATTATTTTATTAATATTATATATTCCATTTTTCATAAACATAAAATAATAAAAATATATATATACAATAATCATGGATATTTTATTATATGGTCATATACATTGCAACCACCATATAAAAATTCAATCTAATTTCATAACAAATAAATCTTCTTTTTAATATTAAATAAGATAATAATTTGGAAAAAAAAATTAAACATTATTAGAATTCTACCATGATCCAAGATGTCAATTCTACCATGATCCAAAATGTCTGTATGGTGGGAAAATGTTTTTAGGAGCTTTGCCTAATTCTAAATCAAATCTTCAAAAATCCAATTAGAGTTGGGGATCATTGAAAATTTTGACATTTTAAATTTTGTATGAATTGGATTTTTTAGGATGACTCAAAATAACCTTAAGCATTTTTTTGACTTAGAAGGATCATTTTAGATTGATGTAATTGCAAATATTAATCATTAACATTGCAAAATCAAGTTGCAATAGGGATATTATAAGGTGCCAAATCTATTTATGAATAAATGAAAAATAATAATTTCAATAATCTAAAATTGCAATTTCAATAAAGATTTTTTTATAAGACCAATTTTAATAATGACATATTAGAAAAGAAAAAAATTCTAAAACATTTAATCTTCTTCATTCCATTATAACTACCATATTGACATACATATCAACACCTTAAATTTGTAGGAATAATTTTCAAACACTCTCTTCATTTATTTTTCCCAAAACATTTATTCCAAAGCCTATTTTGGAGTTTTTTTTGGGCATTTTTTATTATTTATTTTTTTTGTTTGTGCATCTAAGCCGTCAAAATCACCCGGGGATCGCACCCGGCGTGAGCCACACCAACCCTTAACATGGTTGGATTGGTTGGATTTTTTGTCCCCCCAGGTTTCGAACGGGTGACTTTAACATCACAGAGTGGCTTAACAACACACTCTACCAATTGTCCTACACGCACATTTTATTATTAGTCCAAAGTCTATTTTGGATTTTTTTGACACTTTTTATTATTTAATAGATAGATAAGAATTTTTTTTTTAATGTGAAAATGTATTGCAATGAAGTATGTCACTTAAAATGTAAGTATATTTTAAAGAAAATATCACGATATTATCTGATAGTATATTTTTTTATTTATAATTATTTTTGGAAAAAAAATATTTCTAAACACTTTTCATGTTATGGATAGATGTATAAATGAAGAAGTATCATAATTTATATAAATAAATTTTTAAATGAATATTTTGGTATAGTAATCTATTTTCTTATCTATGATTGATTTTGGTCAAAAAAATCTTTAAAATTGTGAATTTGATCTAGTTTGGGTGGTCAAAAAGAGATGTTGTTATCCTCTTCACTTGAGTTCAAATCTTCCTTATAACATGTTGGCAAGGTACCAACAACCTCACTCTCACTTAAGTGCTCAAGGGTGGCACTAGATGTTCCAAAAATAATATTGATTGGCTAAATCAAGTGATTGAGTACTTTGAGCTTCATACAAGAGTTCTCAAGGTCAATTTCCTCTACTAATTACTTCTATTGTGT